>CM021102.1:377547360-378147360 GCA_007115665.2 Sequoiadendron giganteum
TAGTTGGAAAAGATCGACGGTTGAAATGAAGCTTGACAAGATGAACGGTGGGAGATTTTGGAAATTGAGAGAAAGATGGCAGGTTGAGAGAATAATGGAGGAATGTTTTCAACCCACAAAACCATCCTCATTCAAAAATGGAAACAAATTTCCATTTGTCTCTTCATTTATGAAAGTTGGTTGAAAGTTGAGGATAAATCCTAATTAATTATATGTGACAATAAATTTAGAAGCTTCTATAATTAAATAATTAATATTTAATTATGTGAGAGGTGAAAAAGATGTGTAATTAAATATTTACAATATTTAATTTAAATATGGAGTGAAGGATGAGTTAGCAAAATATTCTATTATTTGAAAATTTAAATTTAGAATCATGATAATTAATCTAAATAAATAATGAAATTTATTTAACTTAATTAAGAAGAAGATAGCAATAATTAAATAAACTTATTTATTTAATTAAACCAGAAGAATTAGAAAATGAACAATATAAGTAAATAATTAAAATTATTTATATGTAGATGACTTTAGAAGATTTATTTATTTATTTATTTATTAGACTACAGGAATCGGGTAGCACGACCCCTATAAACTACAGTGCGCCTGGTAAACTTTTTAACATGACCAGTGGCGTTGGCGAGACACACCCTCTGGTACCATGGGGGTGGGGGAGACTAGACCTTGTGACCAACCTCCTGCAACAAGAAAGATTTAGCCAACCGAGCTAGGGCCCCAACCCCTGATGAATTTAGAAGATAAATTAAATAATTCATATTTAATTAATTAACATGCTTGATTGATAATGATCATTTTTCGATGTATACATATATAAAATATATATTTGGTATCTTCAACCCTTTGTCTTTATTCTTGTGCTCTTTGCAACGTTTCTTGAATTCTTCGCATATGAACTTAATTCCTACAATATGAGCATTATTGTCTTTCTCTGTTTTTGTAATAATGGGTTTCATGAATTTTTTTAATTCATGTAACTGGGAATTTTTTTGGAAAGAACCGACTGACAAAACATTAAAGGGAAAATAATTAAATTAATCACATATTTACACCTGCATGAGGTATTTGAAGCTTAATTGAACAATTTTAGGTGAATTCCCAATGCTTCTTGTTCCATATTTTCCAATTCAAATGCATTATTCTATTTGCACTAAATTATTTTGAAGGGGCCTTCCCATAGTTTGTCAAATTGTCCATGATGGCCAAGCTTTGTGGCTCTCTCATTGAATTTTAGTACCAGGTCGCTAAATTTTAGACCTTGGTCTAAAGCTTTCTTGTCAAACCACCTTTTAACCACCTATTGGTAGTTAGTTGTGGCTATTAAGGATTTCCCCCTTTTTTCTTGTACCTCTAGCAATTCGGCCAATTGAACCTCCATAGCTCTATTTTCTTCAATCTCTAGAGACTTGAGTAGCTATAGCGCAGGTATCTCTATAGATATTAGTAACAATGCTTCCTTCCCATACACTACCTCATACGATGAAGTCTTTAGGGCTTGCTTAGGAGTTATGTAGTCTTCCCATAGTGTCATTCAAATATTTTTATGCCATTCCCTCTCATGATCCAAACCGATCATTTTGATGAGTCGGACCAGATTCTTGTTAGTCAGCTCAGCCATGTTATTTTCTTATGGGTAGTAATTTGAGGATGTTTTAAAAAATGTGTTGTCTTCTAATGTGAATTGACTTACATTGGAGCCTAGGAAGTCTTTGGAATTATCTGAGATGATATTCTTGGGCATGTTGAATCTAGTTACCAACCCTTCGAGAAAATCTATAGTTTTTGCTTTTGTCGCATTCTTAAGAGGTGGGGCTTCGATCCATCTTGTGAAGTAGTCGATGGCTATTAGGATCCACTTGTGACCGATGTTGGAGGCAAGGATGATCATCCCAATGAAATCTAGTCCCCATTACACAAATGTCTCATCCGCTACTATCGGATTGAGACGCATGGCAAAATTATTTCTTCTCCCTGCGTAGAATTGGAACTCTTTGTAGGCTTTTACCATTTCATAGGAATCATTGAACAATGTAGGCCAAAAGTATCCAATGTGTAGAATTTTGATAGCGGTGGTCTTTGTAGAGAAGTGCCCGCCTTCCGAGCTACTGTAGAAGGACTTGAGAATTTTCTTTGCTTGCTCCATGGTGATGCATCACAATAGGATATCATTGAAATTTATTTTGAAAAGGATCCCTTGAATAATTGAGTACCCACTATTTTGCAGCTTATAGAATCTACTCCTTTGAGATAGAAGTCCCGATCGATACTTGTCAGTGTGCATAAAGCTTACCATATCCGTTAGCAAGCAACCTTCAGGTTCGGGTTTTTTTGTTAGGACTATCTCCACTTGTTATTCCTTAATTTCCATCTCTTTGTCATGTTCCAAATACTCACACAACCCTCTTCCTTTTACATTCTTTGTAGGCTTGACTTCAATGCCATATTCTAGGATCTTAGTGATCCACTTGGCCCTTTGTCAGTGATTTCTCCTCCCGCACACTAGAATGTCTAACATAAAAAATTACTTTAGTGCAAGCTATAAGGTGTCAGAAATTCTTGAGTCCCTTTACAATTGAAAAATCTTTTCTTTCGACAAAGTTATATTTCATCTCGTACTCCTTCAAAGTTAGAGAATGGAATGCTATAGGGTGTTCTCTCTTTCGATCATCATCTTTCTGAATTAGAACAGTGGTGATGCTTGTCTTGCTGCTAAAAACATACATTATCAAGTCCTTTGACAAGTCAAGATTCACCAACATAGGGGCCAAAGAAATAACATCTTTCACCTTCTCGAAGGCTTCCCTCAATTCTTTTTTCCATTTGAACAATTGGTCTTTTGTTAGCATCAGGGTGATTTATCTAATTATTTTTGTAAAATCAGAAATAAACTTTCTTACAAAGTTAACCTTTCCCAAAAAACATTGTACATCTTTCTTGTTTACTAGAAGAGGAAGTTCTTTGATTGCTTTTACTCTTTCAGGATCAATAGCGATTCCTTCTTGGGACACTACATGCCCTAGTAATTTGCCTTGTGGTACTCTGAAAACATATTTATTTTGGTTCGGGGACACCCTGAACTCCTAAATTTTTTTGAAAGCATTCTCTAGATGATCAAAATGGTCATCTTTAGATTTAGAAAATACTATCAGACCATCTAAGTAGATAAGGATGAATTTATTGATCAATTCACTAAAGGCGATATCCATTACCCATTGGAAGGTAGCCCTTGCGTTTGATAGGTCGAAAGGATTTTTTGCATATGTAAATGTTCCCCACTTGGTGGTGAACATGGTCTTGTGCTTATCTTTCTCTTTAACCTGAACCTGATTGTAGCCTGAGAAACCATCTAATAGATAAAACATCTTTGAACCTGTCACGGTCTGCAACATTGATTTCATAGAAGCCAGTAGATAGTGGTCTTTTAGTGATGCCCTGTTTAGGTCACGAAAGTCAACACAAAGATGAATGTCTCCATTTTTCTTTCAGACTAGAATGAGGTTGGATACCCACATGTTGTGCTTGATTGGAAAGACAATCTTGGACTGGATCAACTTTTCTAGCTCTTGTACCATTAAGGCTTCAATCTTTGGATTGACGAGCCTCTATTTTTGTCAGATCGGTTTAGCACCTTTTGTTAGTTTGATTGTGTGTTGGATGATATCAGGATCATACCCCCCTGAGGTCATCATAAGACTAGGCCACAACCCCTTCGTATTTTTCGCAGAAGTGTATGAGCCTATCTTTATCATACTATGGGACTTCTTTCCTGACCTTAAGTTTTCTTCTATTCCTGACCTCCAGGTCGGCATAGTTTGCTTGGTCAGCTATAAATTTTCTTCTATCATTTCTTGTGTCATCAAAAAAAAAAAAAAATTGAGGGTGACCAATCCTTTTGGAAGCTTATTTGATTTCAACTAGATGATTTTTCCTTTGTATGCTTCTTCAATTTTTGTCTGAAACTAATTAGTGAACTCTCTCGAATATTGAAGGAACGAGGCGATGTGTTCATCTCTTTCGAATACTTGCTAGCTTTGATCATTGTTGGGAATGGAGGGTCGGATGATTACTCGTATAATGTGTACATTCTCAATTAAGTTAGAGATAGGATCAAATTGAGATCCTATTGTGGCCATGCAATCTACATCTAAATTATGCTCAATTGGCACAACATGGATGTTAAAAGCTTTGAAACCTTTGATGAGGTCCCATACCCTATGCCTATAAGACCATATATGGACATTTTTTATAGTAGAGACGTTTCTGACTTGGTTGATTACAAGTTTAGAATCTTTGAACACCATTAATTTTTTAATACCCATATGTTCCACGAGGCTTAGTCCTTACACAAGACCCTCATATTTGGCTTCATTGTTTAAACAAGTAGACTAGAGCGAAACAACCTAAAGATCTACTCATTGGAAGGTGATATCCATACATTCTACAAGTCTTAGTCCTTACACAAGACCCTCATATTCAACTTCACTGTTTGAACAAGTAGACTGGAGCGAAACAACCTAAAGATCTACTCATTGGAAGGTTATGTTAGGCGTATCCTAGTGCCTACGCTAACTTTGCATCTCGCACCGTCGAAGTGTAATGTCTAGAGCTCTGAGCCTTATTTGGCTGTGGAGTCCTTTAATACCCTTGGAAAATATTGATATTAATCATAGATGACATAGGTGCCCAAACTGGTAGCATGATAATTTCCAAAAGGATTGGTACCCACATTTTTGATCAAGAAGACTTCTTTCCGATTGGCTTCATCTTTGGTTTCTTGCTCATGTTCTGAAAAATTGCTACTATCAGATTCTTCTTTGCAGACAAAGGTATTAGTATCTTCGAAGTTGATCATGGCTTCATTAGTTACTTGTTCTACATGCAGGGGTTCTAAAATTATCTTCATTTTGGACCCGTGCTTAGTTTTGAGAATTAGGTGGGACTAATCCAAAGAAAGGTATCTGCCTATCTTTGAAGTGAATTCCTAGGACAAGCAAAGGCCAAACATGGGAGGGACATCAATGATCATAGTATCTTGCTGAACTGTGATGCTAGGAGAGGAAAATAGATTTAAGGGGAGGTCTTTAATGAGGCCTATAGTTTTGACCTCTTTCCCATCTAGCTGCATAACTCCTCTCTTTAAGGGCTCATAGCTAAATCCTAAAGCTTCAACTATCTACTTGGGCATGATTGCAATACTGGCATCAGAGTCGATCATGGAGTTGTGCAATAGTTTCTTCCCCACAATGAGATTCAAGAAAAAAGGTTTAGGTTTCAGTTTTTCTTCTTTTGCTTGACGTGGAGCCTCTTCTATAGTATTCACAAGAACTTTGGTTGAAGGTGATGAGTACGTTGTGTTTTCTGGATTTTGTCTTATTGACTGTTTATTTGTATCTTTCTACAAGGCCTTCTATAGTAATGAGTTTTTCTCTGGAATGGCTAAGATATCCCAAAGGGTTACATTAGCGGAATATTTCTTCAATTGTTGCACCATGTTGAAGGGTGGTGAATTTGGAGGCTTCTGCTCCTTGGATTTTTTGATAATAATCTCCTTATGTGGCTATGGAGTGACCAGTTGTGGAGCAACCATGGAAGGGGTAGAGGGTTGGTCTAGGACTTTTTTGTGCTACAGAGTGACCGATTCACCTGTGAATCTTCTCTTTGATCAAGTGTTGTAGTCAAAATATACTTGTGGGGTTTCTGATGTAGATGCTTCATAAGTGAACATTGCTTTGTCCCCTTCCATGAATGAGAGATGAGCATGGTCAGGAGCTATGCCATTTTCTTTCTCTAAGGGAATTCCCTGCATCTATGCAGTGATAACCGCATTCTCTACTTTGGGAGAGGCGTATGTGTATCCTGAATTTATCGCCATGCCTTAGCTGTGCTGCTCCGCACCTTTTTGCTGCAAATTGCCATGCAAACAATTTAAAGGCATGTGATAATTGCTATAGGGATAACACCATGGATTTAAATCTTCAACGAGATTGTTCTACCATATAGTTAGCTCTTTGCTTGTGCTAGTTTGAGCCAACTCTAGTGGAGTTGGTACTGACACTATTTGGTGATTTGTCTTAGTTGGCAGAGTTGTGCATGCAAACTCCTTGATATTGGTTTTGTTGGTAGGAAGATCTCCCACTTTTATAGCCTTGGTAGGATGGTCTCAGATGAGCAGCCTCATTATGCTTGATGGTGGTTACTTCATTTGTCAATTTTTATAACATCTCTCTTATGTCCCTCATCTCGTCCTTTGAACCACTAGATGTAGAAGCAATATTTTGGGGTGCACTCGGATATGTATACATAGATGGGGGTGGTGTGGGTGCGCTTGTGGATAGAATATCCTTAGCAAAAGTTGAGATTTCAGGGAATATCAGCATGATGGGCCAAAGTGGTAACTTCCCAACATCAATTAGGTTGGTCTGCTCCTTAATTGCTATGTTGTATGCATCTGGTAATGTGGTTCTGCCAAGTGACTAGATCATCATGGAGATGTCAGCGTTGATGGCCCTTAAGTAAAACATAAATTCCAAATCAGGCGGCGATCGAATGGAATTTTGGATCCTCTGCCAGGTTGTATGGATTTGGCATTGAAATCGGTCATGGTTTTAAATGGGGCCCACTTGATCATTAATAGCTGGTGATATAGTGAAGGCCTATCTTCGTTGTTAGAAAATATTTAATAAAAGGATCCCCAAGAACATCCCAACTACCGATAGTATTAGCCAACAAAGTGCAATACCAATCTAGTGCTCTTCCTCACAGAGAAGCGGCAAGCAATCTCAGTGCTATATTCTGATCTATAACTCCATGCACTAGACACACATCTGCAACATCTTGCAGATGTTCAAATGGTGTTCTTGAGTCATCTTTGGTAAAATTTGGAATAGCTTTGAGAGCATACATTGGTATAGGGTCCCATAGGGTAGGTGCAACTAGGGCTATAGGGGGACTTTTGGCATCCCAGGCCACATAATTTCAGTTTACGTTCAACACTATGGCTGGGATCTGAAAGCTCCACTAGGCGAGTTTGGGTATGGCTATTACTAGTGGAGACACTAAGAAGCCAAGATTTTTTAAGGTTCGTGACCTAGTAATAGGCCAATGACCTATACACCCTTTTGATTCGGTATATTTAAGTGGTCCCACCAGGTGTGCTAGGAAAGAGAAAAAAATATTGATGCCAATAATTGGCAAGGTAACAACCATATATAGGAAACTCAGTTAAAGGGGGGACCTATTGTGCTAAACTAAGTAACCTTTGGATTTTAAAGAATATGACTCTTCTATAATTGAGGTTTTGAATGGGAAAAGGGAGCAGGTATATAAAAATAAAGTATCTAACTAGGGTGATGCGCTGAGACTTAGATGTGAGGAATGATAGATATATCTTGTAGATGCAATCTAAGGGCCTGTTCAACAATCTGCTATATCTAGAATGAAAGGAAATAAAGATAAAATCTAAATAATTCAGTCAATGACATAAAATAATATTCATACACATTTACTGAAAAAAGGAGTCAAATTCATGATCTAAACTAGCAAACTTATATTTAAATTATAGAATTTCTACAAATGAAACATTTAGCACCACAATGGCACAGTAAAACTTTATCAAAATATTCAATAAAATAGAAAGGCTGAACAATGGCATAGTCTGAAAGTCTTTACAATAATATAAAATGTGGTAAAGGCCTTGTTCTTCTACAAATATTTTCCCCTATCAAAATTTGAATCCTTGCTTTGATGGAAGAAGCAATATTTATAATGAAACCTAGCTTGGTGAGACAATAAAAAATAAAATTCTACGATTATGAGCAATGATGCATTTAGCAATGATTTCCCCTTACCGTTGCAACCGAAAATATTCGAGCCATGAACATGGATTCCCTAGAGTCAGATGTATCCCTTCTGAATGATGGAGGTGGTCCCAATAGATGAGAGCACTGAGACATGCAATTCAATCATGGTGGCAGTTATAGAATATGGCAGTTGTTGATAGGTTGTCACTTGCTCAGCTTTCCTTCACGAGAAATCCTTTAGAAGATCACATGGCAATCCGTCAAGGCCAATGCTTGTTCTTCCCCTTAAATGATGAAAAACCTGCACTATGAAGACATGTGGAGGTCTCCAAACATACTTCGCTAAAGGTGGGGTCCGCCAAAGAAAGTGCATAGACTGATGCTATGTAACAAGTGGTCAAGGCCCGAAAGGAGAGTGATGCAAAGGGCCACTAAATATTGTGAACTACTAACACGTGGAAGCATGACACAAGCTTTTGAAAAGAGAGAGGAGGAAACCTTACAAAGATCACTCGATTGACAAGTGGCAGCATTCATAATGAGACTTGGCGAAAGGATCCCGATATTGCCTTTTAAAAGGAGAGTGTAGCTAATACTTAAGGAAAATAAAATCACCTGAAGGGAGCTTGGGAATTTTATGTTCACATTAACTAAGACTGAAAGTTAGTAGACAAAATTGAATTTTTAATCGACTTGAAGTGAGTGGGAGTGAAGTGAATTTTATTGATAAGTGGACTAATTAGATCGATTAGTGGACTAAGAGTAAGTCTTAGTCAACAAGTGAGGTGGAATTTTTATAAGCTTTTGATAATTAAATGAATTTGATTATTATTTAAATGTGCAAGATTGAATTTAATAAATAAAATAAATAATTTTATTTGTAGATTGGAAGAAGATAATGTTTAGATATAAATGAATTAATTAAATAATTAAAAAATATATTTAATTTAGGAAGTGGAAAAGGGATAATCAATTAAATAATAAAAAATTATTAAATTAAACTTTAGAATAGAGGAATAATTAATGTTTTTGATAAAGTAAGCAACATTTATAGGGTGTTGTACCCTTACACAATGAGCCTCATGGGCCAAAAAGATTAAGTCCATAATGAAATAACAGTAAGAAAAAAAGAAACACTTCAAAAATGGATAGAAATCATGAACAAAAAACATAGGCCCAGGCATCAACTAACTGGCATTGTCCCAGTTTTTGGACAGGAGGTCCACAGCTTCGTCCCTGACCCAATCTTGATTCTCTTGAGAATTATTTCCCTCCATCTCTTCTTTGATCACTGTGGATAGGGTGTTGGTCACAAAATGAACTAGCTTCATAGTGAAGCGGGTCAGGCCTTTGAATCTTTTGTCTAGCATTTCCATCTTCTCTTTCAATGCACGAAGCTCCTCACCTTCGTCAGCGGTCTTTGGGTCCTCGCCAGGCTTAACTTCAAGAGGGTTTGAAGACTGAGAGGCCAAGATCTCTTTCAGTATATTGCTCCTATCTAAGATAGTATGGGGCTCCTCCACATTATCTTCCTCTTCCTCCTCAGTATCCTCTTCTTTATACTCCTTGTTCTTCGTTTGCTCCTCCTCCGAGTCCACCACAATGTGCCTTATTTTATTTTTTTCACCAATCTCCTAGACCTTCGAGTAGTGGTCTCCCCACCTATCATGATCATAGCCTCCACAACCATATCACCTTTGGATTCCTTCCCCAAAAAATTATTCCCTTTTCCCTCTTTCACCATCAACTCCAAACCATTTTTTTCATCTTTGCACTTTTTCTTTGGGGTGGCTCTATAAGTAGACATGGCCGGGGTGGCCTTGAGATCACATAGGCTAGTCATGGTACTTTTTTGTGCATTACACGAACCGCCCTTAATTTTTTTAGCAGCATGTTTTGGTTTGGGGTTTTCAACAGTACCCAGGTTGGGTTTTCTAGAAGGCATTTTTGATTCAGCAAGGGAGATTTTAGCGACATCAAAGGGTTCAATCTCTTTTACATGAACAATAGAAATGGCCCTAGGAGGGCATAAGGCTAAATGAAAATGGTATAGCCTCATGATAATCCCTTGATGGAGAGGCATAGGAGGAATTTCATTTGGGTTAAGACTGGTCATTTCTTTACATTTTTCAACCAAATTATCCAGGTCCATAAGCAAAAAATAGAAAACTAAGTAGGATTTTGTGCCTGAGATGATTCAGCATGGGAAAGTGATAGAAAAAGTAGGTTTTAAATCTACCTTCAAGCATGAAATACTTCATAAGGGCCAAACACACCTAGTCCCAGGGCTGTGAAAGGGCCTCCCACTCAAAGCTTGACTAAATCTGGACTAGCTTCTCGCTCTCCACAAAAAAAGCTTTCATACTATCATTTTCAGGGGTTCGAGTATGCTTTGGGTATTTTTTCCCAATGCACTGCATCCCAATAGCTTGCACAATCACCTCTTCGCTGACTTCAAAATATATGCCACCTAGCATAACCCTTCGATCCTTACAGGAATTTTTGAATTGGCCAGACAAGTTAGGGTCATGGCCCACAAGATTCTCCATGAGGGGAGCAAGGCCACCCTCAATGCAGATATGCCAAACCAAAGGATTTTTATGGAATTCTCTACAATTATTAGGCTCGATCTGAACACGATCACCACCCATGATATTAACCTTCATATGAAAATAGAGAACTTGCAAGAATAAAAATTTAGAAACATCGGCTACATAATTAGCTTTCTTCATGTGTTAGATATTAAGGAAAAAGAGGCATCGTTAGATAATCACGGTAGTGCGCAGAGCACACACGTGAAAGGAAAAATTGCCTATCATAAACTTAGTGATGTCATTAATGTGGATCTTAAGGTGATTGCAGCTAGCTAAGTGGGATACAATGGGTGAGCAGGGTTTATTGGCCACATTCCTTTTGCTCAAAAAACTAGGCAGGGTGGCCGCTTGGCCAAATTTAGAAATGTCAAGCTATGCATGTTTAGAAAGTGGCGCTAAACTAGTAGGATCGAAAGTGCTAAAAGGGAGCTTTCCCTCATTATGAGACATCACATTGAAATTTTATTCCATATTCTTAAGGATGGCATGATGAATTAACACAATCCCAAGGAGAAGATATCACAAAGTATGACCCTTCAAAAATATAATTGCCAAGTACATTTCAAATACCTTCGTAGAGTTGCCTCCATTAAGCACGTGAATAACATTTAAATTTGAATTCTGCCACTTGTAGGCCACCTCAGCATTAGAACCCATCCACCAAGCCCAAAGAACAACTAAGTGGACCCCCCAAATGACTCCCATCAATCGAAGATTTGAAATCATCATATTAAATGGGTGTTTTGTTCTTTCAAGATAAGATCTTGAATCTTTGGCAAAACTCCCCATATTTCTCCAACATTTAGAGTAACCCCAATAGGTACCACAATTAGCCTATGCATCCACCACTTGGTTACCCTCCCTAAAGATTTGTGTCACTTTTTTAAATCTTAGCTTGGATAAAAAGAACCTTATATCCAGAAGGATATCCTTTGTACTCCACCCAATCAGTCTACCAAGATTCAAAACATCGGTAATGGACTTAGAGTCTCCTTCAATGTGGAGGTTCACAATCCATAGAGAAACAACAATTTGAAGGCTCTTTAGCAGTGCACGAGCCTCCACGACCATGGAAGATTGGAAGCCAATACTACCCCCGAACCCAACAACAAGTTCCCCCTGGAACCTCTAATCACTCCTCCAATACTAGCCTTGCTCAGGTTTCCCTTAGCAGCCCTCTCAAAATTGAGTTTAAACCAGGTTCTGTCTGGAGGCTCCCATTTGGTGTTTTCTTCTAGCCAAAGATTTGGAGCTGTCAAATGAGTTAGCTTCTAATTTATGGTGTTAGGCCTTAGCCATTCTAATTTCATAATCAAGAGGTCCCTTCTTTGAAAGTTTCCCCTTGAAGAGGCATATGTTTTTCTTCAATAAGATGGATACCATTAGCAAAAACCTCCCTAGGACTCCTCTTAGTATTCTTGAATACCCTATTATTCCTTTCCTTCCAAAGACACCATGTTGGAAAATGTGCCTCAATTTACTGGCTTGGACCTCTGTTAAAGGCTTGATGAATATATGCCCTTATTACTTTACCACAGAGTTCTCATTGGTCAGCTTGACCCTTTGGTCACTGAGACTCTGTCTGATCAGCAAGGCTCTGAAGGTTGTCATAGCGATGGGCCGATGGCCGTGGAGTTGGTGGTTTGTTTGAAGGCATTAGATTTATTAGAGGATTGGTCGCTCATCGACAGGAGGATTTTCTTTGTCACACCGATATGTCGATGCCTTGTATCAATGGCTACTATTAGCTTCATCTGACAGTGTTGGATGCTTTCCTTGGCATCTGAAGGAAAGTACTGATGTTTACCTTTTCGTCGAGCAGAATCGCCTGTGCGCATGATGCGTGGCGGCTTGTCAAAGGGGTGAGCACAATAAAAAAGTTGTGCGCCCCAAGTTACTTTATGTGAGGGGCTATCTAGCCATGGACACTTGTTTGTGCCTTGGAAGTTCCTTGGGGAATCTAGTAGATGCCACTAGAGATTCCCCGAAGGAGCTCCAGCGGCTTCCACGTAGGCCAAGTGGAGTACGCAAGCGGTGGACATGTGGTAGCCTCAGAAGCTCATTCTGGGCAAGCTCATGGGAATCTTGGAGATTCCCTCCTAGAAGCCCTGAAACCTCCTGAGCGGTGGACATGTGGCTTGTGGGCTCGATAGTTTTGGCGGTCGGTGTTTTGGAGATAGCGGATTATTGCCAGCCTGAAATATAATGCAGCTGTTAGCGATGGCGAAGGGTTTTCAGAGCCCAATGACAGTTGACTGGATCACTACTTGGTCAAGTGGTAGAACAAATGGTAGTATGACATGTGGCATTTTCTCATTGGTTGTTTCTGCATCATTGTTGCAAAACAAAATTTATTGTCGGAAGTTGGATTGGTGAAAAGCAATTATTATGTAGTCTTTTGTGATTGGATTTTGGCAATTGGCAAAGCATGAATTGTATTTTCTCTACAACGTATTTATTGCGAGGGTTGCTTGATGCAAGTTTGCAGGTGGATCCGATGCAAGATCGATTTGGTGTGTCAGTGAAGAATTGGAATTAATGCACCCTAATTGGTGGTTCTATAGGGACTTGTAATATTCGGTCTTGAAGAGTAATTAATTGTACATATTCGTAGAATTTGAGAGTTTTGTATTCGTTGTATGTCGAAATAGCATTGTAATAGTGAGTGCATGAAAACTCTAGTGTTGTTGTGAGCTAACTATCAGAGAGTGAGGATTGTAACTGTGAGCTAACTATCAGAGAGTGAGGATTGTAACTTTGTATGTAATATTTTTCTTACTATAATACAAAGTGTTTCTCTCTTGATGTGGTGGTTTTTTTCCCAAAAGGGTTTTCCCACGTAAATCTGGTGTTATCTCTAAAATCATTTTATTTATGTTACTCTTATTACCCTGCATGTGTTCATCTTAAGAGTTTTAATGTTTTAAAACTAGTTTTTGCATGCCTCCTCTATGGTTTTAGCATTAGGAAAGTGTTTCCCCACCTCTTCTTTTCCTTACAATTGGTATCAGAGCTTGACCAGTTGTGTTATCCTTGTTAGTAGTGTTGGTTTTTTGTGCTAATAATGTTCTAGTGGGATTCATGCAAAGTTAGAACTTAGTTCTATCTAAGATGGTGAGTACATCAGGAAGAGTTGATATTGAGAAATTCAATGGCGGAAACTTTGAGTTGTGGAAACTCAAAGTCGAAGACCTGTTAGTGGATAGAGACCTCTGGGTAGCAGTGTCTAGAACTATGCCACAAGGTATGAAGAAAGAAGAATGAGACCTTGCAAATAGAAAGGCGAGAGGTCTAATAAGACTTTGTCTGGCTGATTCTATACTCCTAAATGTCCATGAGGAGAAGTCTACAGCTTCGTTATAGAAGAAACTTGGCGATATTTATCAAGGAAAGTCTTTGGTAAATAAGTTATTCCTAAGGAAGAAGTTGTACTCCTTGAAGATGGAAGAAGGTGCATCTATTACAGACCGTCTGAACTTGTTTAATATGAATGTTGCTCAATTGGCGTCTATGGGTGTAAATATTCAGGAGGAGGAGGAGTGTTGCATGCTCCTATTATGTTCGTTACCTGACACTTGGGATCATCTGGTGATGCCTATTGGAAGTACAACTTCTACTTTCAAGATGGAAGATGTGGTTGCTTTGCTGCTGTTTGAAGAGATGTGGAGGAAGTCTTTTGAGATGGCCAAAAAGGCCCTTGCTGTCTAAGGTAGATTGAAGGAGAAATGCAAGAAGAAGGACAAGAAGTCCAAATCTAAATCTGTAGGGAGATCGAAATCTCCTGGTAAAAATTCCAAGGTAAAATGCTGGAATTGTGGGCAGCCTAGTCATATCTGAAAGGATTGCAAGGAGAAGAAGAAGAAGAAGAAGAGTAACTATTCATACTATGAGCCTTCTCAGAGTGATGCAAATGCCTTCATTGCAGCCTTGGCAACTCAAGTATTAGACAATGTCTGGCTAGTTGACTCGAGTGCATCCTTTCACATGATGTCTCATAGAGAATGGTTCACCAAGTATGAGAAGTATGATGGTGGAAAGGTGTACCTGGTGAGTGATTCAATGTTGGAGATTGTTGGCTGAGGTAGAGTCAAAATTCAGTATCTTGATGGGAGAGTCAAAAGTATTGGTGGTGTACTACACATACTAGGTCTGGCTCGTAACTTACTTTGTATCAGTAAGTTGAATGATGTTGGTGTAGAAGTTTCTTTCTTGAGTAAAGGATGTAAGATGGCTAGAGGTGCAATGGTGCTAGCTAAGGGTGTATGTACTGGCACTCTATACAAGCTGGATGCATGTCCTATTCATTGCAACGATGCCTCTGTAAATTAAAGAAAAGTTGCTCTTGTAGAGGAAGATGAAGATGCTTCTCTGGCTGCAAATGCAATGGAGGTGAAACTCCCAATAAAGAAGACCATGTTTTGGTATCATAAACTCGGTCACATAGGTGAGAAAGGTTTAAAAACCTTGAAAAATAAAAATCTTGTTGAAGGGCTTGTAGATTGTAATTTTGAGTTTGATTTATGTGAACATTGCATTTATGGAAAGCAACAACCTGTTTCTTTTTCCTCAAGTTCTCATAAATCTTCTGGTGTACTAGACTATGTTCATTCTGATGTGTTTTGTCCAGTGAATGTTCATTCATTATCGAAGTCTAGATATTATGCTTCTTTTATCGATGACTATTCGAGAAGGACATTTATATACTCTCTTAAAAGTAAATCAGAAGTGTTCAATCATTTTAAAGAGTTTAAAAACTTGGTTGAGAATCAGACTGGAAGGAAAATAAAATGTTTGAGGACAGATAATGGTGGTGAGTTTTGTTTTTTAGATTTTGATAGATACTGTAAGGAACATGGGATTAAAAGACATAAAAATACACCTTATACTCCACAATAGAATGGAGTTTCTGAAAGGTTGAACAAGATGCTGATAGAAAAGGCAAGGAGTATGTTGAGCAGTGATGGTCTGGAGTAGATGTTCTGGGTTGAGGCCGTGGCTACATCATGTTACCTGGTAAATCATTCTCTTTGCTCTACTCTTGTTGATAAGACACCTTTGGAAGCATGGTTTGGTAAGAAGCCCTCTTTGAGACATGTTTGTGTTTTTGGCTGTGAGGCATATGCATATGTGGCAAATGAGAAAAGATAGAAGCTAGAGAACAAGGCTATTAAATTTATCTTCATCAGCTACGATGTTGGTGTGAAGGGATACAAGCTTTGGAATCCTAATACTGGGAAGATTTTGTATAGAAAAAGTGTAATATTTTGTGAGCTGAAACCTTCTACAACCGATCCACAACTAGAGATAGATCAAAGAGAAAAGAAGAATGATGCAATTGAGATTCCTCAAACTCCAGAAAAGGGAGAACTGCATAGTGTACCTAAAACCGAGGAGAGCTCTACTAGATCTAAGAGTTTTGAAGATGAAGAACCACAACCTCAGCCAATGAGAAGGTCTACACGTCAAAAACAATAACCTGATAGGTATGGTTTCTCCATTTTGGATTCAAACTATGCCTACGCTTTAATTACTAGCACTAAGGAGCCTAGGACTATTAAAGAGGAAATTAATATGCCCGATGCAAATTCCTGGTTGGAAGACATGAATGAAGAAACAAAATCATTGGAAAAGAATGAAAACTTGGATTTGGTACCTTTTGCTGAAGGAAGAAAGTCTATTGGCTGTAAATGGGAATTTAAGAAGAAGACTGGTCTTGAGGGTAGTTCTGAAAAGTATATAGAAAGGTTGGTTGCAAAGGGGAATTCCCAAGTAGAGGGAATTGATTATGGAGAAATATTTTCCCTTGTAGCTAAGCTGACATCTATCAGATTTTTGTTGTCACTTGCAGCCGCGTATGACTTAGAGATCGAGCAGATGGATGTGAAAACAATGTTTCTCCATGGTGAGCTAGAAGAATAAATATACATTTCCCAACCTGAGCACTTTGTTGAAAAAGGTAAAGATAGCCTAGTCTACAAATTAAAGAAATCTTTGTATGGTTTGAAGTAGTCTCCTAGAATGTGGCACTAGAAGTTTGACACATTTGTGTTGTCTATCGGATTTGTGAGATCAAAATCTGATCATTGTGTGTATTTTAAAACTGAAAATCATCATGTGTGTATTATTACCCTATACGTGGATGATATGTTTTTCATAGGAAATAGTAAGTCTATGATTTCTGATCTCAAATCTCAGCTATCTGCAAAATTTGAAATGAATGATCTAGGTGCAATAAGGTATATTCAGGGGATGGAGATAACCAGGGATAGAAATGGCAGAAATCTTTGGGTCAACCAAAGTAAGTACATCAAAACTATTCTGGAGAGATTTGATATGAGTGATTGCAAGAAGCTAGTTGTTCCAGTTATGCAGGGAAAAAAACTATTTGTTGAATATTGTCCAAA
The DNA here is from genome assembly GCA_007115665.2 of Sequoiadendron giganteum. Classification (NCBI taxonomy): domain Eukaryota; kingdom Viridiplantae; phylum Streptophyta; class Pinopsida; order Cupressales; family Cupressaceae; genus Sequoiadendron; species Sequoiadendron giganteum. The sequence continues at coordinate 377,564,176 of CM021102.1, forward strand.
ATCTACTACTAAGATGCAGGACATGACTAGAGTGCCTTATGTGAGTGTTGCTGGCACTTTAATGTATGCTATGATTTTTACAAGGCCAAAAATTTTCGAAGTAGTGGGAGTACTCAACTGATTTATGGAAAATCTAGGAAAGACACATTGGGATGTTGTAAAGAGAGTGTTTAGATATCTGAGAGGTACCTTAGAATGTGCTCTGTGTTACCATGGAAATTTGGTTGCATCACATAAAACTCTCAGCATTCATGGGTATGTGGAATCTGATTGAGCGGGGGACATTGATAGTAGAAGATCCACTAGTGGATACACTTTCATGTTAAATGGTGGTGCAATCAGTTGGATGAGCAAGTAATAGGTTGTAGTCACTTTGTCCATGACGAAGGTAGAATACATGGCAGAAACTCATGCTTGCAAAGAAGTTGCTTGGCTCAGCCACTTATGTTCTGATATTGGTTTTAATGTAGGACATATCACTATTTTATGTGATAGTTAGAGTGCCATTTGTTTGGAAAAAATTCCAACTTCCCATGCCAGGATGAAGCATATTGATGTGCAGTATCACTTCATGAGAGATATGGTGGAGGATGGAAAGGTTTATTTAGAAGAGGTGGATACTTTGAAAAATGTTGTTGATGCATTGACAAAGCCAGTAAGCTCAGACAAGTTCATATGGTATGCAAGTTCAATGGCCCTTGGGGCCTATGATGACAAATGAATTTGAAGTCTAGGGGAAGCTAGTAAGTGCTTGTGAAGTGGGAGCTTGTTGGAAAATGTGCTTCAAATTACTGGCTTGGACCTTTATTAAAGGCTTGATGAATTTATGCCCTTGTCACTTTACTGTGGAGTTCTCATTTGGTCAGCTTGAATCTTTGGTCACTGAGACTCTGTTTGATCAATGAGGCTCTGAGGGTTGTCATAGCAATGGGCCATCGGGCGTGGAGTTGGTAGTTTGTTTGAAGGCTTCAACTTTATCAGAGAATCGATCACCCATCGGCAGGAGGTTTTTCTCTATCATGCCGATGTGTCGATGCCTTGTATCAATGGCTACTATCATATTCATCCGATAGTGTTGGCTTCTTTCCATGACATCTGAAGGCAAGTACCTCTATTTACTTTTTTGTCAAGCAGAATCGCCTATGCACATGACACGTGGTGGCTTGTAAAAGTGGTGAGTGCAGTGAACAAATGGTGCGCCCCGAGTTGCTTTATGTGAGGGGTTTTCTAGCCATGGACACTTGTCTGCACCTTGGGAGTTCCTTGGGGAATCTAGCAGATGCCGCTAGAGATTCCCCGAAGGAGCTCTAGCAACGTCCACGTAGGCCAAGCAGAGTGCATGAGTGGTGGACACGTGGCAGCCTCAGAAGCTCATTTTGAGTGAGCTCATGGGAATCTTGGAGATTCCCTCCCAGATGCCCTAAGACCTCCTAAGTAGTGGACACATGGCTTGTGGGATCCGATAGTTTTGGCGGTCGGTGTTTTGGTGATAGCGGATTATTGTCGGCCCAAAATATGATGCAACTGTTAGCGATGGTGAAGGGTTTTTAGGGCCTGATGATAGTTGACCGGATCACTGCTCGATCAATCGGTGGAATGAATGGTAGTGAGACATGTGGTGTTTTCTCATCAGTTGTTTCTACATCATTGTTGCAAAACAACATTTATTGCCATAAATTGGATTGGTGAAAAGCGATTATTATGTAGTCTTTTGTGATTGGATTTTGGTGATTGGTAGAGCCCGAATTGTATTTTCTCTACAATGTATTTATTGCGGGGGTGGCTCGATGTAGGTTTTCAGGTGGATCCGATCCAAGATCGATTTGGCGTGTCAGTGAAGAACTAGAATTAATGCACCCTAATTGATGGTTGTATAGGGACTTGTAATAGTCGGTCTTGACGAGTAATCAATTGTGTAGATTTATAGAATTTGAGAGTTTTGCATTCACTGTATGGTGAAATAGCATTGTAATATTGAGTGCATCAAAACTCTAGTGCTGCTATGAGATAACTATCAGAGAGTGAGGGCTATAACTTTGTATGTAATCTTTTTCTTACTGTAATACAAAGTGTTTCTGTCTTGTTGTGGTGGGTTTTTTCTCAAAAGGGTTTTCTCGCATAAATTTGGTGTTATCTCTGAAATCAATTTATTTCAGTTACTCTTGTTACCCTACATGTGTTCATCTTAAGAGTCATAATGTTTTAAAATTGGTCTTTGCACGCCTCCTCTATGGTTTTTGTGTTAGGAAAGAATTTTGGCACCTCTGTTTTTCCTTACACACCAACTGATGATAGAAGGGACTTGGTTCAAAATTTCTCCAGGTAAGGGGTGAATATAGGGACCACACCAGCCCAAAATGAAGGATATGATATCCTTACATATGGCCCAAGAAACACCCAATCATTTCAAAAGTAATACCACAAACTTCAATAGAAAATAGACAGTGTAACAGTAAGTGGTTAACACTTTCCTCACTACATTTACATAACAAATAGCTATTGGGGATATAAAATCTCCATTTCCTTAAATTATCCCAAGTAAGAATCCTATTCTAATAAGCAGTCCACCAGAAGAAATTAATTTTAGGGATCATATGGCAGTTCCATATCTTATTCCAAGGATCAACCGCAACACCCTAGTTTTTCAACAGAATATACGCCGACCTGACAGACAGATCCCCCTATTTGTCAAAGGTCCAAAAAAGCTCATCTCCTCTGTCATAAGAGGGAAGCCTAGTGAGAGAGAGTAAGTTCTGGAGAGACATAGCCAGGCAAAAAAGCTCCTGTGAAAGAGGAAAAGAAAGAGCTAGATCCTTCCACACCCTAGCCCCTGGAGGTCTAGAAATATAATCCCTAATATGGATACCAAAGTACCTCTGGACCAGCCCCTTGAGGTTTCTAAAATCAGAACTTTCCAGAGGGATATCAATTAACCACAGATCTTCCTAGAATCTAATCCAATTGCCATTGCCCATTTTCAATTTAATCCCACTTTTGAGTAGACTCTATGTGCTATAAATTCTCCTCCAGACTAAGGAGCCCTGGGGGTGAAACTCTAAAAGGTAGTTGATCAAAGGCCTATTCTGAAGATATTTGGAATTCATTATTTTGTACCAATTCTTAGTATTCATTATCTGATCCCAACCATCCTTAGCCATCAAGGACTTGTTAGTGTTAACAATATCCCTAATCCCAAGGCCACCATAGTGTTTGGGCTAACAAACCTTTTCCCATTTGACCAAAGAAAATTTATTTTTATCCTTAGTCCCAGATCAAAGGAAGTTCCTTTGGATTTTTTCAAATTTATCAGCAATGTACCTAGGTATCTTGAAAATAGAGAAGTAAATTGGTATTTATTGGAGAGCAATAGTGAGGAGTTGGAGCTTACCAACATGGCTTAGAATTAACCCTTTCCACCTAGAAATTTTCCTTTGTATCCTTTCAAGCATCAAATTCCAAAAGTTGGGGGTGACCTCCTTAATAGTGAGAGGGAGCCCAAGGTAAACAGAAGGGAGAGTCCCACTCAAACAACCCAGAATCGTAGTCACCTTGGCTTGCAAGTTGGGTGTGTTGCTAAAGAAATAAATCATGCTTTTATTATATTTGATGCTTTGACCAGATCAGGTAGCATAATTGTCAAGGTAGGTTTTCTATTTCGTAGCTTCAACCACAAAAGCTTTCCCAAAGAGAAAGGTGTCAACCACAGTCAAGTCCAAGGTGGAAGCTGCTTTAATTCCCTTAATAGAACCTTTCGACAACAGACCAACAAAGTTTCTACTCAACACATCGGCTATCATGATAAAGAGGTAGGGAGAGAGGGGTTCTCCCTACCTAACCCCTCTACCAGAAGAGAAGAACCCAAAGGGGTTCCCATTGAATAGAACTAAATACTTGACAATAGTAACACATTCCATTATGAGTTTAACTAGCAATTGGTTGAAACTATACTTTTCCAAAAATTTAGGGATGAAGTCCCATATAACTTTATCGTAGGCTTTTGAAATATCTAATTTGAGAGCCATCCCCGCATAGTTACATCTAACCATAGAATGAAGAAGCTCATGAGTGGTCAAAGTAGCATCAAGAATATGGTTCCCAGAGACAAATCCTTTTTGGGTTGGGCTAATGATTTTATCAAGAAGGGGCTTGATTCAATTCACTAAGATCTTGGAGAGGATTTTGTAAATGGTATTGCATAGGCTAATAGGCCAAAAATCAGTCATGGATTGAGGATCACCAATCTTAGGAATTAGAGCAATAAAGGTGTGGTTTAGTTGTTTAATAATTTTACCAGTTTTGAAGAAGTCACGAGAAACCAAAATAAGGTCCTCACCCACAATCTCCCAAAAAATCTAAAAGAAAGTAGGGGGAAAACCATCTAGGCCTAGAGCTTTGAAGGCCTCCATACTAAAAGTAGCCACATGTACCTCTTCCAGACTAACAACACTAAGAATCCCCAAATTATCATCCTAGGTGATGATGGTTGGAAGTTTGTTAAGTAGCAGATTGTCAATAGCTAGGTTGGGCACCTCAGCAGGGGCCGAGTAGGCCTCCTAAAAGTAAATAGCAGCCAGAAGTCTGATATGGGCAGGAGACAATATCACCTTGCCAGTAGTATCAATTAGTGTATACACCTAAAATTGGTCTAGATAATCTAATTAATTAAATACGACTTATTTGATTAATTACCCTTAAAATTCCTCTACTATTGAATAAATAAAAATATTTATTTATATAGTTCACATTTAAATTCCTATTTAAAATCATCTAATTCTACTATTATTTCATCTCAATTAAATAAACAAAATTAAATACTTTGTTTTATTTAATTATCAAATTCCCATATTTATTCTATCTTAATCACATCAATCTTAATTAATTAAACAAATGTTAAATACTTTATTGTTTAATTATCATAATTCTTCTATTTTAATTTAATAAACAACTTTTATAGTTTGTTTTATTAAATTATTTATTCCCTCTTTTGCTAATTTAAATAAATGAAAAATATTTAAATAAAAGCATAAAGAAAATTCCTCTATTTACTCACCTATCAAATTAGATATCAAATGTCTAAATTATGTCAAAATAAATGCAACTGGCATTCCTAGGAAAGATTGCAGGGAATCCTCTCAATCTTCTCCCTCTGATATTTCCTATCTTATTGCCTAATGTTTTCATAGGGAAGAACTAGCCCCATAATCAGCTCCATCCTTTCCATCTCTCACCATTCAATCCTCTAGATTGAATCCAAGCCTCTCCTTTGTTGCCCTTGTGCAAATGTGTTTTTGGGAAATCTATAAATACATTCTTTCTCAACAATAAATAGATCCCATCTTTGTGAAATCTTACTTTGCAGGAAAGCAATCAAGCATCAAGAATCATAGCAATAGCAATAGATTTCATGTCATGGCTACATCATAGCTTCATGTCATCATAGATTAAAGTGGTTTCCTTTTTATCATTTAGATATTATCATATAGGATTAGATCATTTTATCTAGCATCATTCCGTTATTTAAATTTGTTTTTTAACAGTCATAATGTCTTACTAAATCTAAGAGCTTCTTGACTTAATAAATATTTAGAGATAGGAAACAATGAGACACTTTCAGTAGATTCTTTCTGTAAACTAGTTTAATTGTTGAATCTTTGATATAATGTTTCATTAAGAAGTGTAGTTTACTTTGTTTTACTTATTCACATTTTCTAGATTTTTGATATTTTGACAGGATATTTCTCTTGGTAATTATCTGATTTTGGATGACAAGCCTAATGTTTCCAAGTTTTGTGTATTGTAAAAATTGATTTGGCCCATTGGAATAATCTATCGCTGGTTGTGGGATGGAAGATTGATGAATAGGTTGACTATGGTTTGTAGATTTCCAATCCCTAATCATAAATTTCTTAGTTTGATTTTGTTTGAATTTTTGATACATTTATGGATGATCTATATCTGGACAATGATTTGAAATTAGAGAAAGCAATTGTAAGACAGTTGTTTTTAAGTCCTAGAATCGAAATAGTAAGTGTATGTTCTAAGAACCACGCATGGTCCTATTTTCACTGGTTTCTTTAACAAAAATGCACTTCAGACAGACTCACTGTTAAGGTCAAAAGGGTCATCATTATACTCAACAACCCACATCTTAAAACTGCATTGACTCACACAGCCGTGTCACCCCCTAGAGGGTGCCCGTGTTTTTGTCATTTCCAGGTGCGTACTCAAGGTTAGATTTCTTGATCCCTTGAGAAAATGGTCATTTGAAATTATATGGTGAGTGTCTTGGGGTCATATTCTTCCCTCCCCTTGCACTATGAATATTACAATGTTTGGTTACTAACTCAGCTTGGATTCTACACTATGGTTCTTAGATAGGGTTTTTGTGTGGTGCGGAAAATGATAAAATCCCTTAGGAGACCTCCCAAGATTTAGATCAAAGGATTTGGATATTGTTATCTTGCACACTACCATCGAGTTGGACTTTCATCAAAAAATCGCATTTGTTTAGACTGGGTTGGAATCCTTGGATTTAGGCATTCCCACTTAGGTCATTCCCATAGGGTGAGTACTTTTTCCCACTACGATAGGCCTTCTAAAGGTTTAAAAAAAAACATAAATTGCATGAGAAAGAAAGGATGAGTCTGGCATTTTGATCACCTAGTTAAGGGGAGAGCATAAGCCTATTCACCATACAAGCACAACAAATAATAATTTATTTTAAGCCCAAAAGATGATGTACTATTCTAAGTGAAGATGTTGCTTAATAAAATTAGGCTACTTAATTTAACTAATACAACAAAAAGTATGATGCCTATCCTCAGATTGGTATATTTTAAATTAAGTGTCTACCATAGGATTTATTATTTTTAGTCCAAAAGCATTAAAATAACATTTTGGTCACATCGGATCCAGATAAAAATATATGGAAGCGCTGAAACAAAAGTTAGAAGCATTGTAGTTTAGATCAGAAGCACTATATTTTTCATTAGAAGTGCTATAAAATTTGGTAGAGGTGCCATAGAAGTTTTCCAAAGCTCTATAAAAATATTGAAGAACAAAGACCAACTATGTTGTGAACGTTGGGCTGATGTGCTGAAACAGACCATGGAAGTGCTATAGTTTATGTTGAAGCGCTAAAACAGAGCTTTGAAATGCTATAGTTTTCCTCATAAGCACTATAGTTTTCGTCAGAAGCACTAGAAAAACTCTCGCTCACGCTAAAATAAACATGCCAGAATCCTATACGACACTTTTCAAAGAAAATTTGTGAAATATGGGATTATGCCCCATGGTGGGTGGAAAATTGTAAGTTTGAATAAGTAAACAAAGGTAAAATACACTTCTTAATGATACATTATATCAAAGATTCAACAAATAAACTATTCTAAAGCAAAATCTACTAAAAGCGTCTCATTGTTTCATATCTCTAAAGATTTATTAAGTCAAGAAGCTCTCAAATTTTGTAATACACGATGATTGTTAAAATTCCAATTTAAAGAATGAAATAATGACAAAAGACATATAAATAGCACAACAGGATCCAAAATTCCATAAATTTATGGAAAATATTTTAGAGCAATACATGGAAAAATACCTCTTAATGCTAGCTGAATCAGGTGCCAAAATTCCAGAATATTTTGATGTCAATCAATTGAAAGAAACACCTAGAGAAAATAAAACCGAAACACCACAACACACACAACACATGCAAAACACAAATCAAGTTGTGGTTCTAACACATCAAATGCAAAAATTTCAACAAAAATTGCAAGATATGCAAAACAGAAACACAAAAATGTATGCATTATAGGACATTTTTCCTTATCCTTTTGACCCAAGTGTGGACATGATACCATTCCCTAGGCACTGCAAATTCCCAAAATATGAGAAATGCAATGGTAAAATAGATCCAACCGACCATGTAAAGGAATTCAAAACCATGAGTTTAGAATTTGCACAAGAATAAACTTACCTAATGAGCTTATTTCCAAGAAGCATAGGAGGTCAATGTATGGAATGGTTTTCCAAACTACAACTAGGGATACAAACTTTTGAAGAGTTGGTCAACAGGTTCATATCATAGTATTCCTTTAACATTCAACATGATGTCACAATAAAGGACCTCTACAAAATGAAGCAAAACAAAGGTGAGACATTCTTTTCATTTCTACAATGTTGATGAAGACTATTTTCTAGGTATCCTCATTCCATACCTGAGGAAGAGAAAATGGAATTATTTATTAACAACTTGACTGATGAAATGAGCTATAGGCTCAAATTATAATTTCCTCCAACATTCAAAAAAGTGATTGAAAATGGCCTTAAAATTAAAGAATATTTTGTCAAACGAGGGGTGATCAAACACTACAATGAAAAATCAAACAACATCAACTCGTCAAATCATTATGCCAACAATGACAAGCCTAAATTTTGGAAAAAAAATAGAAATACTTGGAACAATGATACTGCAATTGACATACAAAATGCAAAATCAGTATTTAATTTGATGGCCACTACTACAAAGACAAATAAAAATAGTGACCAAAAAATCAAGCCAAATGTCAATCAAAACAATAATCTGAACAATGGAGAATCAAAACTACAAACATATCAAAAATCGTCAAACCATCATAGATTCACACCATTAGGCCAAACACTAGAATCAACAATGAGGGAACTTATTGTAGGTGGCCTTATCACCACACGTGAAGCAATATTTTGGGAGCCAAAAGTCAAACCACGATGGTGGAATGACATAGATTATTGTAACTTCCATAAAAATAAGGGACACAATACAAATGATTGCATGGAATTAAAACATCTAGTCCAAGATCTGATTGACAAAAAAAAGTATACATAGAGGGACATCAAAACAACAATGATCATACTTCCTTTAAAGATCCTTTACCAAATTATGAAAAGGGAGAGTCTTCTTCTACAAGCAGTAAATGTAAAAATATCAACCACATTTACTATAGCACGATCTTTTGTATTTTTGAAGTAGAAAGTGATACTATCACTGGTAATAAAATTGATAACAATGAAACCAATGACATTATACCACTAGATCTGATCCCGATTAGAGATGTATCCGATAATCAAATAAATGTTTTAAAAATTAGAGAAAGACAAGACTATCAACCAGTTAACGTAATGACAAGGGGGAAATCCAAGGTAATATTGAAAGGAGTTGCATCTAAAAACACCACTCCCCCTCCAAGTCAATACAACATTGTTGACCAACTATAGAAAATACCAGCACAAATGTAAATACTTGAAATCCTTAAACTATCACCATCCCATAAGGAGGTTTTGGAACAAGCACTTGTAGCAACCACAGTATCCAACAATCTAGATGTGTGTCAATTTCAAGCTATGGTGGGAAATTTGACCATGCCTCATTGTTTATCATTCTCTGAATAGGATGATGTGTCACTTAATCATCCACATAACATCGCCCTTCATATTGTATTTTTTATCCAAAAACATCATGTTAAACGGGTCCTGATAGATGGGGAAGCTGGTTTAAACATCTATACTTTAAAGCTAATTCATGCACTAGGGTATTCAAATAATGCTATTGATGCCCAAAGAAAAATTGATAATAAAGGCTTATGATGAAGAAGAGAGATCCTCCAAAGGACTAATTGTGTTGCATATTCAAGTGGGACCAATGGTAAAGAATATAGCCTACCAAGTACTAAAAAAAGAGTTAACCTACAATATACTCTTAGGATGTCCATGGATTCATGAAATGTAGGCAGTACCTTCAACTTATCACTAGTGTTTGAAATTTCTAGTTAATGGTCAAGAGGTGAATATATCAGCTAATTACAACAATCCTCAGCATCTTAACATGCTTAGAACATCTTGAGACACCTTTGTCCCTCACAATAGGGAATCATGCACTTCCAATTCATCAGATTGTAAGAAAATCCAAATATTACATCCAAGTTGGTTGAGAAAAAGGGTCAATCAAAAGATACAAGTGTTGTTGAATCTACATTGATAGAAAATAATGATCCTCTAAATTGTCTATCCCAACAATTTCAAGAAAAGTTCTAGCTAACTAACAAAGGCATGGGACAATATTCTATTGACCAATCCCATAATCAGCTCCAACCTTTGCATCTCTCACCATTCAATCCTCCTGATTGAATTGAAGCCTCTGCTTTGCTGCCCCTGTGCAAATGTGTTGTTGGTAAATCTATAAATACAACCTTTCTCAACAAGAAATAGATCCCATATTTGTGCAATCTTACTCTGCAGGAAAGAAATCAAGCAATCAAGCATCAAGCATCAAGCATCATAGCAATAGCAATAGATTTCATGTCATAGCTGTATCATAGCTTCATGTCAGCATATATTAAAGTAGTTTCATTTTTATCATTTAGATATTATCATATAGGATTAGATCATTGTATCTAGCATCATTCCATTCTTTAAATTGGAATTTTAATAGTCATAGTGTCTTACTAAATTTGAGAGCTTCTTCACTTAATAAATCTTTAGAGATAGGAAACAATGAGATGCTTTTAGTAGATTTTTTCTTTAGAATAGTTTATTTTTTGAATGTTTGATATAATGTCTCATTAAGAAGTGTATTTTAACTTTTTTTACTTATTCACACTTACAACCAACAACTAAATCATCCAAGTTCAATATATTTGAATTTTTGAAAAAATCAAATTAGAAGCCCAAATCTCAGTCCTCAAACATAAATGATATTGAGCAATTCTATAATGTCATGTATTTATCTCCATCCATCATAAGCCAAAATAAACCTCAAGACTCTTTCACTCAAATTAACAATTCCATTCAATCATCCTCTTCTATCATATCTTCAACATCCAATGATTCATGTCAATCTCTCAATCCAAAGCATGCTAGCATAGACTCCCCTACACATCAATATCAAAATATTCTCTCCACTCCATCAAATTATATCAACATTCCAAAAATTCTTCCAATCTTTGATCAAGATCCTATTTCTCAAGAATCTTATGATGATCCCCTCCTTTCACTTTTTATCCAAAATATTTCCCTTCCATCTCAAGATACAAGTATCCTTTCATGTTCTTCCACATCATCTAATCAATCCATACCATCTCATGATTCTATTTAATCACAATATCATGATAGTTCTTCCATCCTATGCAATGATGTCTTACCAACTTATGATCAAGACATGCTTTCTACAAAATATCATGATTCCCTTCCTCATCAAGATCAAGATATGCTTCCATTCAAGGATACCCTTTCATCCCATGGAGATGTTTATCCTTCTCATGATCAAGATATGCCTTTCATACCACTTCATAATTATTCCTTACTTAATAAATGGCAAGCTACTTCCTCTCCTACACCTCATGATACTTTTCCAAGTCAAGATCAAAACACCCCATCATCCCCATGTCAAGAGCCTATCACACCTATTCGAGCTATCAATGAACCCCACATCTATAAATTGGGATCCTCCACCTTTATCCATTCTAGATTACTTCCAACACCTATCCTCTCATCCATATCATATCCTCCCCAAAACAGGCTCACATCTTGTTTCATAAACAATACATATCCCATTGGTAAACATATATGTCAAAGTATGAATTACAAAGGAAAAGGATTAGGCCTTCATGAGAAAGGTATCCTAGAACCCCTTTATGTTCAAAGAAACCCATATCACCATGGCCTTGATTATAATCCTAAGTGTCCTAGTTCATCAAACCTTCCATCTATCCTAGGTCCTCATTATATTTCATCAAACATTCTATCTATTTTAGGTCCTCATCCTAGTACATCAAACCTTCCCTCTATCCTAGGTCTATATCCTATTTCTCAAGAACAAAAAAGGAACACATCCTTGATGCCCTTTAAAAATTCTGCCCACATTAACTCATCCATAATACATCCATATCATTAATCTCAATCCACCCCTCCCATTACTCTTGGAAGCAATTTGGGTGCCAAATATTGAAAGCTTATATATCAAAATCCACATGTATCAAAGGATCAACATGTCTCCTCGAAGAGACATGCAAAAATAAAATAAAATTTGATCCAAAATCAAAAGAAAAATCTAAAAGGCCACAAAGGCCCATCAAAGAAAAAAGGCAATTTTCAAAGACCACAAAGGTCCATAAATCAAAAAGAAGAATTTCAAAGGACACAAAGGCCCACAAATAAAAAATCAAGGTCAAAAGTTATGTGGATTCCTAAAAATCTCATAGAAGTAATAAAATCTAAATTGGCATCCAAATTTACTAATCCAAAAGCTTTCTCCAATTTTCCATCTAATAACCTATCACCTTCCAAATCCATTCTTCCTTCACTCCACCACCCTTCAAGGTGTGTTCCAATGTTGATCTTTCCATCCTTTCCATCTATCCATCAACATGAATTCCAACCTCCTATCCATTATCCAACATTCATCCCCCATCATTCTCCTTTAATCCAAACCTTTGCATAAGTCCTTAGATTCTTCCATCATATCATTAATCTGCCAACATTTAGGAGTCTAATTACCATTTCCATGGTTTATTAGAGGGATATGTGGTTGTGAAACTTGATTCTTAAGTCCTTCCTCCATTTCGCTATCATCCATATCCTATCTTCAATATTCCTCTTGCACTCTACACTTAGGGACAAGTTTCATCCATTTTATAACTCATGGTCATTATCCTTTCTATGCTCATTCCTTACTTTTTCACATTTGATCTTGACAAGGTTAAGGATCTTCTTGAACATCATATATCTTATCCTATACACTTTATCCATATATTCCATACCATGTCTTTCATCTTATCCATATTCCATCATTCTTACTAAATACATCATTTCTTCCTTTCCTTGGTCTTGATGAGGAATAGGGGAAAAATACTTGGGCCTTGTGTCTATATCTTATCTAGTTGATCTTGATCATACCATTCATTATTTTTATCCTTGCTTTCTTCCATTCCATATATCCTAGCTTATATCCATGTCACCATGTCCCTTTGCAACCTTGAACCTTATCATGTAAATCATATTTGAGCCTAGTTGTAAAAAATGTCCAATCCTCGTATCTTGTGTCTATCAATCATCAACAATCATAAATATTATCATCATCATGCCTTATGTAATCAATCATTCCTAGCATCTTAATCAATCAACCATTATCATCTTGTAACAAGAGATATGTTGCTTGTGTGACATGTTTTGCAGTGAATCTTTCATTTTGATCTATCAATTATCCATGGTTGCATTATCTCTACTGTGGGGAATCTTGTTCCTTCAATCAATCATATCATCTTAAATATCGTGAAAAATCCAAAAAAAACATAAATAAAAAAAGCCACAAAAAAATCAGAAAATCTGAAAAGCATGATAGAAAATCTCATGTACATATCCTGACAATGTGGTCGTGTCTCACCCTAGCTTGGGGGAAAAATCCTGAACTCACTAGGGGCAACAAACTTTGAGCTTAATAAAATGGAAAAACAATAGTATGACAAACACAAAAAACACAATGATCATAGGAAGATCCAACATTGAACATACAACAAACATCAAAACCATTCCATCAACCATCCGTATCAAACATTGAAATTAGTATCAATATGGATCATCTAATCTGAATAATGGTTGAAATAATTTAAGAAAAGGTTGGATATTTTGTACTTTGATCATTATTATCATTTCTTTGGAGCAACTCGATGATGTATTGAACTAGAGAAGCTAGGAAGGAGAATGATATTTTCTTTGTCTGTTGTCTATGAGTTAATCATTATTATTATGTGAATTATTGTGAGACGTGCTCTACAAATGTATCACTGATGAAATTCAAAATTCACACACTAAAATGATTAATTCTTGTCTGTTTATGCAAGAAATGCTCAGGTCATCTTAGTTTAATTATACCTAGATGCTTGTGTTCACTTTTAATATCAAAAATCATGAAAGTAGTATGTAGATCGTCATTGGTCTAACATATATCATTGATTCTTGTACTCACTTTCAACATTTTAAAAGCTCAATGATGATTAAATGCATGATAACTGGACTGTTAAGATGCCAATGCTTGCATATGTAGATTTGCATGGTTAAATTAGATTGCATTCATTTTAGTTTTGCATATGCATTATATATTTTCCAAATCAATTGATGATATTTATATCAACCCGTGCCAGATACAGAATCATGCCCCATGTCTTTGGGAAGAACTCTAAAATCCTCCTATAAATCATAACATATCACAAATCAACAATATTATCAATCAATCAGCTTATCACTCAATCTATCATTGATCCTCGCCTATGATGAGGTCAATCAATCAATCTATCATTGATCCTCACCTATCATGATGTCAATCATCAATCTATCATTGAATCTCACCTATCTTGAGGTCGATCATCAATCTATCATTGATCCTCTCCTATCATGAGGTCAAACATCAATCTATCACTGATCCTTGCCTATCATGAGGTCAATCAATCAATCTATCATTGATGCTCGTCTATCATGAGGTCAATCAATCAATCTATCATTGATCCTCTCCTATCATGAGTTCAATCATCAATCTATCATTGAACCTCACCTATCATGAGTTCAATCATCAATCTATCATTGAACCTCACCTATCATAAGGTCAATCATCAAAATATAATTGATCCTCACTTATCATGAGATCAATTATCATCAATAAATCATTGAATCTCACCTATCATGAGATCAATGATCATCTAAATATATCAGTATCATCAAACATATCAAATAAAAGGCTAACATGATCAAAGAACATCGAAATCAAGGAGTTTATTGAAATTAATTCATCACACGGGCATAACTCACTCTCCTCTTAGTAGGGGTTGTATCGTGATAATGGCATCTATAAAAATCAGCCTCCCATCCCACACACAAAACCTTTCTCATATTATTTGATACAGTGGTACCATCAGCAATCCATTGTAATCTTTCAACAGTCATCTAAGCCTGCTCTACGATCTATGTGACACTATCTCTCTCAATTGTCAATGTAACGATATGTGTTTGGGTGGCAACCAACTATCCTTGTATCTATGTCATGGCCTGTGCATGAGCCTGTGCCTAGGTCTATAACTACATTTGTGTCTATGCAAGTAAACCCTATGCCTAAACAAGCTGCCCCTACAGAGTCTGAATCTATACCTATAGGCTAGCAATCTAAGTTTGATGATCTATAGAAGATATCTCCACTTCTCACCTCTTACGAGGCACACTAGTGGATTGACCTATACTGCCTACCACTACTACTCTCACCACTGCTACTTTCCTCACTATCCTCACTACCACTATCCTCCCCCTCAGCACTACCCTCCTCCTCAACATCAACATCCTCCTCTCCACAAACATCCTCCACCTCAACATCTATGACCTACACCTCCATCATATCCTCCTATTGTCTTCGTCGTTGACCAAGTTGAACAACAACCTCCTCCTCTATGGGTAATGGTGCTGGCTCATTGGGAATAGTGATCCACGAGTATGGATATAATGCAAGAAAAGAAACATAATCCTTAGTCACTAGTGCCTCTATGATCTCACATTTTATATCCCAGGCTAAAGGCTATAAGGCATGGTATCCCTCCAAAATAGTATCATAAGATAAACATGGCCCCTAATTTTTTGCATCACTCCGATGCCGATCATAATGTGTAACACCCTAGGGCATGCACTAAACAATACCATACTATCTGTAGACCCTCCGTAGTAGAAATCTCTCTAAGATGAAGCAAGTTTGGCCATCAAGTACATAGAATCACACATATAACCCATCTCCACGTCATCCTCATCCCAGTGCTCACAATCTAGATAGGGATGCCATGTCATAGCATCTAAGTCATCCAACACATGCCTCCAATGCTCCAACTTACCCATCCTGGACTAGGTAAGTTGATCTCTATATCTAAAAATATATGGCATAGTAGCAGGCCTATCTCGAGCTGGCAGTGGTTGTGTGACAACAATATGCTCCCATGCCTAAACTTGAAGCAAAGTAGCTCTCGATGATAATCTCCTCATGCTCAAATAAAAAATTGAATGTAAGTCATGATATAGATGTGCTAGCATGTACATCCCCCAAGCATATCAGGTCCCATGCACAATCATACTCTCAAGAACATGGCCCCACCCAAAAGATAGTCCCTTTGACTTGCAATCAAGACAAAGGAACCCTCTAATAAATCCTACTAGAACTGAAGGTAAGGTGGCATAGGTATCCACCATCTCCCACCATGGGATCCACAATCCAACAATATGCTCATCCTGAAAAACCCTACGAAGAGCATCTGTCCCACCAGCCTCCTATGAATCATACACAACGATCTCTTTGAAAAAGGGTATCTATGAAATATGCCAAAAATCCTTTGGAGTAACTATCATCTCACCAGTGGGTAGGTGGAAGGTGTTATGATCAGTGTACCATCACTCAACTAAAGCTATGAGAAAGCCCCGATTAATCCTAATCTGGGGCATGTCAAGAAGAGAGGCAAGTGCACACTAAACAATAATTTTTGTCTCATCTGGTGTCAATTGTGGAATCAAATCAAATGTCCATGGGAAACACTCTAAAATTTGGAGGTTATCCAGAGGATCCTATCATCATGAAATGATTTTAAATCGGTACACTATGTCAAAAATCACATATCAATTGATCCTATGAAATCTAATCAGCTCTTGGTATGAATTTTGATCAAAATTAGTGAGAAAACATCATCAAACCTAACCTATGATGAGGTCATCATTACCAATCTTTAATTGTACTTCACCTAAAAATGAGGTCTATTTTATCAAAATCAACCTCACCTATCATGAGGTTCATCATAGTTGAGATTATTCCTCACCTATCATGAGGATAAATTCTTGTCTATCAATCATCAAGGTTATTAGATCATTAAATCATATCAAGTCAAAGGGTTAACACGATCGAAATCGACAAAATCAAGAACAAAAGTGAACAAAATTTTGCAAATCTAACTTGGATGCACTAAAACAAACATTCAAAGTGCTATTTTAGGAGGTCAAAGCACCAAAATAGTTGCTCAAAGTGCTAATATTCTCGAAGTGCTAATTTAACCAATGGAATTGCTAATGTATTCTATCATAGCGCTAATCTTCTCGAAGCGCTAATTTAAATACTCAAAACACTAAACTATCCTATCATAGTGCTAATATTTTCAAAGCACTAAACTAGCCTACCAAAGTGCTACAATATCCAATTGAAGTGCTAATTCACCAAAGCGCTAAAACAGTTCGTAAAAGTGCTACACTAGAGTGTAAAAGCACTACAACACATTCTTGAAGTGCTAAAACTACAAAAAATTTGAAAAACAAAAATTGGAACGAAAAATGAGAAAACATGAATTATAAGGAGGTTTAGGGGTATGTATCGGAGGTCCATAAGCTGTCGGGTGCTAGTGACATGGCACACGCTCAAACCGGTGGGTGTGCTAAGGGATTGACAGCTTGATCCAAGTGTCTCAAATATCTCTCTCTCACAAATTTTTCAAAGGTCAAATGCACAAATGAATTTGAAAAAGACCCTTTTGACCTTTTCTAGGTTATTAAAGGTGGATTTTGCTGGGATTTTTAAAATTTTAATTAATTTTATTGGGAGATTAATTGAAATTCATCCAGGGACAAAATTTTACATCAATTATCAGGAGATAAATTATTTTACCATCAAAACTTCATCAAATCTTCATCAAATCATCAGAAAATCAGAAAAATCATAATTTTTTTTAAAAATTTCCTAAAAATCCAAAAATCATAAATTTATCTCCCGAGGGGGCATATTATCCTCAATCACCTAAAAAAACAATGTCTGGGGCATACTAAATTTTTTTCATCAATGCTAGTAGCAATAGGAAAATTTCTTTGAAGCAATGTGTAAACACATCACTTCAAAGAGGGGAAAAATGTATACACCTAAAATTAGTCTGGAGAATCTAATTAATTCAATACAACTTATTTGATTAACTACCCTTAAAATTTCTCTACTATTGAATAAATAGAAATACTAATTTATATAGTTCACATTTAAATTCCTATTTAAAATCTTCCAATTCTGCTATTATTTCATCTTAATTTAATAAACAAAATTAAATACTTTTTTTTATTTAACTATCAAATTTCCCTATTTATTCTATCTTAATCACATCAATATTAATTAATTAAACAAATGTTAAATGCTTTATTATTTAATTATCATAATTCTTCTATTTTAATTTAATAAACAACTTCTATAGTTTGTTTTATTAAATTATTTATTCCCTCTTTTGCTAATTTAAATAAATAAAAAATATTTAAATAAAAGAATAAAGAAAATTCCTCTATTTACTCACTTATCAAATTAGATATCAAATGTCTAAATTATGTCAAAATAAATGAAACTGGCATTCACGGGAAAGATTGCAGGCAATCCTCTCTATCTTCTCCCTCTGATCTTTCCTATCCTATTGCCTGATGTTTTCATGGGGAGGAACCAGTCCCATAATCAACTCCAGCCTTTCCATCTCTCACCATTGAATCCTCCAAATTGAATCCAAGCCTCTATTTTATTGCCCCTGTGCAAATGTGTTACCGAGAAATCTATAAATACAACCTTTCTCAGCAAAAAATAGATCCCATTTTTGTGCAATCTCACTCTACGGGAAATAAATCAAGCAATCAAGCAATCAAGCATCAAGCATCATAGCAATAGCAATAGATTTCATGTCATGGCTACATCATAGCTTCATGTCAACATAGATTAAAGTAGTTTCCTTTTTATCATTTAGATATTATCATATAGGATTATATCATTGTATCTAGCATCATTTCGTTCTTTAAATTGGCATTTTAATAGTCATAGTGTCTTAATAAATCTAAGAGCTTCTTGATATAATAAATCTTTAGAGATAGGAAACAATGAGACACTTTCAGTAGATTTTTTCTTTAGAATAGTTTATTTGTTGAATCTTTGATATAATGTCTCATTAAGAACTGTATTTTACTTTGTTTTACTTATTCACACTTACAATTAGTTTAGAAATTTGATTTTTTTTCATGTGCTTGATGGAAGACACATGAAAGATGGAGGTGTTCATGTCACCCTCTTTCAGCCATTGGACCCTAGATTTCTGCTTCCAAAATATTTCCTCTTTTTTGAGGATTTTTTCCCATTCCTTCCTAGTTTCCATTTCTTGGTTGTGATTTTGCTGACTATCATCCCCTTCCTCCATTTTCTTTTGTAAAATTCTCAATTCCTCCTCTAAAGTCTTTTTATTTTTAAAAAAATCACCAAACACACTCTTGTTCCAGCCTTTTACCATGTTTTTAATATGTTTGAGTTTGAAGAGAATCCTGAACATGGGGGAGCCATGAACAGGGATGTTCCAGCATTCTACAATTTTATTTTTGAAGTCAGGGTGGGAGTTCCACATTATCTCAAAATGGAACGGGATAGGACCCATAGTAGGCTGAACATTAGAGGTCAACAATAGAGGATTGCGATCAGACAACATTCTAGGCAGGGCTTTTAGATTGGCATTTAGAATGTTAGTCCAGTGGGAGGAGTAGGGGAACTGATCCAACCAGACCTAAATAATATTTTTTCTTGAGCATCTATTGGACCAAGTAAATTTTTGTCTTGTAAGATCAATATCTATCAACCTCGAAGAGTTCAAAAAAAAATTTAGGTTAGACATGTTGTTAGAGTAATCCACCAGACCACCGCATTTCTTGGAAGGGTGGAGAGGAGAGTTGAAATCCCCAACCACCAACCAAGAGGTTCCCATATTGTAATTATTTTAATAGCAAGATCCTACCACAAGGTACTCCTAGTGTTCATCTAGTTAGGAGCATAAACATTTATTATGGACCAAGACACACCCAGATAGGAGAAAGAGGCCCACACACAATTTTTGCAGTGGAAACATTCTGAGCCCGAAAATCTAGAAGGGTTCCAAAGCATTGCTAGACTGCCCCAAGCTCCATCAACATCACAATAGAATTAGGGTGCACCTGGCCAAATAAATTTAGCTATCTTATCAAAATTTGTCTTTTTCATTTTGGTTTCTTGTAGTAGGCATACATCAATCTTATGTTCTAGGATATAGTTCTTCAAAGATAGCTATTTGTGGGAGCTATTAAGCCCATGAACATTCCATGACATAACTTTCATTTTGACATTTCTTAGATGACACATCCAATGTCCTCTGTTTACTTAGGGAAATCTCATTTGTAGTTTCTCTTAGCCTTGTTGGGTCTCAAAACTGTTGGTTTGAACTAGGAGAGGCTGCCAAACTCTCACAACACTATTGGCCAACTAACAAGGCCAACCAATACAGTTGAACCTTCTACTCTTAAGGCTCTGCTAAACCTAAGTGGGTGTACCTATATGAATGCTGCATATTTTGAACTATGCTTCCTACTTGACTAAACTATCCACAATGGAAATTTGATAGTGGAGAAATATGATCTAAATTTGGTATAAATTATATATACAATATCAAGGTGAAGCCTGATATGTTCAGTTAATAGATGTTAAATGAAATGAATAAAATTAAATAATGAAATATGAAAGAAAAGTGCCTTGTTGGGTAAACAAGAGTCAAATGAAAGTCTTAGATGAGTGGTTTCTATCTAGCAAGTTATCTAATTTTTTGGCATACAAATATGAGTTTATAACTGGTATAAACATGCAAGAATGTGATTAATAAACCCTACTGGAGGTAGAATATCAATCCTAACTATTTGATTCTTCTTACTAATCCAAATAATATTCCCAGATTATTGTAATTGACTGAAAGGAATTTAATTCTCCTTTAAAGAACCCAATTAATCAAATCACACCGATACAAAAAATGTGCACTGATAAATTGAACATATACTTGATATTTCAACTTAAATAATCAAGAAACATCAGATTGGAGACAATCAAATAATTGCAGAAATCCAACAAACAACTGACACCAGAATGAAGCCACTAAATCAACAGCCTTTGATTATCTTCCTCAAATCTTACATATGCAACATAGTCTTTTTGAATATAAACATTATAAAAAGTCCTATAATTCCTGCTATCTATCTTTTGTCCCCCCTTACAACTGATTTTTACAAGTATTTATAGAATAAATTCTAAGGGTCATGACCCTTCACTGTCTATTATAGCCGTTTGAATTTTTCTAACATAAAGTAAAATTTAGATTAAGTTGCCTTATCGGCAAATCAAAATATTTTAAAACTATAGATGAGCCTTTAATTTTGCTTTATATCTTTCTCACCTTTTATATTTCATTTTATTTATTGTTGCGAAGTCTCCTTTTATGCCTACCGCTCTACCGCGGTCAAATTGTCTGCACCCCACGATAGAGCAGTTATTTTGACTTTTCCACGCTTCACATTTTTCACTGCTCTACCGCGGTCATATTGTTTACACCTCGCAGAATGGCAGTTTGAAATTAACTATCAACTCTAATTGTTTATAGCCTCACCACGGTCTTCACTTCATCTGTCAGCAGTACCGCGGTCTGACTATCATGGTCTATCTTCGTCATTACCACTCTACCACAAACTCTCCTTTCGCCACCTGCGGTATTGCAGTGTCCGTATTTTCTCTTCCTACCACCTTACTGTCATCTTTGTCTTTGCTACACATGGTATCATACTAGCCACTAATTGTTATCCTCACCATTAACTCACCACCTATCTTCATCCACCGTGCTACCGCAGTCACTGGCTTGACTACCAGCGGTACCGCGGTAACCATCTTCGCCGCTTCCACCGTTGTTGACCACTGACCTCTTTCCACCATGCTACCGTGGGTACTATTCTAACCGTGCACTATTATGCAGTAACAATTTCATATGTCGTTGTTTTCCTACTGACTGTTTACCATGCCACCATGGTCAGTCTGATGACTGTCCATGGTGTAGCGGTAATGGTTTCCTTGACTGCTTCAAATCGCTACCACTATATCGTGAGCCCCTTTGTGGGAGCCTGTGGTAAAGCGGTAGTATATAATGTCTTATAAAGATTTAAAAGTGGTAGCGGTAGAATATATAAGTCATTTTTGGTTTTATGGATAGGGAATAAATGAATCTTTTCATGAAAAGATAGTGAAAATATGGGTTTAAGGTGGAAAAACCCTTAGGTTTTTCATGGAATTTTTGGATTCTAATAGTGGCTCCTGTTGGGGATGAGTGATTATGCAATCACCACAAGAATTAAGATCTTTGGATGAGTAGACCAATCAAGGACATGAAAAAAGAAGGCAATGGCAGATGAAGGGAATGAAAAAATGAAGGAGATGGAAGATGGGGCAAAATGGGGAATGGAAAATCCTAGACTACTGTACATGGATATAAAATGATTTTTTCAATAAGGGAACTTCTGAGAGTGTCCATGTATTGCCAAACCCAGACCCTCCAAAAATTCCTAAGACTACTGTGCATGGAAAAGAATGTTTTGAAGAGGTTTATGTAGAATTGTCCATGCACTGGAAATCCTTAACCCTTTTCTCTTCTTTAAGAGAAGAAATGCTTCAGGAACTGCCCATGTATAGGCAACCCCTGTTCCTCTCTAGACATGTTCTATAGGAAATATGAATCTTCTCCTCTCTTACCAACAACAACAAAGGGTCCCAGCCACAATGCTTCAAATTTCCCATGTTTTCCCTTCTCCTAGCATCTTGCATTCCACATCAGTACTAGATCATTTTCTTCAAATTTTCTATCCTTTATTTTTTTATCAAACAAATACTTCATTTGTGCTTGTAACTTCATGTTCTAGTTTTGAGCTATTCTTCTCATTTCATCAAGCTCTGCCAGTTTCTCCATTCTCTCCTCCATTGGTTCTGGAACATCTATATCTTCTTGAAGGATAAATTTGTAAACTAGCAAAAATTTTTGTAAGGGAATCCTAGCTTGTGTTCCATACACTAATT
The DNA here is from genome assembly GCA_007115665.2 of Sequoiadendron giganteum. Lineage (NCBI taxonomy): Eukaryota > Viridiplantae > Streptophyta > Pinopsida > Cupressales > Cupressaceae > Sequoiadendron > Sequoiadendron giganteum. The sequence goes on from CM021102.1 coordinate 377,587,121, forward strand.
CATATGGGGATTTTCCAATTTCCTTTTTTACAATAATCCGATCTGCCCATACAGCCAATCTTAACTTTGAATCCCATTCCTTTTTATTTGTATCAAGCATTCTCCTTACTATCTTCAAAAGACTTTTATTACTCGATCCTGCCTGACCATTTTCTTGTAGATGATATGGGGTAGACTAAGAAATATTAATACCATGTGTACTACAAAAATCTCTAAACTCATTACATCTGAAACACATCCCATTGTCTGTAATCACTCTCAATGGTGTACCACATCTAGTAATAATGTTATCCATTAAAAAATTGATAACAACTTTACTTGTTGCTTGCTTGGTTGGGATTGCCTCTACCCATTTGGTGAAGTAATTGGTGGCTACTAGTATCCATTTATGTCCTCCACTTTATTTCTCTTGCATCTCCCCAATAAAATCAATCCCCCACTGATGAAAAGGGGCTTTGATCTGCATAGGTCTAAGTGGTAAAACTCCCTGATATTTCATCTTGCATGAAAAATTCTGACTTGCTTCACACTTTCTTACATATGAAAAAGAATCATTAAATATTTTTGGCTAGTAGTAACCTGCCCTGAGGATCTTATGTGCATTTGTATTTGTAGAATAGTGGTCTCCACAATCTCCTTCATGCATCTCTCTTAAAATGTGTTTAGCTTGTGACTCGTGTAGACACAACAACAACATTCCATCCATGTTTTTCCAAAAAAAATCTCCTTCTATGAATACATATTTAGATGTTTGTAGCTTCAAAATTCTTCTTTGGTTATCAATAAATCCTTCAGGGAACTTCATTTCCCTGAGGTAATACATGATATCTGTATACCAAGGAGTATGTTCAATGCTTGCAATTGCATCTCCTTCATCTTCTACATTGTAAATTTGATTTGCTTCAACATTTGTTTATGCCATTAACTTGGCCAATCCCTGGCCTCTTACTAATTTGGTAATTTGTATTTCCATATTGAATTCTTGAATTTTATTAATCCATTTGCATCTCTTCCCTGTTACTTTTGACTATTTCAAGATATCTTTAACAACTACATGAGGAACATAAGCAATTACTTTGACTCCAGCAAGATATGGTCTAAAAGATTTTGTGGCTTTTACTAATGCAAAGGGTTGTTTTTCCATTATATCATATTTCAATTCTAGCCCCTACAATGATTTACTAAAAAAGGACATAGGCTGCTCATGAGCATCCTCATTTTTTTGTAACATAACAGCAGCCATAGTGTGAAATGAAGCAAAAGAAAATATCTGAAATGGTTTACTAAAATCAAGGGACTTCAAGATGGGGGCTTCTTTGATAGCTCTTTTTATAGATATGAAAGCATCCACATCTTCAGCAATCCAATCCAACTTTTCTCCCTTTTTTAACATCTTGGATATAGGCTTAACAATCTCAGCAAAATTGGACACAAATCTTCTAACAAAATTAATTTGGCCAAAAAATGATTGGATTGCTTTGATAGTTTTGGGAATGGGAATTTTATCTATGGTATCAAATCTTTTAGGATCTATCCTAACCCCATCTCTTGATACAATATGCCCCAAAAGTTTACCCTCTGTAACAGAAAAATGACATTTTTTAGGATTAAGACTTATACCATATTCCAAAGCTTTGATGAAGATCCTTTCCAGATCCCCCACATGATTCTCTACCCTTTTGGAATAAGCAGTGATATCATCTTGATATACTACCATTATAGCATTGATTAGATCTGCAAATGCCACATCCATGGCCCTCTGAAAAGTAGCTCCTGCATTTGTGAGACCAAATGGCATTCTTACATAGACATATGTTCCCCATGGTGTAGTGAATGTTATCTTGTACTACTTAGATTCTTTGACTTTGACCTAGTTATATCTAGAAAATCCATCCATTATTGACAAAAGCTCACATCCTATTACTTTGTGCAATATTGCCTCCATGTTTGGATGAGGATAATTGTCTTTTAGGGAAGCAACGTTCAAATTTCTAAAATCTACACATAGTCTTATGTCCCCATTTTTCTTCCTGATTGGAACCAAATTTGAGACCCATGTTGAATGCCTAATGGGTTTTATGATACGTCCATCTCTGAGTTTTTCTAGCTCCTCTTGCATCTTAGGTTCCAGAGTTGGATTGATAGGTTTCTGCCTTTGTCTAAATGGCTTTGCATCTGGCTTTAGTGGAATTTCATGTTGAAAAAGATCTTCTCTATATGCCTTCAAATCCTCATGAGACCAAGCAAACACATGCTTTTACTTTCTTAGCAATGTAATCAACATTATTTTGATGGTTGGGCTTATTTTTTTTCCAATATAAACCCTTATAGGTGCCAATTCAGTTCCCAGATTTATTTCTTCAATATCCTCTTTCTTAACAGGTGTTTGCTTCATGAGAGAACGATCACTCCCATCATACACTCTCTCCAATGCCACAAGCCCTTTGGGAAGCTTGTTGGTTTTAAGCTGCAAAACTTCCCTACCAAGTACAGTTTGTTTCCCATCCACTTCTTCCACAAAAGCATTGAAATCAATCTCATGTGCCTCATATTGGTCTATACAGTGAAGAAACTTCATGAGGTTAGTGTCCTCATTAAAAACCTGCCAACTATATATATTGTCAAGCACAATGGGTCTTGTTTTGAACTCAATTTAAGACACTCCTGCCAGTGTGATGTCATCTTTTCTCAGTGGTACATTGGCTAGGAAGTCTGCCATTATATTTTTTGACCTATACACCCAATCAATGGAGAAAGAATCAAATAGATCGATTGTATCCCATATATAATTCTTGTATTGCTTCAACCTCTTGTTCTTTGCAACATATTTTGATCTGACCTATGAATTACCAACTCAGAGTCTCCAAAAATAGTTAACAGTTTAATCTTGTGCTTGACAACCATGTTCAAACTAGTTAACAAGGCTTCATACTCCACCACATTGTTTGTACATTCAAACACCAAAAAAAATGAATATTTAAGTGTTGTATCTTCAGGAGATAAGAAAACTACCCCAGCTCCATTACCTTCTTGGCTGCATGCCCCATCAAAGTACATTTTCCATACCCCTTGTTGATATTCAAAAATATGTTTATCAATTGGGTCTTTGTTCACTAAATTAGGCTAAGATAATTCTACTCTAAAACTCCCCAAATCTACATCACATAAGCAATTAAGTTTCTCTTAAGGAACACATTCAACAATTTGATTCATTCTTGGCTCCCTATATAACTTGACCTCTTCACCATTTACTAGTATAGTGGCATATGATAAATCGAACTGCACATTACCTCCTAATACTATAGTCCATTTTCTTGAGAAAAAAATTCCAAACTGAGGAGGTGTGTCAATTATGGTTATATCAATATTGTAGGAAACTTTTGGGTAAGTTGCTAATCTTACTTCAACATTCTTTATTACTCCCACAACTGGAACATGCCTGCTATCCATATCATAACATTTACCTCCTTCCACATTTATCCACATACCAAGTTGTTTCATTACCCCTACTGGCATAATATTCATTGGAAGAACCTGAATCTATCATGCAATTTCTCACTAACTTGCCACTTATGAGTAGGGTGGTAAAAAATGGGTCAATCTATGGTGTATTCACTAAGCAAGCTTCTGGAACTTTTATCTCCTTCCTCTTATTAGTGATTTCAGGGACCTCCTTATTTTCAAGGTTTATATTTTGATTCCCATTAGACATCAATTGAATGGCGCCTTCCCTATATTCCTTAATCTTCACCATTTCAAGTAATGGGACAGACATTTTTAGTTGAGATAAGGCTTGTATGAAATCAAAGGATGTACCTTTAGTTCTAATCACCTTCTTTGGTTCTATCAATTCTCCTTTGTTTTCTTCCTTTTCCCCTTTGCATGTTTGACTTGGCTTTTGTTTATCCATGGGGACTTCTTTACCTTCCTCTTTAGGAGCCGACTTCTGTTATTTTTTGTCAGATTTCTTATCACTTGTCCTTTTTGATATCTCATTCGATACCTTTTTATTTTTTACAAACATTCCTCTTGGGACACCATCATCTTCATTCACTGTTATGTTCCTCAACCAATATTTTCTTCTAGATTCCTCCACCACTGCAATAGTCAACCTTTTAATCTCTTCTTCACTCGGTCTCCTTATACTACATCTATTAGTCTGACATGATGCAATAGGGGGGTCTTTCTCATTTTCACTTTCTTCATAGTCAGAGAAAACCTGTTGTTCTACCATATGAATATTGTATTTTTGATGATCAACATCATACTCATATCCCTTCTCCTCTGAATATGAATACTCCTGCTCCAAGGAATTAAGAGTGTGGAAAGTTAAATAGATATCATGGTCTTCACCACCATCATTTTCCAATATGTCTTCTTTTGGTATTGACTGAGTTGTAACACAATGCTCCAGGGAGTGTGGTGTGTAAAAAATTGAGCACCAAGGACTCTTATCTACCATATATGTTCCTTTCATTTTTAATGGATCCGGTGTTTCTTTATTCCTCAGTCTATCAATTACTGGCTTCCCATCCTTCCAATTGTATTATAGGGCATGTCATGTAACTTTGGTCTTTCATTCCTATATGTGTTCTCTTGTCTATTTAGGGGAGCATATGGGGGACCCTTAGGGTTTTCCATTTTAGAAATCATCCTTGCAGCCTTCTTGTTATTCTCAATTGTGAGTGCTAGCTTTTGAGCTTCAGCCAAATTCCTAGGATCTATGTTCCTAAGCTCATATCCTATCTTGGGATTAAAAGCCTTCAAGTAGATTCTCAATGCAGTAGGATTAGCCAACTTGGATCCACGAGGTATCTTATTATGTAGTTTGGCAAACCTCTGATTAAAGTCATAAGCTGAATCATTTTGATGCTTTTGGATAGTTACCAATTCATGCAAAGAAAACTCTAATGCACATTGATTCCCATACTGCTAGAGAAACCACTCATAAAATATATGAATGGAATCAATGGATGATGTCAGTAAACTATTAAACCAGTCCCTAGAATCTTCAATCAACGACATCATAAATAACCTCATCTGTACATCCTCATATTGCATATCCAGGTCTTGAATTAATGCATTAAAGCTTCTCAAATGCTCCTCAGCTATGACTGCACCACTCCCTGTGAACTTTGGGACAAAGCTTCTCCAATTTCTATCCATAGGATAAGGGTATCTCTAAAATCCAACCAAATCAAACTACCTGATTATGGTTGTATATTGTGGAGGAGGATTTTGGTAATGTTGATGTTGATACAATGGATTACTATTTGCTACATATTGCTGACCTTGTGGGGGTATGTGCTTTTGATAAGGAGGTGGTTGAACACCCTTATGTTGTGGTGGAGAATTTTGATGTCCACATTCGTTCCTTGGCTGATTTCGGTGGGCCTGCGGGGAATTTGATAGTATCATATTGTTATTTTTATGAGGGGCACATATTTGGGTGAGTCAACCATTGGCATTTTAATCTGAGCCTTTTGCAACTTCAATTTCTCAAATTCTTTCATTGTTTGAAGCCTTTGCTCATATTCTACCCTCAATCTTTTTGTTTCTTGCCTCATGCATTCCCACTATGCATCTGTCTCATTTTGGGTCATAAGTTCATGATTTTATTCAGATGTTGCTTCATATTCAAGTCCCTCCTCAAAAAGTGTTGCTTTTTGATCATATTCAAACTCTCTCCTTTTTTTAGATTCAAAATCAGCCATGAACTCATCATCCTTATCAGGGTCTATTTTCCAGAGGGGGTTTCTCTTCTCCTCTGGAGTGTGAAGTTCTTTAGACAAGCTATTCTCATTTTTTAATGCATCATATGAATTATGTGTTTCCACCAGTGGTTTTGATGTTTTGTTTTTAGTTGTTGGGCCCAGGTCATCAAACACATTCTTGCCCTGATCATTTTTGTAAGTCCACTTACCTTTATCATTAGGACCATCACTATCTCTATACAAAGATCTTCTTCCTTGCGTGTTGTGAGTAATCGTGATAGTCTAAGCTCTAGGACGATTTCTTTCTGATCTATATTTTATTTTATCAGTCTCAATGCACTTGTTCATTTAGAGTCGCCACCCACTTTTTAAAAGTGAGAAAAATAAAAATGTTATTATTTCACCTAGTGGAGTCAATTTTCAAATTTCTTAACTGTGAATCTCTTCAATGACCCTATATGGAAAGGTTGCCTGCCACCAAACTTTTCTCAAGTTAGTCCCCAGCAGAGTCGCCAATTTGTTGGGTCTCAAAAATGCTGGTTTGAACCACGAGAGGCTGACAAGCTCTCACAATGCTATTATCCAACTAACAAGGCCAACCAGTACAGTTGAACCTTCTACTCTTAAGGCTCTGCTAAACCTAGGCAAGTGTACCTATATGAATGCTACAGATTTTGAACTATGCTTCCTACTTGACTAAACTATCCACAATGGCAATTTGACAATGGAGAAATATGATCTAAATTTGGTATAATTGTATATGCAATATCAAGGTGAAGCCTGATATGTTTAGTTAATAGATGTTAAATGAAATGAATAAAATTAAATAATGAAATATGGAAGACCAGTGCCTTGTTGGGTAAAATGGAGTCAAATGAAAGTCTTAGATGAGTGGTTTCTATCTAGAAAGTTCTCTAATTATTTGGCATACAAATATGAGTTTATAATTGGTATAAACATGCAAGAATGTGATTAATAAACCCTACTGGAGGCAGAATATCAATCCTAAATATTTGATTCTTCTTACTGATCCAAATAATATTCCTAGATTACTATAACTGACTGAAAGTAATTTAATTCTTCTTTAAAGAACCCAATTATTCAAATCACATAGATACAACAAATGTGCACTAGTAAATTGAACATATACTTGATATTTCAACTTAAATAATCAAGAAACATCAGATTGGAGACAATCAAATAATTGCAGAAACCCAACAAACAACTGACACCAGAATGAAGCCACCAAATCAACAGTCTTTCATTATCTTCCTCAAATCTTACATATGCAACATAGTCTTTTTGAATATAAACATTATGAAAATCCAAGACTTCCTGCTATCTATCTTCTATCCCCCCTTACAACTGATTTTTACAAGTATTTATACAATAAATTCTAAGGGTCATGACCCTTCATTGTTTGTTACAACCGTTTGAATTTTTCTGATAGAAAGTAAAATTTAGAATTAAGTTTCCTTATTGGAAAATAAAATATTTTAAAACTATAGACAAGCCTTAATTTTGCTTTATATCTTTCTTGCCTTCTATATTTCATTTTATTTATTGTTGCGAAGTCTCCTTTTATGCCTACCGTTCTACCATGATCAAACTATTTGTACCTCGCGGTATAGCGGTTATTTTGACTTTTCCATGCTTCACCTTTTCCACCACTCTACTGCGGTCATATTGTTTGTACCTCGTGGTATGGCAGTTTGACATTAACTGTCAACTCTAGCTATTTACCACCTCACCATGGTCTTCACTTCATCTGTCAGTGGTACCGTGGTCTGACTGTCATGGTCTATCTTCGTCATTACCGCTCTACCACCATCTCTCCTTTCACCACTTGCGGTATTGTGGTGTCCATATTTTCTCTTCCTACCGCCTTACCATGGTCCTTATCATTGCTACATGTAGTATCATGGTAGCCGCTAACCATTATCCTCGCCATTAACTCACCACCTATCTTCATCCACCACGCTACCATGGTCACTCGCTTGACTGCCAACGATACTATGGTAGCCATCTTTTCCGCTTCCACCATCGTTGACCGATGACCTCCATCCACTATGCTACCACAGGTACTATTCTAATCGCGCACAGTTATGCAGTAACAATTTTGTATGCCACCATTTTCCTACTGACTGTTTATTGTGCCATCGTAATCAGTCTAATGACTATCTGTGGTGTAGTGGTAATGGTTTCCATGACTGCTTCAAACCACTACGCTATACCACAAGCCCCTTTGTGGGAGTCCGCGGTAAAGTGGTAGTATATAATGGCTTATAAATATTTAAAAGTGGTAGCGGTAGAATATATAAGTCATTTTTGGCTTTATGGATGGGGAATAAATGAATCATTTCATGAAAAGATAGTGAAATATGGGTTTAAGGTGGGAAAAAACCTTAGGTTTTTGATGGAATTTTTGGGTTCTAACAATCCCGGTGTGTCTCTAGCTGGGTCTTCCTGGTTTAGAGTCTCCTCCCACATCCACCTTCTTTTTCCTCCCTCTTTTCTTTGGAGTTGTCCAGATCTCTTCTTCTATAGTCTTCTCCAACATTAAGCCCTCTGTATTTTATACTAATTCATTAACAACTCTTATGCCCTCCTCTTCCCATATCTCGCCTTCCTCACCCATTGTTTCACGTGTTTCTACAAAACCCGCATCTAGCAGTGGATCAACAACAACACTTGAACCAAAGACATGGGCCAATTGGACATCTTGGGGTTTAAAAATAGTCTCATTTAAAGTTAGAGTCGCAAGGCTCACTCTAGTGTCAATCAGGCCAGCCTGTGGAACACCAGAAGAAGGTGAAACAACCAGAGACTTGACCACAAGGACCTCCTTTGATCATGAAATATTCTCCACAGGAGGCCAAGGATTATCCAAGGTACTATCCACCTTAGGCTCCCAATTGAAGGATGATTTGCAATCAAAAATAAGTTGGCCAACTTTAGCACACCTCTGACAATAGACAAAAAAAATTTCATAGCACACTGGTTGGGTACAGTTGCCAAACTTGGAGCACAACTTAACTGTTTTAGGAAGAGTCTTATCAACACAGATGTTAACACAAAATCATGAAAATACTAACCTAGATTTCGATTTGGTGATGGAATCGATAGTAAATAGTTGCCCCATAAAGTCCCCAATTTTTTTGAAGATGGCTTCATCCTAATACTCTAGGGGTAAGCCAGGCAGCTAAACCCAAATTGGAGCAGACTTGTTTAGGTCCATAGCAGGGTCAAACCCCAATTTCTAGTGACACAAAGCCAAGCTATGCTTTCCATACACCCAAGGTCCCGTGGATAGGATCAACACCATATCCTTCACAGTCGTAAACTTGAAGAGGAAGAGACCGCCAACCATATCACAAATCTCCATGCTCCCCTTGAGATTCCATTTCATAGTAGCCCACTTCCGAACCATATCCATAGTTGGATGAAAGGAAAGAAAATGACCCACAACTGCATTCTCCATGGAGGAGAGAATCTTGTCACAGACCGAATCGGGAATGGAAAAATCCATCCTAGAATCAATGAGTTCCTCAGAAGAAGGAGGAACTGTAGAAGAGTTTTTTTTCCATTGGTCAACACATCCTTCTAGCCTAAATTTTCTGGAAGAATCTCCAACACCGACACAATTTCAAAATGTATGATCAGAATCTCAAGGGTCTTTGAAAGACCCACAGACAAAAGCACTGACCCAACAGGAGTGGCCCCCGAGGGACATGAGTCTGGATGTGAAAGGGAGATAATCAGGTCAGGAGGGGATAGAGGGGGATCATGGGGTACCCCTGGAGCAGAGTCCACCATGTGTGCAGGAAGTTCAAAACACAGGCGGAGGAGGGGAAAGCGGGAATTTTTTCTTTTTAGAGTGAAATTAATAATTAGTGTTAAAAATAACATTAATTATTTAATTAATAAAGAGGAATAGATAATATGAATTTAACTAAATAATATGAAATTATTTCATCATCAAGATGAAGTGAAAATGATCATTAATTTAATCATTTAGGCAGAATTAGGTGTCTACATTTTGCCTGTCTTTGAGACAATACATTTTTTATAGTGTTCTTTGAGAGAAAGTGATGACTTACCCTAGTTTTCCTCAGTGAAATTAAGAAATGACTTTAGAATTCCCCCTTAGGAGTTTGAGAGGAGAATTAAATTATTATTTTAAACTCTCAAAATGTAATAAAAGGATGTGATAGAGGTGGCATGATTGGAAAAAGTAGAACATGAAAATTTTAGAATAAGAATAAAGGAGGGAATATAGTGACAAGATAGTTATTATTGATTGATGTCATGCATTGAAATGAGTGTGTCTAGATAGAAAGAGATGGATTGATATTTACTATTCTTTCTATTTTGTGCTTATTTTTTTAAACACCATAGAGTGTTTTATTATGTGGCAAGAGAATGTATGCACACCAAGGCATGATTTTCTTTGGTGGAGATTGTTTGTGCTTGCCTAAAGTTTTTGATAAGAGATAAGTGTATATATGTACACCAAGTTGAGACAAACCTTGGTGACTTCACTATCCTTTTTCCTAGAAAAAGACATAGTAAAAAAGGATTATTCTTAAACGTTCTAGATAGATAGAATATTGTCAAAATATGTAAGGGAAGATAGCTTCACTACATGATAACCTTAATGCATAAAGATAATTGATGACCTTATATACTTAAGGTGATTTTTTAATGCTTGAGTCTAGTCTAATACACACAAGGAACATATAAATCATAATAATGCTTAAAAATAGTCCACAAACACAAAATATTAAAGCAATGACTTGCCCCATTCTTTCTCCTCTAATCATTTTGAGATATTCTTGAGGAACATTGGAATAGAAGAATAAGATAAATCAAATAATAAAAATTCCTAAAGACCAAATAGATCAACAACTATAAGATTTTCTTGCTATAGAAAAGAGTTGCTCAATAGTGAAACATTTCCATTGTAGGAAAAATGTATCTATTAAGACATGATTTGTTTGATAAGATGTTAAAAGTGACTTTGGAAATAGATTAGTAGGTTGTAGATAGTTTAGCTTAGAGATTTTTTTTTCTAATTGTTTCATGAATGCTCAATGTGTCTGGAAGTTGCATAGTGCATGTTTGCTGAAATCTTATGTAGGAAAATATAAAATTTATTATGGACATGGTAGATGATGTTATGTTTTGAGTTTTTGTAAATTTCCAGTGTGTTGGATTTTTTGGAATATTTGATGTTTTTTTTGGAATTTTTAGGAATATTTTATGTTTTAAGATTTTTTGGATGGTGCTTTAAGTTTGAAAGAATAATCTTACAATGGATTAGTATCAAGCCATGATAGGGGTGAAAGGTATATGAAAAGGAATTTATTATGGATGGATTGAATGAAAGTGCTAGTAGATGGTGGAATATGGATTCTACACATGAAATTTGAAAATAAGTTTTCACAATGGTACTTACCCATGGCTCCATCAAATTAGTTTTCGCCATAGGCCAAATTATTTATCTTTAAACTTTTTCTCTTTTTTTCTATTCTTTTATATTTTGTACTTAAGATACTCTGATGATCAATAGAATTCCCTCAGGTGTATGCCATTTGTGGTCTCATCAAGTGGTTCACCTTTGGATGTTGATAATTGATATGATCCTAACCCATAAGCTATTTTTATAATAAATGGGCCTAACTAGTTAAGCTCAAATTTACCTTTCTTCACATTTTATTGTTGATTTTTCTAATTTTTTGAGTACCAAATACCCTAGTTCAAATTTATGTGTGACAACCATTTTATTGTAGTTGTGGCATAGATGATTTTGGTATACTTGCAATTGATTTACTGCATTGGGTAACCTTTCGTCAAGTAACTCCAAGTCCTATTGTATAGTAATCATACACTCTTCATTATCTATAACATGACATAGAGAAACTCAGAATGAAGGGATCTTGACCTCTATAGGAAAAATTGATTCAAATTCAAAGATGAGGGAATTTGGAGTTGCGCCTATTAGTGTACGAGTTCTAGTTTGATACACACACAATGAAAGGTTGAGTTGGATGTGCTAGTCATATCCAACATCTTTGACAATTTTCTTTCGGATTTTTAATATTATTTTATTTGATGCCTTAGCTTGACCATTGCTTTGTGGGTAATAAGGAGTTCAGAAACAATGTTGAAAATAGAACTTTTGGCATATCTCACAGATATCCTATTTCTTTAATGGTCTACCATTATCTAGGACAATAGCTGAAGGGATCACATACCAAAAAATGATGTAGTTCATGATAAAATTGGCTATTTTTTTGCGGTAATATTAGTAAGTGGAATGGATTCGATCCATTTTTGTAAAATATTCTATGGTGGTAATTATGAAATTATTTCCATTGGAGCATTGGGGATTATTTTTTCCTACAAGGTCGAGTCCCCACTATGAGAAGGGCCATTATGAGGTATTAGCTTGAAGTTCCTATGTAGGTGCATGTATAAGATTACCATGTTGTTGACAATTCAAACATTTATGTACAAATAAGTGGGTGTATTGTTCTATCATTTCCCTATAATATCCAACTCTTATTAGTTTCTTGGATGTATTGGGACCACTAACATGCTCCCCACAAATACTATCGTGTACCTCTTGTAGGGAATTTTGTGCATCTTTCAAGTTAAGACACATATGGAGAGTACCATCAAAGCTTCTTTGATATAATGTATTACTGAGGATGAGGAAGTGGGATGAACAATGAATGAAGTATTTTCTATGGTTATTAGATAATTCAAGTAGAAGGGTTTTATAATGAATGTATTTTTATATGTCTTGGTACCAATGGGAACTGGGACCAATGATTTCACACATATGTTCAAACTCTAGGACGTTGAATGTAGGGACCAAGAGTTGTTACACTAATAATTTATATTTTTGAGTATTGTGTAGCATATTTAGGATAGATATAATGGTAGCCATGGAATCCATTTCCCTGTTGCTTAGTCTTGGGAACCTATTCAAATGTGATATTAGTGAAGTACTACTTGAAAATATCCACCATTCTCTTGTAAAGTAGAATTTTTTCATCTTTGGTATGATACTCATCATTCCCCTATCTTATAACTAGTTAAGAATCTTCATGTACTTTAATTATCTTGAGTTTCCATTATATTGTCATTCTAAGTTTATGATTAATGCTTTCTACTCTGCTATATCATTTGTACATGGGAATCCCAAATGATATGATTTGGTTATAAAGTCACCTTGGGGGTGATAAATAGTACACCTGCTCCTGATCCATGTTGGGTATATGGTCCATAAAAATATAATTTCCATACCTAAGCTAGGGTGACTATTAATATACCCTCATTTGGAAAATCAACACTATCAAATGATCATTTGTAATAGGGGTATCTGCTAGTTGATATGTAATTAATTGACCTTTGATTACCTTCCTGTCTATATATTCAATGTCGAATTCACTGAGGATCATTACACATTTAGCTAGATGACCTATGAGTGTGACCTTGTTCAATAGATACTTGAGAGGATTTGTTTTGCAATAAATTTATTGTAGTGGTTGAGGATATAATGTCTTAGCTTTTATGAAGCAAAATCAAATGCTAAAAATGCACACACAATTGGTGAATAATTGAGTTCGTAACCTATCAGAGTGTGGCTGATGTAATAGATCACCCTTTCTCTATTGGGAAAATGTGTCTTAACCTTGCAATTATGCGTAGTTTATTATTGATAGGTGGTGATTGATAATGAAAATACTATACACTTGTAGAAAGATGTGGGTTTTAAGGCATCGCCCTAAAAAAAATTTTTGTTGACACGTCAAGGTTTTCTTTCGTTGACACATCAAGGTTTTTTCTTATTGACATGTCAAGGTTTTTTCCTATTGACATGTCAAGGTTTTTTCTTGTTGACACATCAAGGTTTTTTCCCACTGATTGGTCAAAGCTTTTTTTTTAACACGTCTAATGAAAAATTACCTTGTAAACCCTAATTCTAGAAGGTTCCAAAAAGCTTGTTATAAGTGGGTGGGATGTATGTAGATGACAGTGTATTTCTAAGAGTTTGATAGCGGTTGGGATGTCTCTTGATCTCTGGTGGTGCTCCTCCTATGAGTAGCTTGCTTGGCAAGTATGTTGTAATATTTTGATTTCTGAATAATATTGGGTGGCTTTTGGAGTGTTGATTTTTTCTCCCTAAATGGTTTTCCCCACACAAATCATTGTGTTGTGGTATGCATGATATTTGTGTTTATTTTTTTTTAATTTTTTGTAACTATTAAAGATCTGTAAAGTTTTTCATTTTTCTCCTCTCAAGATTAGTGTAGGAATTTCTCCACTACCTTAACTTCCTCACAAGTGGTATTGGAGCTTGATCACCTTTGGTTTCAATTTTCGATTGTTTGATATTTTTTTAACTAATCATGACTTGAGTGGGAGCCTTTGTAAAAGACACTTTATGATCTTATTGTAATAATTTTCAGATGGTAAGTTTATCAAGGAGAATAGAGGTAGAGAAATCTTCTAGAAATTATTTTGAGATGTGGAAGCTAAAGATGGAGGATTTGTTAATAGATGGAGATCTGTGGAATGTTGTTGATGAGAATGTTTCAAGGCTTGCATATCCTACTCAAGCTTCTCAATATAATTTTATGGAATGTAAAGCCAAATGTCTAATCATAATGTGTTTGGAAGACTTTGTTTTAATCAATGTCCATGAAGAGACCTCTACATAGAAACTATGGAAGAAGCTTGGTGAGATGTATTAGGCCAAATCTTTAGTGAACAATATTTTCTTGAGGAAGAAATTGCATTCCTTGAGAATGCAAGAGGGTGGATGAATTAAAGACCACCTAGAAGAATTCAATATGTTGGTGGCTCAATTGGAGTCAGTTAATGTTAAAATGGATGAGGAAGAGAAATGTAAATCTTTCTTTTTTATTTTCTTGATTCATGGGATTCTCTTGTTATGGCTATTGGGAGTACTTTTGTTATATTGAAGACTAAAGATGTGGTGGGTTCTTTTCTTTCTTAAGAGATGTGGAGGAAGGTGTCCATTAGCACCAAGGATGCCTTGAATGTTCATGGAAGGCCTAAGGAAAAATGCAAGAATAATGAGAAGCATGACAAATCCAAGTCCAAGGGGAGATCTAAGTCTCCTAGAAATTCCAAAGTTATTTACTAGAACTACAATAAGCCTGGACATGTTCATAAGGACTACAAAGAAGAAAAGAAGAAAAAAAGAAAGAAGAAATTTGATTCTGATTATGAGTTTAAGAAGTAAGATGGTGATGCATTCATGGAAGATTTGGCAACTCGTGTAGGTAATGATGCATGGTTAATTGCCTTAGGTGCATCTTTCCATATGACCTTTAATAGATATTGGTTTTTCTGAATATGAAGAATTTGATGGAGGTAAGGTGTACTTGGGTGATGAAATTATCATTTAGACATTATTGGTTGTGGTAAAGTTAAAATCAGGTTTCCTAATGGTAGAATAAGAAAGTTTAATGGTGTTTTGCATATCCCCAGCTTAGCACAAAATTTTCTATCTATGATAAAACTAATAGATGTGGGTGTGCATGTAGTATTTTATAATACAACATACAAGATGGTTAGAGGTGCTATGGTGATTGCTAGAGGTGTTAGATATGGGACATTGTATAAGCTTGATGCATGGACTATTGAGTGAAATAGTACTTCTGGGAAAAGAAATTTTGTAGAAGTGAGGGTTTCACCTTTAGTAGATGGTCATAGCTTTTGGGTACTGAAGGGTGCTCTTTCTTTTGAAACAAAATTACCTACAGAGAAAAATATGTTATGGCACTAGAGACTTGGCCACATTGGAGAAAATAATCTATGGACCTTGGTAAATAAACACCCTATTCAAGATTTGTTTGATTGTAATCTTGAATTTGATTTTTTTGAGCATTGTATTTATGGAAAACAAAACCACGTTCAATTTTACTTGAGTTCTCATAAATCTTGTGGTTTTTTGGATCTTATTCATTTTAATGTGTTCGGTCATGTAGATGTTCCTTCAATTGGTAAATCCAAATATTATGTTTCATTTATTGATGATTATAGTAGAAGGATATGGGTATACTTTTTAAAGAGTAAATCTAAAGTTTTCCATAAATTTAAGGAATTTAAAGCAATGGTTGAGTTGCATACTGGAAAGAAAATAAATTTTTTGAGGATTGATAATGGTGGTGAATTTTTCTCTAATGATTTTGATAGATTTTGTAAAGATTTTGGAATTCATAGATAGAAGACAACTTTGTATTCTCCATAGAAAAATGGATTTGCAGAAAGAATGAAAAAGACACTGATGGAGAAGGCTAGGAATATGTTGAGTGGTGTTGGTCTATAACAAAGGTTTTTGGCTAAAGTTGTTGCCACTACTTGTTACTTGATTAGTAGGTATCCTATATAAGCTCTTGTTGATAATACACCTATAGAGGCATGGTTAGGCCACAAGCCTTCATTAAGACATCTTAGATTTTTTGGTTGTGAGGCATATGCACATGTGGCAAAGAAGTGAACAAAGTTGGTAAACAAGGCTATGAAATGTATCTTCATTGGATACAATTATGGTGTGAAAGCATATAATATTTGTGATCTTATTACATAAAAGGTAATACATAGTAGAAGTGTTATTTTTAGAGAAACTAAGCCTTCTTTTGTTACATTGCAACTAGAAAAAAGTAAATAAGAAGATGTGATTCAAGTTCCTTCTACACTTGAGAAATTTGAATTGAGGTCCATGAATAGACAAGAAGTTGAGGAGTGCACATCTAACTCTAAATCTTCAGACAAGGAGGAAGAACCTCCAACTCAACTTGTTTTTAGGTCTACAAGGCACATACAACCACCTAAAAGGTATTCACCTGATGATTGGAGATACATTTTTTCTTTGAATACTAACATGGATGAACCCAAATCTATAGAAAAGGAACTAGATATGAATGATGTAGTATCCTGGAAGATCGCTATGGATGAAGAAATGACATCTTTGAAAAAAATGATTTAGGGAGCTTATACCATTGCCTAAAGGATGAAATCCTATTGGTTGTAAATGGGTGTTCAAGAAAAATATTGGTTTAAATGGAGGTATTGAGAAGTACAAAGCAAGGTTGGTTGCAAAGGGTTACTCTCAAGTTGAGGGTGTTTATTATAGTGAGATATTTTCTCATGTTGTAAAAATGTCATCCATTAGATTTTTTCTTTCTATTACTTCTACTTATGACTTAGAGATTGATAAAATGGATATGAAAATTGCTTTCCTTCATGGTGATTTGGAGGAGGATATCTATATGACACAGCTAGAGCACTATATGGTGAAAGGAAAATGTAAGTTGGTTTGCAAATTGAAGAAATCTTTGTATGGCTAAAAATAGATTCCTAGGATGTGGTACCAAAAAATTGATACATATGTGTTGAGTTTGGGATTTGAGCATTCTAAATCAGATCATAGTGTTTATTATAAAAATGATGGTGATCATTTCCTATTTATTGCATTATATGTTGCTAATATGTTATTCATTGGTAAAGGGAAAGGTATGATTTGAGAACTGAAATATCAACTTGCTACTAAGTTTGAAATGAAAGATCTTGGTGTGTAGCTAAACATATTCTTGAGATGGAAATTAGAAGAGATAGAGTGAACATAAAACTATGGCTTAGCCAAAGTAAGTATGTCAATTCAATTTTATAGAGGTTTGATATGTATGATTATAGACCATTGTGTGTTCTTATTTCAGTTGGAACAAAGTTATCTATTTCAGAATGTCCAACATCTCCATCATAGATGAAAGACATGAGAAAATTTCCTTACCACGGTGTAGTTGGAATTTTGATGTATGCTACATGGTTTGTACTAGACCAGCCACTTCCCAAGAAGTGGGATTTCTTTCTAGATATATGTCTAGTCCTGGTAGAGTTTATTGGGATGTAATTAAAGGATTGTTCAAATATTTACGTTGAACCTCATATTATTCCTTATGTTATCATAGTAATATGACTGGAGATGAGATTTCCCTTGATATTCATGGTTATGTGGATTCATATTGGGTAGGTGATGTTGATAGTAGATGATCCACCAGTACTTATGTGTTTACTTTATCTGGTGGTGCAATTAGTTGGATGAGTAAGTGATAGGTTGTGGTTTCTTTTTCCACTATTGAAGAAGAGTATATGCTAGCTACTCATACTTGTAAAGAATCAGTTTGGCTTAAGAGGTTGTGTTCAGATATTAGAATAAAACAAGGTGTAGTGAAAATTTATTGCAATAGTCAGAGTGCGATATGTCTAGCTAAGAACCCAACATTTCATGCCAAGACCAAGCACATTGATGTAAAATATCATTTTGTTAGAGATATGATTAAAGATGGTAGGGTGAAGTTGGTTAAGTTAGAGACTGTGATGACTGTTTTTGATTCTTTAACTAATCTTGTGAGCACAAATAAGTTCAAATGGTGTTTAGAGACTATGGGCCTTTCAGCCCCTAACAATTAGAGATGATGATGACACCCTTTCATTGCTCTTGCAAGGTGTTCGACAACTAGGAGATTTGTTGGGAAAATGTGTCTCAACCTTGCAATTATATGTAATTTATTGTTGATAGGTGTGATTGATAATGCAAATACTATACACTTGTAGCAAGATGTCGGGTTCGGGGCATCACCTTGAAAAAAAAATTTGTTGACACATCAAGGTTTTTTCCCATTGACATGCCAAGGTTTTTCCCACTGACACGTCAAGGTTTTTTCTCAATGACATGTCAAGAGGTTTTCCCGTTGACTAGTCAAAGATTTTCCCTTAACACGTCAAATGAAAAATGACCTTGTAAACCCTAATTCTAGAAGGTTCCAAAAAGCTTGTTATAAGTGGGTGGGATGTATGTAGATGATAGTGTATTTCTAAAAGTCTGATAGCGGCTGGGTTGTCTCTTGATCTTTGGTGGTGCTACTCCTATGAGAAGATTTCTTTGCAAGTATATTATAATCTTTTGATTTTTGAATAATATATTGGGAAACTTTTGGAGTGTGGCATTTTTCTCCTGAAAGGGTTTCCCCACATAAATCATTGTGTCATATGCATGATATTTGTATTTATTTGTATTAAATTTTTTGTAATTGTTAAAGATCTATAAATTTTTTCATTCCTATCCTCTCAAGATTAGTGTAGGAATTTGTTTTTCTACCTTAACTTCCTTACATTCTCTACTCATTTCATCATGTTGTGGCAAGAGTGCACTCAGTGTTGCTGGTGTGGTATATTTACAATAGTAGAAGATTTCCTTAAACTGATAGCATTAATATTGGAGGAGATGGCTAGTAATATGTGAGTTGTTGGAATGCCTTTTGATAGTTTTTGTCCCATTTAAAGTTAACACCCTTATGCAAAAATTGTGTAAATGGGTGGCACTTATCTGCTATTTTTGAAATAAAGTGGTGAATGGATTGAATCTTTCCCTTTAAAATCCATAGTTGTTTGAAATATGTGAGAGGAGGCATGTCAATTATTTCTTTTACCTTTGCTAGGTCAACCTCAATTCTTGTTCTAGATATAATGTATCCCAATAATTTTCTAGATGTCACCCCATAAACATATTTCTTAAGAATTAGCCAAAGGTTATAGTTCTCTTGTCTATCCAAAATTTTATCCAATATGTCTTGATAGCCTTCCCTAGTGATTGGTTTTGCTAGTATATCGTCAACATAGTCTTCCATCAAGATATGCATCATGTTGTGGAAGATAGTTGTCATAGCCTATTGATAGGTAGCTCTGGCACTTTTAAGACCAAAAGAAATGGCATTCCAACAAAATCTCCCCCATGGACAAGTGAATTTTATTTTATGTTGATCTTCAATGGCAATGCAAATTTGATTATAACTTGAGAATGCATCCATTAAGGATAAAATTCTATGCCTTGATATTAAATCTACAATAATATCTATGTTAGGTAAAGGGAATTCATTTTTCGGGCATGCCTTGTTGAGATCTTTAAATTCTATGCATATGCAAATGCCCTTAGTGGGATTAAAGACTTGGAAAAAGTTTGATATCCATTTAGCATAATCAATTTTTTGAATGGAGCCCACATATAACAACTTATAAATTTCTACTTTGACCAACAATGATATCTACAAGTGCATTTTACATAGCTTTTGATTTATAGGTTTTTCCCCTAGTGTTATTTCAATACTAGATTAGGATCCAATCCTAACATGTCCATGTAGGATCAAGCAAAGCTTATTTGTCCATTTTTTAAAAATTCCATGAGATTGATCCTTTCCTTCTTGGATAAAGAAGCTGCAAAGTATGTTATCCTAACACTATATGTAGTACTCATGTCTAGCTCCTAGGATTTCTCAATAAGAACATGAAATTTCTCTTGATTCATAGGGATATTTGCAAACCTTCAATCCTTGGGAACCTTAGAAATGTTTTCACCCTCTAATACATCCTTTATTTTTACTTTTATTTGGTCTAAAATATTTTCTTGGTGGTTTTCACTAGGGCACCTATTTATACACATTCTTATGACTTAAAGTTTTAACATTCTCCAAGAATTATTCCCTTGTGTTGAGTTCTATAATGAATCCATCTCTGTGATCCCCTAGAGCTATCCCTTCTCAAAGTACCAAGAAATTAAATATAGATTCATCATTCTAGAATGTGTCTATACTAGGTGGATCTCATTGGTCCCAAATGATCCATTGGATATAGGAAGTGAAAGAGTGTTAGCGAAGGGTGTAAGTTTGAAGGATAAATGAGATAGGGTGAAAATGTTACAATCTTCGAATAGGTCAGTGATACACATGAACGATCTATTATTGATATCCTCATTAGATGAATTATTCATAGGAGTTTTAATTACATCTAAAGGTATACTTTTGGTAATTGACGATACACTATCCAGTTTCCCAAATCCAAAACCTATATAGCGTGGTTTGACAGGTATTATGATAGGATCCATTATCCCTTGATTCTTTGCTCCAAGTCCACTATAGACATCATATCCCATGTGTTAAATTATTGGGAACCCCTTAGTATAATTTTATATTAGTAATGTGAGATTATCTTCTTTTTTGTTGTATATCTACTCAGACATGTCTTCATCTAAAGATTCTTTTTCCAACTCCTCTCATTTAGAAAATGTATTTTGATTGCATTTGATTATCATGGTTGATGCTCCTTGAGATTTACCTAAATTTCCATATGATCTAGTTGATAATAGAATGTTACAGGTGTGTTTTTTTTTGTTTTTGCAATGGGAAGCAATAGTCGTCGTAAGAGAAAAGGTAAAATGAAACTTACAATAGATCGAATTGAAGCATATAGAGGAAAAGATAGAGAAATTCATAGGAAAAGAAGACAAGGTATGAAAAATATTTAAATTGAAGCTTCTTCTGAACCATTAAATGTTAATTCAAGAGAAGATGAAATATAAATTGAAAATATTGAACATCATATTGAAATTAAAAATGAAAACATTGAAATTGAAAATGTGGAAATTGAAAAAGAAAATGTGAACATTGAGAATGAAAATATTGTTGAAAATGTTATTAAAAATGAAATTGTTATTGAAATTGTTGAAAATGAAATTATTATTGAAAATGTTGAAGATATTGAGAAGAGAGAATGAAAATGTTAATAACATTATACTTGAAAATGAAAATGCTGATAACATTGAAAATGAACCTTATGTAATACCTAATTACAAAAGAACCCCTAAATGATTGGTTGAAATAGATGAGAGCATATTTGATAATATTGAAGGAAAAAGGTCACAACGAATGGTTCGTTTGTGGGATACAAAAATGTTCAATGAATTCTTTTCCAATAAGACATTAACTGAAAAATGTCAAATTTTTGTGCAATTACTTAAGATTTACAAAATGAGACCATTATTAAAAAAATTGAAGATTCATCTCACAAAAAAAATGGAAAAAATAGTCTTATTGTAAAAAATATTTTTAATTCTCTAACCTCTATTAGAAAGACTAGTAAGGAAAAAGATAAAATGGTTGCTCGAAGAGTGATCACAACCTTACTAGTAAGCCATCATTTGAGAAAACGTCGTTTAATGAGATAGAACTATATTGATTTTAACTTAAATCAAAAAACATTGAATAGATCACTCTCAAGAAGAGGAATACTCGATAGTTCTCTTCAAAATGATATGTGGGCTTCTAGTGGGAGGATTCCACATGTTGATAAAAAGATAACCGATAATGTAAAGGTGTAAATTGAACAATATTGGAATTATCACTCTAGAGTATCACCGAATGTAAAGGATGTTTTAAACTTCCAAATTGGTAATCGAGATTGTACACCACATCCTAAACATTTTTTGGAATGTAGCAAACAATTTTGTTAAGAAAATCCAAATTTGCAAATCTCACAAAGGGATTTTGAGTCTTGCAAGTCATTTTATTATGTACCTATTAATGTTCGTAATACATGTTGTAAATACCATGTTGAGTTTTCAATGTATCATGAATTGGTATGTCATATTCATTCTACTATGCATACTGACAAAATGTTGTAGGAGTGTCATATAGTGAAACTTCCCAAGTCATCCAAGGAATTGTTAGATTAATTTTTATGCATTAGAGGTGATGGTTTCTTATTTTATAGAAATGATTGTTTAAATGAAACATGTTTGCAATGTGGTGGTTTACAAAAGTTTGTAACATGCTTTCATGAGGGCAAGAATCATGAAAACTCAACACCATAGGAAAATTCCTTAGAGATATAAAAATCAAGAGAGGTTATTGTAGAGGTTCCCTACATGATTCCACAGACTTGGATGAATTGTTTCTAGGTGACATGGTTTCTGAGTAATAGCTCGTCAAAGGTTGTTTCCTTTTAGCACTTTGGAATCTTAAGGGAAATCATTGGTCCAATTTATTTTAGAGTGGTTAAACATGTTTGGGTGCAAAAGAGTACCATTCCTAGTGTAAATATAGCCATAAAAACATGTTTGAATAGTTCGTTTGGTTGTATGAGTTTCTGAAAAAAAGTTGCACCACTTTGCAACTTTACACTGCTTGCATCTGACAACTTTTTCCTCAACTGAAAACTCATGACCATGAAAATGCCTCCGAGATAGAAAAATATGAGAGAAGTTATTGTAGAGAGTCCCAAAATGATCCCATAGCCTTATATGGAGATTATGTAAGCATCACTTTTTTTGAGAAATAGCCCTTCAAAGATTGTTGTCTTTTAGCACTTTGGACTCTTAAAGGAAATCATTAGTCCAATGTAGCTCAAAGTGGTTCAACATGTTTGGATGCAAAAGAGGACCATTCCTAGCATAAATTTACCCATTCATACATTTTGGAATAATTATTTTGGTTGTACAAGTTGTAGAATGAAAGTCACACCACTTTGCAACTTTACACTACTTGCATCTAACAAATTTATCCTCAATTGAAAAATCGTCACCACGAGAAAATTCCTCCGAGATAGAAAAAATTAAGAGAGGTTATTGTAGAGGGTCCCAAAAAAATCCAATAGTCTCAGGCAGAGAGTCTATAACCATCATGATTTTTGAGAAATGGCCCTTCAAAGATTGCTACCTTTTAACACTTTGGACTCTTAAGGGAAATCATCGGTCCAATGTAGCTCGAAGTGGTTCAACATGTTTGGGTGCATAGAGGACCATGCCTAGTGTAAATGTACCCATCTAAATGTGTTAGAATAGTCTGTTTGGTTGTACAAGTTGTAGAACAAAAGTTGCACCACTTTGCAACTTTACACTGCTTGCATTTGACAGCTTTTTCCTCAACTAAAAACTCATCACCATGGGAAAATTCCTCTAAGATAGGAAAAAAAAAGAGAGTTTATTTTATAGGGTCCCAACACAATCCTATAGCCTTAGGTGAAGAGTTTTTAAGTGTCATAGTTTCTGATAAATAGCCCTTCAAATATTGCTACCTTTTAGCACTTTGGACTCTTAATAGATATCGCTAGTCCAATGTAGTTCTGAGTGATTCAACATGTTTGGGTGAAAAAGAGGACCATTCCTAGTGTAAAAGTACCATTAGGACGTGTTGGAACAATCCATTTGGTTGTACAAGTTGCATAATGAAATTTGCACCACTTTACAACTTTACATTGCTTGCATCCAACAACTTTTTCCTCAATTGAAACTCATCACCACGAGAAAACATCTTCAAGATAGAAAAAATGAGAGAGGTTATTGTAGAGGGTCCCAAAATTATCCTATAGCCTTAAATGGAGAGCCTATAAGTATCATGGTTTATGAGAAATATCCCTTCAAAGATTGCTTCATTTTAGCACTTTGGACTCTTAAGGAAAATTGTCGGTCCAATGTAGCTCAAAGTGGTTCAACGTGTTTGGGTGCAAAACACGACCATACCTAGTGTAAATGTACCCACTCAAATGTGTTGGAGAATTCTATTCAGTCGTATGAATTGTAGAACGAAATTTGTACCAGTTTGCAACTTTACACTGCTTGCATTTGACAACTTTTTCCTCAACTAAAAACTCGTCAGCATGGGAAAACACATCCAAGATAGAAAAGCTGAGATAGGTTATTAAATAAGGTCCTAACATGATCCCATAACCTCAAACATAGAGTTTTAAGCATCACAATTTTTGAGTAATAGCCTATCAAAGATTGTTGTCTTTTTGCACTTTGGACTCTTAAGAGAAAACATTGGTCCAATGTAGCTCAGAGTGATTCAATGTGTTTGGGTGTGAAAGAAGACCATTCCTAGCATAAGTGTACCCATCCAGACATGTTGGAATAGGTTTTTTGGTCATACAAGTTGTAGAATGAAAGTTGCACCACTTTACAACTTTACACTACTTGCAACTAACAACTTTTTCCTCAATTAAAAACTTGTCGCCACGAGAAAATGCCTTTGAAATAGAAAAAAAAAGAAGAGAGGTTATTGTAGAGGGTACCAACATGATCCCATACCCTCAAATGAAGAGTTTTTAAGCATCATAGTCTCTAATTAATATCCCGTTAAAGATTGCTACCTTTTTGTACTTTAGACTCTTAAGGGATATCATTGGTCTAATGTAGCTTTAACTATTTCGGCATGTTTGGGTTTGAAATAGGGTTGTGCCTAGCCTAAATGTTCCCATCCACATGCAATGAAACTATTTTTAGAGCAGACTAACTTCCTTTTCATTGATGATAAAATATTCTTCTTATCATTGCATTCCTTTTGTAAGTGGTTAATTTTAGTCTTCAATTGTTTTGCTTCAATTCCAATGCTTAGGAAAACAAGATCCCTTTGTTTGATAGAGTTTTCAACGCTTAGGAAAACAACTTCATTTGTTCAAATCCACCTTAACCATCATCTCTCACCTTTTTTGCACACACAAATTCTTACTAAATACAAAACCTCAATTGCATTAGGTTTAATGGTATATATGACATCAATTGTGATATATCAAGTTTGGTGTGGGTCAAGGTTGATTGACATGTATATGAAAATCATATCAGTGTTATTTCTTTTGTGAAAATTGTGCATTATGACTAGTGTGCATCAAGCCCATATTGCATGCCTAGTTTGCTTATTGATGCATTATGGTTAGCAACAATCTTATGCATTACAATAATACAAATTTCATATCAAAGGTCAAATAACATGCATGTCTTGGAGTTGTATTTGGTTTTTTTAATGGTAGTATCTCACTCATTTGGTCTATTTAATAGTTGAATCATGGTTGAGAGATTTCTTAAATTTTTATCATGATTATTGTATATGTTTCACATGAACAATCTAATGAACATGTATCTTGTTTAGTTGTAAGAAATTTGTTTGAAGGTTTCATCAAACCCCTATGGTTGAAATATAGTGACTCTTATTCAAGATGATTTTATACCTTTTATAAGTTATTAATCTTGAATGAAAATTGAGTGACATTGATTTTTATCAAGATGATTATATTACTTTCGAATGAACACTCTAACATGACATATATTTCAAAAAGTTGTGTCCATTTTTCATTAATTTTAACCTCTTTTGAAATAAAAATTAGCTACCCACTTCATTACACAAGTTCAAAAAGAAAAATAATGTAAAATATAAATTCATTCAACAGAGCTTGAAATCATGGGTATTCTCAAATTGAGTGTTTGATAAAAATGTATTGGTAGACATGTATGAAAAATGTGGTACAATAGAAAAGGTAATGAATTGTTTGAAAAAATCATCAAAGAAATATGGTCTCATGGGATGTAATGTATTTGAACCTTAATATGCATGAAATATAATATAGATAGATTACCAATTGTAATTCATAATCTCTATGAAAATACAATTTTTTTAATCTATAACATGCATTATCAATCATAAGTTAAATCATTCTAAGATAATTATACATTCCATTTTGAAAATTCAAAGTACAAAGACATGCACACAAATAAAAAATTAGACCGAGTATCAATTCTTATATATCAAAATGTAGAATAATTGTGTTTGTGCATATACAAATTTGGCATATGCCTACTCAAAAAACATTTTACAAAATGTGGCATATATGCCATCTCAAGATCTATCAAATCCTAAGTACATATTAATCTATATCATATCCTAATCCTATGTTGGACCATCAAAATTGATCCTCCTTGAAGAAGTAAGTTTCTCTAAATTTTCTTGCACAATAACAATTCAAACCAAAAATTAGATTAATTATGTGAATGGTTGACAAGATAGACTAGTAAATAGAAAATTATATACTATCATTTAGAAATTATGAATTTAACATCAAAATCAATATACATGTACTATATTATATCAATAATGTAATTATTTTTTACCTCAAGTATTTCTCTCTTTTTTGCAAGATGGTCTACATATGGTTGTCCCTTAGGATGATCAAGAGTCCTCATATGAAATAATGGTCTCACACTCGTCACATTATTGAGTCAACTAGAGGACTATAACGGATAAAATAAAAATGATACAAATTAACATATAATGTTGACAAATAATCATATCTATTAAACACATATCTACTCATATCTAAACATAAATATCTGTAGTATAAAATAAACACATATGTGTTGTGATGCTACGACACTAGATGGGCTCATAGTGGATGAATAAGCTAAGATGGTTTCCTATATAAAAAATGACAAGAATGTAACATAATTTAAATCCACATGCACATATAATCATAATGTCGAGAATAAAAAAAATATACTCATTGTGCAACTTCATCCAATGGGTCATACCCAATCAACAAGGCCATATAAGAACTAGGTTGCTGCATAAAAAGACAAAATTACATTAAACTATCAATATATGTAGTACATGCATTTAAACATAATATATTTCAAAAATTAACATCTAAAATAACAATTTAAATAATACCATATATTGATTCTCTAGGAAAAATGAAATGGTAGTATGCAAGCCTCTTGCACTTGCAACATCTGTTCCTCTATCAACAACTATTAAAGATTCCAGCACATAAACATATATTAGTACAAATATCTCTCATAAAATATGAAAGAATTTACATAAAACACACTATGAAATTACTTTAAGTCTTAGTAGTCATCCCATATCATCCCTAGCAGTCAATGTCTCTCCTAAAAATGGTCCACTCCATGCTTTATCAACTCCTACATCCAACATATCATGAACCTCATAGTTGGATGTGTCTATGGAAGTTTCAGTGGACCATCAGACTATACCCAAACATAAATTTTTGCAATCCATGCAATGATGAGGCACACAAATATGTCCCAAAGAGGATGCTGTACCAATGGGAGCGGATGATAGTGTACTAGTCAGAGATGATGCAACAAATGCACCACCATAATGTTGGGATGTATCAAGTGCAACACCATCATGATGGGATGCATTGTCAAATGGTTGCACAACATGATGGCTTCGTGTGACCAAATGATCACTCAATGAATGTAAGGCATAAATTCTTAGAGTCCATGCATCTACAAAAATATTAGGGTAAGGTAGTGGAGTCATGGTAGAAATAAGAAGAGCAGGATGAATTGGGGTGACTCAGCATGCTCTAGATCTATCCCATGGCATCCCTCTACCAACACCCTAGAAATCTCGCATATCAAAGTAATTGGCATGTTTCCCTAGAAAAAACTCAACATATAATTTTTGGAGAAAATATTGAGGGACATCAAGATTGTTGTTGGGTGGTTCATAAAAAACCATCCACCAACATCTCTATAAATTATCTAATATGCCTCTATGGGTGTACCATTTAATTGAAAATTTTGGTTTGCACACATTAACAAGATGTCTTGTTATATGATCAATGAATAACTAGGCTAATTGGGCTTTGTAAATATCAAGTGCACTCACCTCATCATATGATAACCCATCGACAAAAAATTACCTTTGTTCCTCTCGCCGTTTTGCAAATCTATTGTGTTAAGTTGCCAAAGTTTCAACATTTCAAATGATTGTTTCCAAAGTGTTTTTCATGTCTGATAACTCAGTGAGTGTCTCATAGATTCGACATACATTTCTCAATTGATCTAAATTTCTATGAATAGATTCATGTATTGTAGGCACATTTTGGTTTGGAAACAAGGGTTGCGGTGAAGGAGGGTTCAGAGGGTTTTCATCTTGTGTGGGGTTGGGTTTTCATGTTGATCCATTTTAAGCCTATTAATTGATAAAAAAATTTAAATTTTTTTTTGGCAAAGGGTGATAGCCTGTATATATATTAATATATAAAAGTAAAGGATTACAAAAGATGATTTCACCAGCTCTTATCAACCTGAATTTGTAGCATATTGTTCATATTTATAACAAAATAATTCACCATAGCCCTAGCACAACAGATTAAATCTATAGCTACCCCAACAAAATTCATATGTAAGTATAGAGGCCATTTTACAGAAAATTACACAATGAACAAAAAAATTCTTCCCATTTTTCAATTACTATTCAAAGTATTTAGAACAACATAATCTTCATTCCTCCATGTCGTCACTCTAAATTTAATTTTCCCCTTATTGTTCAAGAAGACCTTCTTCATTACCTTGCACTGAGAGTGGAACGTTCAAATTTGGGACATCTTGAGGCTGAGGAGGATGAGACAAACTAGAATTATCTAGGTTGATTAGAACAGGAGGAGCTCCCACCATTGGTAGAAAACTTTGATATACTGGAGGAGGATGAACAACTATCAACTCTTGGTTCTCATGAAAAAATAGAGCCAAAATGGCATTGACTCTTCTCTTTCTCTCATATGTTAATTCTTCAACAACAACCCCTTTGTGCATGTCCAAATCTAGCTACAAATACCTAAAGCACTACACTTCTAGTGTGTTTTTAATGGAATCCAAAATAGATATATAAACATTACCATTAAAGAGGAAATATTGTGGGAACAAGCCACCAATTCTACCCTGGCCTTTCCATAAATCATAGACTTGCATTGCTTTCACGAGTCTATTATCCAACAAGAAGACATCCTTTATCACCTTTCAAGCTATAATCTATAGCACTAGGAGTGATTGGATGAGATCAAAAGTATTTGAAAGAAATATGGATATCATTTGTGAAGGAAATATGCATCTTCTCACTTGTGGATATAAAATTTCATCCCCCAAAACCCTTTTGACACCTTTGTCAAACTAGAAGCAATGCACTTTGAAGACTTGATCGAGCTCTATATCACCAATTGAGTAAAAAAAAATCTATTCCCACACGAGAATAGGAAGCCACACCCTATAGTTGCACGATAGATACTCCATGGTGGCCCTCTTGCACTATCAACAAGCTTTCCAATCAAACTTGATTTCACCTTTGTCTTCACAAGAAACGTTTGTTCCATATCACTAGGCATGGAACACTAAAATTCTTGACAAGGAAAATAATTCAAACACATAAATTTTATAACCTATTCACACATGTTAAAAGGAGGAGATGGCACATGTATTTAATCACCTCCTCTCTTTGCAATGACTTACACTTAGCTCATTCCTAAAAAAGAGTACCCTGTTGATGAATTAATGTCATGGCATCATTAACTAGAGAGGGATGTACCAATCTTATCCTATAAACATCAAAACAAAGGTTATCTTTTTAAATAAAATCTATCCCTAGATTGAAGTGATATGCCAATCCTTGAGAGGATCTTCCTTCCTTTGAAACATAAGAAAGACAATATAGAGCTCCAATTAGAATGAGGTAAATTATATTAGTTGCATGCTTAGCCCATCTAATCATGCCCCTTTGGTTCTCAAACACATCCAAACACTCACCATTTAATGTGCAATTCGTACAAAAAATCTATTAGATTTCCAATGTTTACTATGTTTATATTGAAAAAATGTGGCACATCTAAGCATGTGTCCTATACTTTTATTGAAAGTCTCAAAAAAAATGTATTATTCTTTCTTGTACTTAGGCTAGTTAGACATACACCTACTTTTAATTTTTTCCTGAAAATTTAGTACTTCTACATTGAAATTTTTAATTTTCACCAAATATATTTACCTTTTTTCCAAACAACGAATAATATCTTAGAAACTACATTTAATTTTCTACAAATTATTTTCGTACATATTTTTCAAATTATGTTAATAACTTATTCAAATTTTTATGTCAAGTTGCCTAACTCTATTTTTCTGAGGGGTAAGTGCAAGAAGTTGGGTCCACGAAGAGAGGAAGTTTCGGCTGAAATTTTTTTTCTAGCACGAAACGCATACGCATTATGTATCACATACCCGATCCTAAATCCATAACGCGTACGCATTACAATTTGGGGATACGAACCTAAAATGTGTACGTGTTATGAAACACATATGCATTCATAATGCATACGCATTTTGTAATGCATACATGTTATGAACGCATACGCATTTCTAAAAACTATTTAATTTTTTAAATAAGCGATTGTGAAAGTCATTTTCACAGTTGAGTTTTGTGGGCCAGAAGGAGAAGCAGATCATGTAAACGTTTTGGACGGTCAGAATTTGCCAAATTTTCACTCTCACCTCCTCCCATTGACACACTTGACCTCAGTGACCTCCAGGTTGGTTGAATTCTATAATATTTTTGCATTATAATTGCTATTTAGTTATTTTTGTTTCATAATTGCTATTTAGTTATTTTTGTTTAGTTTGTTTTAATTTAATATTTAATAGTTTTTAAACTGCATTTAATTAACTGAAAACATCAATGAAACAAACAACATAAAATTCTAAATCGAAAACCCAAAAAGAAACCTAAATTCGACACATTTAATTTTAAAATTTGAAAACCCTAAACTGTAGGTTCTAAAAAACTAATTTACTCAAACCGTTAATCCTTGGACCTAAACCCTAGAAAACATAAACTAAAACCTTAGAAAACGTAAACTAAAACCTTAGAAAATGTAAACTAAAACCCTAGAAAACATAAACTAAAACCCTAGAAAACGTAAACTAAAACCCTATTTGTAGGTTAAAATTAGGTTAAAGCTAGGGTAGAATTAGGGTTTGGCTTAAACTTTAATATATATTATAGTTAGATTTCAAAATTACAAATAGGGTTATGATTAGGTTTACTTGTTTAATATTAAAGAATTGAATTACCTGCTTCTAGGGTTCAATTAGGGTTAAAATTCATTCTAGGGTTAGGGTTCTAAGATAAATATTCAGGTAAGGGTTGAGGTTATGGTTTGTATTCAACTAGGTTTAGAGTTAGGGTTATATTTTTATTAGGGTTAGGGTTAGGATTATGAAATTATGAATTAAAATTTAAGATGAAGGCTAGGGTTGGAGTTAGAATTAGCCCTGTCAATTGGTGTAGGGTTCTAGGGTTGGGGTAAAAATTAAATTAAGAGTCTAGGGTTAAATGGTTGTAATTTTGGTGAGAGTTAAACATTCAATCAATATTTAATTAGGTTTATGATTAAAAGGTTTATATGCATTTAGGGTTAGTGTTCAACTAAGGTTATGATACTTGATTTAATTACAATTAGGGTTCAAGTTATAATTATCCCATCTATGGTTCAAGTTAGAATTAGTGTGATAAAATTTCTAATATAAGGCAACATATCCCTAGATGAAATCATATTTAAAAAAATTCCTCATCTATATTGATTAATTTTTTTATCTTAAACTTGAAAAATAAATCTATTAGCAATGTCTTCTTGAACTGAATTCTCCAATTTTGCATCTCTAACAATTATTTTTCTAATCTATTATTTAACATGTTCTTGTTCAACTTGTTCTTCTATGTGTTCTTGAATTTTTTCTCAAACATATTCAAGTTGTTTATATGAACATATTCAATAT
This sequence comes from Sequoiadendron giganteum, assembly GCA_007115665.2. Lineage (NCBI taxonomy): Eukaryota > Viridiplantae > Streptophyta > Pinopsida > Cupressales > Cupressaceae > Sequoiadendron > Sequoiadendron giganteum. Next base: position 377,619,104 of record CM021102.1, read on the forward strand.
GTTCAACTTGTTCTTAAACTAGAACACAACTTAAGAGGATGCAAAAAAATTCATTTACAAATACATATGCACACATGCATACAATTTAAATCAATATATTAAAAAATCCTTCAAAAAAATATATCATGTGCATATATATTGGGCCCATTACACCCTAAATCATAGAGAATTTCCCTCAATTTTTTTATGATGTTTGTAAAGGTTGTTCTATTCTAGGGTTTTGTTGTCATTAAAATCCATACTCTAGTAGTTTTTTAGTTTTGAAACTATGTATTTGAGCCAATATCCCAATACTTAGGTACCTAAGGTTTTTTATGGTTTCATAAGGATTTAAAAATCATGAATACTAGTGGAACTTTTTAAAATACATAGGGTTTTAGTCTTATTTCTTCAATTTATGTTTCTCACAATCTTAGTTTTCAAAGAGTTTATTTACAAACCTATATAACAATGGGGTCTTTAGGTGTGATCAACAAAGTTTATTTTTAGTAGTGATAATTGTGAGGTATCACAAGACAATGCATTTCCCTCATTTTTTTATAACAACCATAGACTTTTAGTCATAACATATTGAATTTGCATTTCCTTCACTCTTGATTCAACATAATCTAGGTCGATTTTTACCATTTTGTCAAAGGGGGTCCTAGAACATCAACTTATAGATTTTCCTTCATTATTATTACTCAAAATTTTTAAAAAATCAAGAAATTAAAATGTATAAATCTAAATTCTATAATTGGTGAAGGATTGGGTTGCAAACTTTCTTGGATTTGACCCTACCGAATTGGTAGTTTGGTTTCCTTATTTCTTGCATAATTATTACTTTTAATCACTATAATTTTAATTTATTTGCATCCTTTAAGTTTCATACTATACTATTGTTTAATAATTTATTATTAAAATAATATTTAATTCTCATACCTTTTATGTCTCTCATATGAACAATATTTTGAGTTCTATGGTAACTCCTATTATCATTTCCCTTTTCAAATACCATGATTCTTATGTTTCTATTATTATATGTTTAAATGTATCCTTATAACCAATTTTTTTAATTTCTAGATCTTAATGGTTATTGTTATTCTAATATACATATATAACTTTCAAAATCCCCAAATCTTGAAATAGATGTCTACAACCTTATATGTATACATCATGAGGCATATATATCCTATCTATCAACCCTAAACCATAAAACCTAGATATCTTTCAGACTATATGTAAACTCCAAACCAGACATAATCACATATGATTAATCAAGAAAACCCTAGACACTAAACCCTACATTCTAAAATATGAACAAAAACCCTTACCCAAAACTCAAATTGTAAACCACAAACTTGAAATTTTCAAAACTTTTACAAACTTAAATTATAAAATTTAATGTGTACATGCTATGGATTTTTAATGAACATTATGGATTTTTTAAAGTTATAAATTGAATGGTCTTCAAATGAATTGTATTTTGAATTTGTGCACATTCAATGTGATTTTTAAATAGTTCTTTCAAATTTTGTGCATTATTTAATTAGTTTGTTGATATATATTTTTTAATTGTTTAACATGTGCAGTTGTCATTTGGTTGTACATTCACATGGATCCACTATTTAGCATAGAGGATTTTATGCCTAAACCACATATTCCTGTAGATCCCGTAGATCCAAACCCACCACCACAAGAAAACCCCATGCCTCCAAACCCTCCACCTCCTAACCCCCCACCCCCTATAGTAGACCAGGATCAGTTGAGAGAGAGCATTAGGGAAAATATTTTGGTCATTCAAGAAAATATAGATCTGATAAAAAATGAGCCTAGAATTCCCCCCCATCTCTCATGGTTTGCATCTACGATGCAAACTATTTTCGATTATGTTTGATCTATTGATGCAGAGCTAGATAGGTTCCATCAATGGAAAGATGAGAGGAGACAATTCTATGTAGATGGATTGTCTTATAAAGAAATTAATGACCTTAAAATTACCAAAGAAGCCATGTGCCAGTATTTTTGTAACCCCCAAACTAGCCAACCAATTCCACCCACCAAAAAATGAATTTCAATTTTATTGTGTAGGCACCCCCAGATAGTTGCACATTTTTGGGATAGATGGTGGATGGTGTTTGATACTCCACCACATGGAAATTCTGAGGTGCCCCTATACTTTTTGAGAAAGTTATGGGCAAAGTTTGAGTTGGGTTTAAAACCCAACTATTTTGATATGAGGTCATTTTGGGGAGTTGGGAGTGGCATGCCCCAACATAGATTAGGAGCACATGTTGATCCTCAGCAGTGTGCTCCAATTGCTCCTATTCTTCCTCCTGCTTCTCCTAGTGTTCCCACTACATTTCAGCAGCAAACCATGCTATCGACATTAGGAGCATTAAGTTCACTTTCAAGACATCTCACTCATCAGACTTCACACGTGGCGGCTGAAGTGGTCAATAGAGAGCATGGAGGCTCAAGCAATAGGAATACTCAGGCATCCACTTCAGGTGACCCACATGCATTTGAGACAGAGTCATTTATGGATTTACTATATTTTGAGCATCATCTTACACAGGTATGTTCATCTTTTGAGCTTAATTTTTTTTTTTGGAATGTGCAAAATTCATGTTTAAATAATAACATCAAATTATATATATAATACAATATTAATTCAATAAGTTTTTGGTGTAGACACATGATCAGATAATGCCTGAAATGCAAAATGATCATGTCTATATGTCGAGTGTTGTAGATATGGGCTCACCTTTTGGTTAGGTACTTAAACCAATATATGTTAAATTTAGTTTGTGTGGATATATATATCTAATTTATTTTTAATGTTTACACATGATGTGTTATTGATATATATTTTATCTAGATGTAGGGAGGTCAGATGAGTGTGCCTAGTGCTGACCAACCACAAGTTGTGGTGAGCGCTCCTAAGTCGTCATCAGCTCAAGTGTGTTCTTTCAAAAAGTTTGTTAAGTTTGAATTAAATACACATCATAGATCTAATTTAATTTTTATATTTACATACACATGTGTGAATGATCTATACAAATTTTTGTACATATATATGCAGGGATTTCATGAGATACCCATTACAAGTGCACCTGAAACATCGTCAGCATTTATGCATGGGAAATCTCAGGTGCGTGATCTTGAGGTCATATCATTCAAGGTTGTAAAATTTACTAAATATCCTAAACAATTTTTACATTTACATACACATGCGTGAATGATCTATACAAATTGTTGTACATCTATATGCAGGGATTTCATGAGACACCCATTGTAGGTGCACCTGAGACATCGTCAACATTTATGCATGGGAAATCTCAGGTGCATGATCTTGAGGTCATATCATTCGAGATTGTAAAATTTACTAAATATCCTAAACAATTTTTACAAATCTTTTAAATATATATATTTGAGGTTTTAACATATTGATTGCTTTATATGAATATGCAAGATATAGTAGATCAGGCATTTGGATCTTCTCAAGTGACAGTTATGCTACCCATTGAACAGAATTTTCTAGTAGATTCACATGATCATATGGTAAATTATGCACGTACTAAAAATCATTTTTATTGTATCTACTAAATATTTAATTAAATTTTTATTTTTTATCCAAAAGTTTATATTTTTCAGGTTTAAATATGTTTAATTATATCAAAATTTATAAATAAATTTAAATCTAATTTCAAGTTACTTGTACTCTTTTACAACATGATGTAGGTACATCTAATCGACCTGGAACAAAGAGGAGACTTGATTTGACTAATCAGCTTGATAGTTAAATGGTTTTAAATTTTAAATAGACTAGACATCTCTAGTTTTATTTAAAATTTTATGTGTTGGACTTGACATATACATATTTTTGTTTATTTATATCAGATGACTTTAATGGGATGATTATATATATGCAGTCAATTATGATCATGTTATGTTCATTTTGATGATTATATGTGCTCATACATATGTAGATCTAGATATTTTATCTAATTTTCAAGTAATACATGCACTATATAAATTCTTATCTCTACAATCAAATTTCATAAATATATAATTTCTCATATGGTTAAAGGTGACAAATTAAAATATTCCTTAAATAGTTTAGATTATATTCATAATAAATTAAGAGCACGTAATTTTAACTATTTACCAATTCTAGAAAATATTTAAACAATTATATGAAATGTATAATCTATAAAATTGGAACGAGATTTTTAAAAAGTTACTAATAAGTTCATTGAAAATCATACAACTATACAACATGATGAAACATATATGTGTGCACATGTATATCCAATTATTTAGCTTATCAAATTTTATGTGAAGACCAAAAATTGATATTTACATCGTCTCTTGATAAAACAAATTTTTAGTGACAATCGCATGGTAGACCGACTTGATGAGAACCTGCAAAAATAATTAATGTAAGTAAGTAGTTCTATAATTTTTTTGAGTCATTTAAGTAAATATATATTAAAAGTTACAAAACTAGATCTTATAAATTCCATACAAATTCAAATGATGTTTTCCATAGGATGGATGAAGGGGATGCATGCCATTAACCCTAGGGTATGGCTTAATGGGTCCTAAGAGAATGGCTTAAGGGGAATTATGCGAGTGACTTAAGGGATGCAAGATTGTGGAATAAGGGTACATGTAAGAGGATATTACTTAAGGGTCCTTTAAAGGGATGTCTTAAGGGGATGCAAGACAGTGGATTAAGGGTCCTTTAAATTTGTTATTCTGAGCATCACATGAACCCTAGAAACCCTAAACCCTAAACCATGTGACCTAAATCCTAGGAGATCAACCCTAAACCATTAATCCATATAAATTTGTTATTCTAAGCATCACATGAACCCTAGAAACCCTAAACCCTAAACCATGTGACCTAAATCCTAGGAGATCAATCCTAAACCTTTAATCCATATAAATTTGTTATTCTAAGCATCACATGAACCCTAGAAACCCTAAACCCTAAACCACATGACCTAAATCCTAGGAGATCGACCCTAAACCATTAATCCATATAAATTTGTTATTCTAAGCATCACATGAACCCTAGAAACCCTAAACCCTAAACCACATGACCTAAATCCTAGGAGATCAACCCTAAACTACATGACCTAAATCCTAGGAGATCAACCCTAAACCATTAATCCATATAAATTCTTTATTCTAAGCATCACATGAACCCTAGAAACCCTAAACCGTAAACCATGTGACCTAAATCCTAGAAGATCAACCCTAAACCATTAATCCATATAATTTTTTTATTCTAAGCATCACATGAACCCTAGAAACCCTAAACTCTAAACCATGTGACCTAAATCCTAGGAGATCAACCCTAAACCATTAATCCATATAAATTTGTTATTCTAAGCATCTCATGAACCCTAGAAACCCTAAACACTAGACCATGTGACCTAAGGGGATGGCTTAAGGGGTGTTGAGAGAGTGACTTAAGGGCATGGAAGAGGATGGATTAAGGATAGATATACAAGGATATGGATTAAGGGGTCCTAATAGAATGAATTTAGGGGAATTAATAGAGAGACTTAAAGTGAATGCAAGAGGATGGATTAATGGTACATAAGAGGATGGCTTAAGGGGTTTTAAGAGAATGGCTTAAGGGGATATGAAATAAATATAAAAAATTTATAAAATGACAATGAATTAAATTTAGTTCTATATTTATACTTCCAACTAAATGTATCTACAACTATATATAGTTACCTGTCTCTAGATTCGAATTCCATTGTAATAAGAGTGCATCTCCTCTCTTTTTTGTAAAACATCTAGTATCAAGGGAGACCTGAAACAGAAAATGATATAAAACTTTAATAAGGAAATGAATTTAAAGACAAATATATATATCAATTAAATATATACATACAACTAGATATACTTAACAATATTTATTTACTCTATTGTACCATCTGCATCCTCTCTTTTTTGTAATGCATCTATGATTGTCTCATGATCGTCCATTGAAAGTGTCCATAAAACTTTATTAGCAGGCCTCCCATGATATCTAATTAGTTTTATATTGGTTGCCAAAATCAAATGTGAATAATGTATAATCTTCTTATGTCTTTCATAATCTTCAAATGTAGGAAAGCCATTCTTTCTTATCAAATATTTTCGAAGCCAAGTGCCAACAACAACGACTGAACCAGTGGGATACTCAAAGTTATCATCATCCACTCTAGGATGTACCAACTTATATTTTCTCTCAACACATCTAGCCAACCAGTACTCTATCTCCTCTTCATTCCCCTCAGGTGCAACAACAACATACACATGTCCCACAAAAATAGATAAAAAATTCAATAAAGAGAACGACATATTTAATTCATGTATATAAACATGCATACATATAAAATTCATCTCAATACATAATGTACCTTCTTGTACAATATCAAAAACACGATCATAATCATTTGATGCGAATGCTTGATTATCTTCAATTATTGTTCCATGTTGAACATGTGTCGATGTAGGTGTTAAGGCTCTTTGTTTCCATTGTTCAACCCATTCCATATTTTCACAAGCCTCCCAATCACTTGCAATACAAAATTTACAAAAGCATACCAACTCCCTTGGCCATATTGTCCATGTGTTTGCATTCGAACTCTTAAATGAATGCCCTTTTGCAGATCCATTAATTGTTTCACAATCTTGTCGAGAACAAATATCATTTTCTTCAATTAACCAAAAGAAGCGGTGAATTATTGAGCTCTCACTTACTCTTTTAGATAATTTGGTATTGCACCAATCTATAATTGCACATGCATCTCTAAATTTTGTAGCATCCTCAAATTTTAGTTGCTCTCTAGCAAGAGCTCTTTTCACACATGCACCTGCTCCATCGTGTTCTCCCTTACCATGATCGGCTTCAAAAAAACTCCATATGTGCTGGATATTAGTTTCCTTATGAACTCTACATAACAAATAAAACATCCGAGCATTTTTTAATTGACCCGTGCAATTATCTAACCATATGAGATGTTCTAGCAATTGAATTCCTCTTTCTTTTAAAGTTTTGTAAAATATATCAAAACAATATTGAACAAACTCAAATGAATGTAATCGATTATCACTTACATAAAAATGGTACTCTCTCAAAAAAATTCTATTATCTTCTCTACTATCATCTGCATGTCTATAAACAATATGAACAAAAATAGCTACTTGCACTAAATTATAATACTGTGATTGAATTTCTTCTTGTGGAGCAAGAGTATAATTTTCAGCAAAATCAACAACTAACAATATAGTTCCAATTGGGAATGTGCTTTTACATAAATGAAATTGATTATCAATCCAATGAGCATACTGAGAGTGTTGAACATATTTAGGTACAATCTTATCTTTAAATTCTTTAATAAATGCATGCACAGTATTTTTTTCCATAATTAGCTCTCAACGTTTTCTAGTTTTTCCATCTTTTAAAGAATACTCAACATTTTTAAATATTTTTACATCTACTAATTGTTGTCCAAATTCATTTAAACTACTTTCATGCATACATTCACCTAATAATGAAAAGTTAGCATATCTATCACATTCTCTAGAAATACATGATTTTAAATAAAATAAGTTTCCGTTAGAGGGTTCACAAAACAAACCTGATAGAAAATATTTGATTCTTTTAGGTGGCATATTAATACCACAAATGTCCTGCATAATTTGGTTAACATGCAAAGTGCATCGTATATATCGAAAACTATCATAATAATAATGAAATTGTACATGAGTCTTACAACAAAAAGAAATTTGTTGCTTATTAATTCTAACATACCAAGGTTTACACTTTTCAAATGATCTTTGACTTATTTTAATATTCAATGGTAAGATTGAAGCATCTAATTTTTTTTTATATAATTCAGTTTGAGTCATATCTAAGAGATGCTTTGGATGAGGTACACGAATTTTGGAACCCACCCTTAATTTTAAGACATCTCTAATGTTAGACCTGATACTCTTGTATTATCATGCCAAAATTTATCGATTAGAGATTTAATTTCATGTCTGATCTTGGGAGTTTACCACTAAAACTCCAACATTGATTAATTGGATTCTTTTCAATATTTTCTCTTCTTTTAGCAGCTCTAATCAAAGTTTTAGGATTTAATTTTATACATTTACTAATCTTACTTAACATTCTTTTATTTGAAGTTTCTTTATCAACTAAAGCAATTGTTATTGCACGACGAGCCACATTTTTATCTTTAGATCGACTTTTCTTACCTATAAAATCAATAGCATTAGCAACATTACAAATGACTTGTTCTACTGAATCATCTTTCTTTTTTGGTTTTACAAAAATAACTAATTTTTTCATCACTTTTCTCATTTTCCACATTCTCATCAATTGCACCATGAGTTGACATTGGAATCCTAATTTCTTTCTATAAAAGAACATTTGATATATTTTATTTCCATAAGTTCTAATTTGTCTCCAAGAAACTTTACCACGAAGGTTATCTAACACATCTTTTTCAATTGTAAAAAAAACATTCACCTTCATCCATACAAGGGGTTTCATTTTCATTCACACAAGGGGTTTCATTCTCATTTTCATCAATATGAGGGATTTGATTAACATTTGCATTCTCATAAGATATATTTTCATCATTTTTATTTTTTTACATTCTTTCAACCCTAGAATTATTGATATCATTAATGTTGTATCCAACATCATTTAAAAAAGAAAAATCAATATTATCAAGACTTGGGTTTGAAAAAATACTTGGAGAGATTGTTTGAATAGGTGCATTTTCCATATCATTGGGAGGTGGATTTGAAGACATACCCAAAGTTTTTTGCATAGGTACTATTTCCATATCATTCAAAGTTGAAGTTGAAAACATAGTTGAGTTTGTCCCCATAATTGCATTTTCTTCTATATTCACCATCTCCACATTTGCATCATCTACATTCATTTCATAATTCATCACTTTCTTTTCAACATTCATTGAACTAGATGCTTCCAAATTTTTCATTTGACAAATTCTTTCTCTCCTATCCTTTTGTCTTTTTGCCTCCATATCTTTATTTGCTTGAATTTCTCCGGGTGTCATTGAATTTCTACACTTTTTTCTTTGTCTTTTCTTTGATCCCATGGTTACCAAACCATTTCTGATGAAAAAAAAAATAATTTACTTGTAACCAATTTTCAAATTTTCACCTCCTTCAAATATTCAAATAACACTTTGTACTATGAAGATCCTTTCTTCTTTGAACTTTGAAGTACACAAAAATATCATGAATACATCCAAAAATTCTCTTTTTTTAATCTTCTTGTAAATTATTCTTGTACTTGATTCCACTTCAAAAAATTCAACCTGCACTTGACTTTTCAACCAATTTGCAATAGAATATGCCCTACACAAGACATATTTGCAATAAAAAATGCAGAAAATCGAGCTTTTGGGCCGTACTGCAGAAAAAGAATGTTGCAAGAAAAACGTGTTGTACCAAAAAATGTCAAATCAAGAAAAATAGCTATATCAGAAATGCATATGCATTATTAAAAAAGAACGCGTACGCGTTTCATAATGCGTATGCATTACCTTTTACCCAACAGGTAAAAAAATAACGCATACACATTATGAAACACGTATGCGTTTTATTTCAATAATACATACACATTTTAGTAACGTGTACACGTTATTAAAAAAGTTGTTTCCCAACCCGCTTGTAGACTTGGTTTTAGGTTCAGGAAAGGCTTTGCAATCCGAGCCTTAGCCTTTGACCTGCAACTAAAAAACTAAGGCAGATAGAAGAAGAATGTTCAACTTTGACAATATGGCTGATGAATTTTTTTTCTGAATCAATCTACAAAATTAAAACCCATTACAGAACACAATGCCTAGTTTCTAAATATATAATTTTTATTAATATTGGATTATATTTTCTATTTTTTATATAATTTCAAAGCAAACTAGTCCTTAAACTTGAAATACCAAACTTTTTTTGTTTTTTAATAACTTTTTTTTGGTTATGTTTTTTGTAAAAAAATTTATATGACATCAATCTTCAGACAATTCTTTACACAATGAAAAAAAAAAGTTTCAAAAAATATTTAGTTTAGGTCAAATTATGCTGTCTGTACACGTTGATTTTTAAAAACAACAATTAAGGCCAATAAAAATTTAATAAAAAAACAAATATTGAACAAAAAATTACAAAAAAAATTCCTCATCAATATTCATGGTTTTAGCTCTCTTTCCCCAAAATTAATTAGTAAAATACTTTTATTTGAGTCAAAAATTGTTGTCCGTACACGTGCATGGTATGGTAAAAAAACAGGGACTTTTAAAAAGTGGTTTTTGTAGATCCTTATAAAAATTTAATTTCTACAATCTGGGTATTTGAATAATTTACATATTTATAAACTAGATTCAAATTTCTAAATTTCATATTATTGAATTTTTTAAAAATTCATTGTGTAAGTGCCTCAAATTTTCAGTCCAAGTGTGACAAATTCTAAAAAGCAGCAAAAACACTTTCACTTTTTGAGCTTTTTGTGGACCCAACTTCTTGCATCAGCCCTGAGTTTTCATTGCCACTTAAGGGCCTAGTTTGGACCCCTCTGATCCTCCATTGTCTTGGAAGATACAAAGAGTACAAATGGTGAAAATAATGAAGACCAAAATAATGTTGATGATAATGCAAAAGACCACCATGACAAGAAAAATAGGGATATTGAAAATAAAGGTGAAAGAAAATAAAAATGGAGAAGAAAAAGATCAAGAAGAAAATAATAATGATAAGAAAGAGGATGAGGATAAAAAGGAGGATGAAAACAAAGATAGACAAAAGGAAAACCCCTTTGGAAAAGAAGATGAAGAAGAGAAAGAAGAAAATAAAGAAGAAACCAAAGTTGAAAGAAATGAAGAAGAATCCTTCAGTAATAAACTCAAGGGTCTTCTAACAAGATAAATAAGGATTCAATCAACCATTCCCCCCTAGTTTATTCAACTCACATCACAACAAAGCTGTGTAGATCTAAATAAGATCTCACCTATTCAAAGTATGGATCTTGGAGGTACTTTTCTTACCTTTGGAAGAAGGGAGATTATAGAGATTCATCAGAAGGAGACTGAACTAATCAATGATGTGATCAAGGCTCTATAAGATACTACCCTGATGATTCTCTAACATCTGTTAAGAATTTAAAGTTTTTGGTTGATTCACTTAGGGAGTATACCTATAGCCTAAAGGAGAAAACTATAAAATAAGGCGAGTCAAGGATTGTTGAGAAGAGATTTCTTGAACTTCAGGACATATGTACAACTGTACATAGCAAGGTGATGAAATGCTTGAAAGAAGTGAAGGAATGTGAATATGAAGCTCAAACATTATTCTTGTATGGCATGAGGTGGTCGGGTGCCACCCAAGGCATTAAGGACCTAATAGACTCAGTAGAGTCACAATTAGCTAATTCCTCTAGAGCTTATAACCTTGCAAAAGATAAAAACTATGCCTCTTGGAATGCCATTTGAGACCTACAAAATAAGTTTCTTACCTTACAAAGGAAAAAAGAAGATATTATAACATAATTTGTACAACTTGGAGACTTGGTGAAGTGTAAGAACATACAAATATCAAGTTCTCTTGCTGAAGCTATTAAACTTTTAAAGATAAACTCAAAGCCAAATACTCTAGAAGAGGGTGAGGAGAGCATAATAAAGTTAGAATCATTGTACAATTCTCTTGCTATAGCCAGAAAGTTTTGGATTGAAGAAAAACCTACTTGGAAATATATCTTTAAAGAGCTAGAAGGTGTCACCTCCTTTGGATGAACATTTATTATGAATATTTCTTTCTTTGTTTCAGTTACTTTTAGTTTTTCAATATACATATGGTCGAATCAATTTTTTTTTGGGATAACTCACTTAGGGGGATTTAGTACATTTCAGATTGTCTTCTATCCATATGCATAAAATTTTGAAGTCTACAAGTATGTTACCGACACACCCTTTGTCCTTGATGTCAAAGTGGGGAATTTTCATAGATTTGAAGTTTTGAGAAGTTTTGAAAAGAATGGAGATGAATTTCAGAGACTCATTTTTGGCACATGTTTCCATCAATAAAAAAAGGGGTGGATTGTTGAAAGAATGAACAAGAGACCCCTCAATATGCTATCATTTACACTAACATTAATTGTTGACAATTTTGTCTAATATGGTAAACTTGAATCTAGAATTTTGTTCTAAAATTACTCATGTAACAAGTTCAACTCAAGAGGTTATTATATGATATTCTTTACTATTAGATACATCTATGATCAATATTTTAGATATCTTGGTTAAGAAACTTGAAATTTTTAAAAGGAAAAAGTTCAACATTCAATTTTGGCTTATACGATGTGATTGAAAAGTTATAATCTAGTCTGTAATTCTCTGGTATTCAGAATTAGTCTTAGCAATTTAGGGAGATTTCTCATAGGTTTCATCACTATATATATTGGATGGACAATGTGTACTTAAATGCTCATTTGAATCGATTAGTGTGTGATCAATTGGATTATTTTATGATTAGGTTTAATTCTTGTCTAACCTAATACATGTTACGTGTTGTAAATGATAAGTATATACTGTGAATGTTTGTAGGATCTATTTTAGGTCCTTTTTGACCTAAATAAAATAATTTCATGTTTGAGTGGAGAATGAAGATGTTTTTGAATTATGTATGAAGCTGGCAAAGCTATTTTGAATTAAATTATGGCTGCATCCAATTAGGCCAACATAATTGATGTATGCGAATGCAATTAGGTATATATGTGAGATGTTTTTGAGTGGTAGAAGGAAAATGTTACATGATATGGTATGATATGGTGTGAAAGAGATTTTATATTATGCGAACATGCAAATTTAGATGTGTGAGATTACAATAAGTGTAGAATTGTTGTGAGCATTGAGTAACTATTAAGTTGAGTAGTGTTTTGAGTTCAAAGCTTAAAGGGGAACTAAATTCAGCACTAGGAAGGTGCACTTTGTATCAATTCAAACTCTGGTTGTTAATCCATTCTATTTCTTTTTGTATCTGTCTTTGGTTGTGAGCCCCTATAATATCTTATAAATGGTTATAATATATTTTGAGCTAATCCTCACCATATTTTTTTCCCTTTTTGAGTTTTCCATGTAAAAATTTGTGTGTTCATTGTTATGAGATCTTATTATTCCTTTCATGCTTTCATTTATTACTGCAATTAGATATACTTTTTTTTTGGATGGTTTGTGAGTAATTGGTCATATAGAATATTGATTCACCCCTCTCTTAGTATTCTAGGTATTCAACAATATCTAAATACAATTATATGTGAATATGTCAATACATCTATATGTCGACATAATAAGAAATGATAATGCATGAATTTATATGTATATACATATGTATATATATACAATAATGAGAATATACATATATATGTATGTATATCTATATATAAAAAAATGCGTTAATGATAATTCATATATGTATATATATGGGTACATGTGCAGGATCATGATGGGCCAAAAAGTGGTGATATGTAAGTGATATCATGGCCCATGTGGCCGAGGATTTTATTTTTACCCAAAATTGATGAAATGAAAAGGGTTTTTAAAGATAATTCTCAGCTTTCCACCAATATAAATTATGCTTCACTTTGAATAAAAGAAATAATTATTCATTTTTTATTTGAATTATGATTAAAGTCCTGATTGATAGGCTGATTGAAAAACGTCTATAGTTTTCAAACGGTATCACATTTTTTGAATCTGAAACATGTGTAAAATTCTATGCTTTGTATACTATAGGATTAAAAATAATAATAATAAATTTCATGATGTTTTGACCAAATTAAGGTGGTGAGACATATGAGTTTTTTATATTTTTTAAAAGTTGTAATAAAAAATTCATAATTAATTTTATTTACTTGGAAAAAAATTACAAAAAAATATGCATCACATTGGGACATGATTCCTCTACTTATATCTAAAATCTTATAAAATAAAATTATTATTTTATTGTGGTTAGGATGGTCAGACAGACACATACTTCTTATTTTTCCCTGAAATTTAAGTACTACTGCATTAAAATTTCAAATTTTCACCAAATAGATTTTTATTTTTTTAAATAAACCAAGTATTTTAGAAACTATATTCAATTTGCTACAAATTCTATTCTTACATATTTTTGAAATAATATAGATAACTTATTCAATTTTTTACATCAAGTTTCCTATCTCTGATTTTCTGAATTTTCATCAGCACTTAAGGGCCTATTTTTTCCATGATGATCCTGCACATACCCATATATATCTTATATATATAATGGAGAATATATTTAAATATTGATCAATGATTTTTATTATACAAATTGTAATACCCCTCTATTTTGCCTTCTGATTGGACAGTGTGTCTTTGTGTGGGTATGTTGCTTTGATGTGTTTTTGGTTATTTAGATGTTATCTTTATTCCATGCCTTGGATTAGCATAGTGGTTATGTGAATTAAGAATGATTATGCTTTGGATTATACTAGTATGTTAGATTTGTCAGTTATTTGTAGTGTATTGGTGAAGGGGACGGTATTGTATCACTCGCTTGCGAGTGCCCTGCGATCCTATGATTCCCTCTTCACGGTGTGTATTTTATGTTGTTCATATTATATGTTGTTGTTTACTTGATTTATAGGTTGACAGGTACAGGACATCAACTCCACCTAGGTTCACAAGTTGGAGCGTCTTCAATACCCAACGGTATTCGATCGAGAGATAGTAGCTAGGTTTCCGTACCAAGTCGTCACCCTAGTCCTTGTTTGTCATCAGTTATTTGTCGGGTTGTGTTGTTTTGATTATCATTCCCTCTCTTCATTATTTAATTGCAAGTTAAATTGAGTAATTGAATGGTTGTATGCATTTAATTTATGAAATTGAAATTGTACTGATATTATGTTCATAACGTAATTTATTTTATTAATTAATTTAATCTAATTAATAAATAATTTAATCTTGAATTAGGTTTATTTATTAATTAATTAAATTGATTTTGTTGAAATTGGATAAGTTCATTTTGAAATTATGAATTTTATTTGTTAAATTGAAAAATTGAAAAAAAAAAGGATTTAAAAGTCAATTTGAAAGTTTGAAATTCAAAAAATTAAAGAAATTAGATATTTTCTAGTTTTCTATTTTGAAGAATTTATTAGGGTGGTTGAAGGATTTTAGGGTAAAATCCTTATGTTTGAATTTGGGCTTCACAATTTTGGATCTTGGAGTTTTGAGAAAAGTTTGAATTTGAGAGAGGAAGCATGTTTCAATTTTGTGGGTTTGGGTTGGAGTTGTGAAATTTGCTGATCTGAGGAGGGAATCAGAGGAAGGAGTTCAGCATCGTCTGGACCATCTCAAACACCAATTAACCAGGTTCATGTTATTAAATTAATTTTGATTTTGAAAGGATCTATAGATTTGATTATGTTGTTGCAAAAATCTCTATTTGAAAATGTAATTTTTGTGTTCTTGGCTACAAATAATTGCCTTGGAAATTATTTGCTCAATTTGTGTTGCAAATCTTAAAATGGGGTGATTTAACTGTATTCATATATGTATATATATGTTTTTTATACATATATATTATTTATATTTATTTAAATTTTGTTTTTGAGGGGTTTTGTTGTTAAAAGAATTTTTAAAATACCCCTTGAAGGGCGCAGATTTCCAAGAAAATCTGCAGGCTTGTAAAAGAAAAAAATATAAATAAAAAGAGAATATAAATTTAAAAAAAAAAAAAATTATTGGGGGGTGGGCCTGGGGGCTCAACCCCCACCGCACCCCATGGGAGGTGCATGGGGGGAGCCACACCCAACGCGACCCCCATAGTAGCTACCCATGGCCGGTGCAGTGGTTGTTTACACAATTGTCGCCACCACCGCCGGTGGTTAGCTGTGATGTGCACAGCGCCACTGGAGGTGGTGGCCGGTTCTGTATGTAGCCGCCGCTGCCGCCGGCGGTGCCCTCTAAACTGCCGCCCCAAAACTTCTGCCACCCCCTGCAAACAAATCTATGACCACTGTCATAAACCATGCGGTCATAACAAGGAAATCTGTGGCCGATGGAAAAGCCAGCCGCCCTAAGGATTAGGGCGTGCACGCGGCCCAAGACAAGCAATTTTTAAATTAAAAAAAAATTAAGCTTAAAGGATAAATATATTATTTTAATATAATATTAATAGAATATTAATATAATATTAAAATGTTAATATATATATATAAATAGAATATATATTAACATTTTATATTATATTGATATAGTACTATAAATATTATTTATTTAGTTGTGTTTTATTTTAATATATAAGTATATATTTTCTAAATATATATATATATATATATATATATATATATATATATATATATATTAAAGTAATTATTTTAAATGATGTTGGATTTAAATATAGTTGTGAGATTTAAATTTAAATGCAAAAGTTCAATTATTTATTTGATTTAAATATTACACTATGGCTTATTGTTGAAAGATTGATTTAATCAAATACAATGTTTTAAATAATGGTAAGATTTAAGTGAAATCGTGGAAATTTTTATATTAAATTAAAATAGACAAAATACTGGATTGTTTCTAAAAGTTTAAATTTTGTTAATTCAGTATATTGATTTTAAGGAATATGTTTAATTAGAGGAGTTAATTATTTTAAATGGCTATATGGAAATGAGGAAACAATATTTATTTTAAAACGAAATGTCCTGTGTTATAGTTGGAAATGCCTATTTTATTAAGAGCAATAGGGAATTAAATATTAGTGTTAATTTCTCCCTTATCTCAAAGGATGATTTATTAATTCAGTTTTATCGATGTGATGAATTACTGAACGTCAATGAGGAATGGATTTAGAATATCCAAGGTAGTTGGTTTCATGTGCCTTCTGTGAATATGCCCTTCGGGTTCTTGTTTTGGGAAATGGATTAAAGGGTGTTTTGTTCGTGAGTCTTCTAGATTGGTTTTTCAGTTCCATGGGTTGTCGTTTGTGTTTGTCAACCTATTGTGAGTCTTGGAGTTTTGCATTAATCTAGTCAGTGATAATAACCCGGTTTTCATGAATGGGGATGTTTTGTACCTCCTTGGTTTAGGAGCGGATTATGGGATTCATGTCTCCTTGTATGGAGTGACCTTGTTATGTGGTTGTTGCCTCCAGTGTTGGAGTGTGTTTCAGTTTGTGTCACCTCCTGAGAAAGGAGAGGTCGTGATGTCTTGTTTGATGCACCTTGGTACCATTGATGTTTGGTTGGTGTTGTGTGTGTTGTCAGTAGAAGAGTGGCTTGTAATGGGGGTTGGCACATGAAGTGGTGCCAGGGTAACTCATTGTAAGTGGTGTAATTAAGTGATAACTAAATCAATATACTTAGAAGTTTGGGTAGTACTTCACACTAATCAAGATATTAATGCCTCACTCATGGACCCAAGTGCTCGGTTAGGCTTGGGATGGGTGGGAAGGCTGGTAACGGGAAGGTCATCTATCTTGTTTGTACGAAAGTTATTTGATTCCGCATTAGTGATTATGAGGGCTAGGGATCGGATTGGGTCACTATCCAATGATCTGTCGTGGGTAACTCATGACGAGCTGTGTGATGACACTCTATCTAGGACAACAACTGGTTTTTGATTTTGTATTAGTATGTATGAGGGCTAAGGATCGGTTGAGGCCACCATCTTGACGATCCACAGTGGGTAACTCATGATGTGCTGTGAGATGGCACTTTGTGTGCCATAGTTGGTACTTGTTTATTGTGGGTATGGTTTCCGTAACATACCTGATGTGACCATAGTTGGATTCGATTATTATGTGTATGGTTCTTGTAACATACTTGATCTGCTTTATTTCTGGAAGCAATGTGACCTTGTAGAGTTGTACCTATGTTGTACCTGCATGGTATCTGAGTTGTATTTGAGTTGTATTTGAGTTGTATATGAGTTGTACTTATGGTGTATTTGAGTTGTACCTTGGGATGTACTTGTGTTCCATGTGATTGGTTGTTTCAGTTTGGTTCAGTTTATGTTAGCCTATGTCTAGAGGTAGATGGTCTAGGCTAGGATTCCTGGTTACTATCTCCTAGCACAAGGGGTGGGCCCTTGGGTTCCACTTGGTTGGGTGACATGCACCTAAATCCGTTGGGTTCTTTCTTCATGTTCTTGTGGATGAGACTTCCAGTTGGAGAGCTCGTTGGTTTCAGTATTGGTTCTTACTTTATTCTTTCAGTTGCTCTTGTAATTATTTACCCCTCTTGTTATCGAGGTGGAATTTGTAATTGTAATCCTATTGATTGGACTTGCCTCATTCGGGGAATGAGTGTTGTAATATTATTGTTTAATTGTGATTAATGAAATGGAAAGTTATCTTTATGCTTTGATGTAATTCATCTTATTGGAATGTATGCACTTTAATTATTAAGTAATTGAATGACATGGTTTAAATCATGTTTTTTGTTGAGTTTCTATATAACCTCTATCTCGTAACCTTAGAGGTTGTTGGCATTAGTTGTGAACTTGCTTATTAATTATACTTTTAAAAAATATATATATTTTGTTTAAGTAGTTAAATGCAACTTCCTCTAGGGTTGCGTGGTGGGGCGTTACACAAATAATCATATAAGCATATGTTAATATGCATAATATGTAAATATGAGTATATGTATTCGAATATTGAATAATACACTCTATAATTTTATTGTTAAGGTATATTAGTATGTATATATATGCATATATATGGTATGTGTTATATATATATATATTAGGTGTTATTTAGTTTAACACTTGAAATGTTTATATAGTGCTTTACATAAGTGTTGATTATGGGAATAAAGGCATGAGAAAGGAACTGCCTTTGAAAATAATATAGGTAGCATACATATAAATTTATGTAAAGTGATAGAAAATGAGAAACGAGCTCATAATGTATCATTGAATAAATTTAAAATACTTTTTATAAAACTTAACTCATTGCCATATATGATACATAATGGTCAAATAAAATGTATGCAATGCCAATGTGAGTAGAATGCCAAGTTAGAGTGTGGAAATGATTTACAAGAAAAAGTCAATACTTTGAGGTAATGCTAATGTAAAATGAAAGAATTAAAATTTGACTTAGTCTTGAATCTATAAGCTAAGAAAAGGAATAGGAAACATGGTGTTTTGGTGGTGCCAAACTAAGAAAGGATGAACCAAGTAGAAGTCTTAACATGCAATACAAATTACAAATGTGAAGCAATTAGAATATATGAAAGGGCCAAATTAGGGAGCTAGAAAATTAAGTCAATCTTTAGGATACCATCACCTTGAATTTCTAGTAATAATTCTTTCTATGCAAATTGAATGGGTGACTCATTCTCTTGTTGGGTATGTTTATTTGTACATTGATTCCACATGCAACCTTTTATTTTATTTTTCTGAGTCAAACTTTTTGAGTTGAGAAGAGTCAATTTCAGTACCCCATTTCTATCCTTTTGTCATTGATCTTTCTATATAAATAGAGGTTCCTTTCACTAATTCATTGGGGATGCATTCTTGCTTTCTAAATTCTTATTTTCTGAGTGTTACTCTATTGTAATATTGAGCTTTGAGATTGAGAGATTTTTAGTGTGAGTTCAGTGAGGTTTCTAGAGAGATCTCTTTATGGGATTTAGTCAAGGAGAGGATTTTGAAATTGATTGGTGGAGGATGTTCTAGGAAACCTATTATATTAATTGGAGCTATCTGGTCACATGCATGCTAGTTCTCTAATTTATTTTCTATTTTAAGTTGGAAAGTTGGTTTAGTTTAGCTTGTTTGTTTCTTGATGGATTCTTTTTTCTATGAAACCTATTGTCTGGGATACATTTATACTTATATATGTTTATGTTCTATATATTGGAACATTTATTATAAATTATACTTAGTCAAGTATACTATAATATCATTACATTTAGGTGATATCTTGAATTGATAGCCTATGGAGTTAGGTGAAGCCTTGTGATTAATATGGATAGTGACACCATGTGAATAATGGCATAATATGAATATCATCACTGATAGGTTGGGAAACTTGTAGATAATCTATATGTAAACCATATTGAGAAGAGGACTTTGAGTGCATAAGTGCCAAACTCTCACAAGTTGATAATGTCCTTTAGATATTATACAAATATGGAGAACATTGTGAGCATGGGAGTACTTGAATCTTACTTTAAATGTATAAGATTTATTATTTGATTGTGATCTCGTGATCATTGCATTACTTTTGTTGGAAACCCTAGGCAATAAATAACCTATTTTTAGGGTTTTCTATGAGATTATTGATTGAAGAAAATAAGTCAGGTTTAACCTATATGATTTATTTGATGATTTGATTGTTGATTATACTTTCATTTGGAGTCATTTTATTTTTGAGACCATACTTTTGAGTGATCCCTTTATTGATGGGGTAAGTACAAAAAGATGGGGGGCCAAAAAGGGGGCTTAAGTGGCCACTTTTTTTCTTCTGAAATCAAGAAATACTAACCTTGATGTGAAATTGAGGATAATTACACTCAAAATTTTGAGATGAAAAAAAAAACAAGGATCATAGTGCTCTGAGTCTACTTCCTAAACTACTATTTGTTTTCAAAAATGGTTGAGATTAAGAGGTTCAAACGAGGGATGCATAAAAAATGGTGTTGTTATTATAAAAAAAACATAACATAGCAACTTTTGTGTGCACCTAGCATGGTTAACTTTTTTTAAGTATTTTTAAAATCGCTTTGGTGAGAAATTACCAAACACTAGGTAGTTGATGCATGATTTCTCTAATAAATTTTTAATGAATATTTGATTTTTTACTAATTTTCAAAGTGGACACTTCTGAAAAATAGAATTTTGGTTGTGCTACCCCTACAAATTTTGGAAACTAATTGATCTTTTTTTAATTTGTAGAATGAAGTCTAGTTTCTAAAAATGTAATTTATTTGAAATTTTAATGAATGATTAATTTATAATGAAAAAAACACCAAACATTGCTTTTTCCAAAAAAGAGTCACACAAACAAAATAAATTATAGATGAAAGGTTTAAAATTGTCAAAAAGTAAAAAAAAATACATAATTGGATAGCTAAGAGAGAACCTATCATTACCCAGGTGTTCAATTTGTTGGACATTGAAACATGTGCAATCCTAATGGTGAGCACGAACCCGATTATGTGAAATATTGTAGAATTTGTAAACAAATGTCTCTGGTCATTGGGAAGGCCCTCCAAGGCTTTGGGTTGGTATTCCAAGGAAAATATCAAGCCTAATTCTTGTGTATTCCCAAATCAAGATATAACAGGAGCACATTATAATGTGCTCGCATTATATCTTAGTTTTGACATGGTTTTTTGTGTTTGTGCTAGACATGTCTAGCAAGACATAACATGAGCACGATATACTGTGCTTGTATTATGTCTTTCTTTATGCTAAATTCTACTCTATTGAATGTATGTTTATATATTTGGGTATGTGCAGGATCATGATGGGCCAAAAAGTGGTGATATGTAAGTGATATGATGGTCCATGTGGTTGACGACTTTTTTTTACCCAAAATTGATGAAATGAAAAGGGTTTTTAAAGGATATTCTCAGCTTTCCACCAATGTAAATTATGCTTTACTTTGAATTTAATATTAATTATTATTAATTTTGCTATTTGAATTATAACTAAAGTCTTGATTGATAGACTGATTGAAAAAAAATTATAGCTTTCAAATGGTATCACAATTTTTGAATACAAAACATGTGTCACATTCTATGCTTCACATACTATATGATTAAAAAAAATGAATTTCATGAAGTTTTGAACAAGTTAAGGTGGTTAGACATATGAGTTTTTATATTTTTTAAAAGTGATAATTAAAAATTCATAATTAATTATTTACTAGAGAAAAAATATATATATATATGCATCACATCGGGACATGAGTCCTCTACTTATATCTAAAATCTTATAAAAAAATATTATCATTTTACTATGGTTAGGGTGGTTAGACAAACACCTACATCTTATTTTTCCCCTAAAATTTAAGTACTACTACATTGAAATTTCAAATTTTCACCAAATAGATTTTAAAAAAAAATAAACCTAGTAGTTTAGAAACTACATTCAATTTGCTATAGATTGTATTCTTACGTATTTTTGAAATAATATAGACAACTTATTCAAATTTGTATGTATGTATCAATGCATCTATGTATGTATGCCTATATGTATGTAATATTGTATATACATATGCACATGTATGCTTGTATGTATGTAAGTATGCATTTATTTATGTATTTCTTTAGAGGGAGGGAGAATTTTAAGGGCTCAGAGAGAAAGAGGGAGAGAGAGACCTGAGAGAGAGAGAGGTAGTCAGAGAGAGTCTTGAGAGAGTGAGAGGGGTTGAAGGGAGAGTCTAAGAGAGAGGAAGTGGGAGAGAAAGGGTTGGAGTGAGAGGGAATTAGCTAGGTAGGGTGGGAGGGATAGACAAAGAGAGAGAGATGGGGGTGGGAGAGAGAGAATTAAGAGAGAGAGAGAGAGAGAGAGAGAGAGAGAGAGTTATGGTAGGTAGGGTGCCAAAGGAGGGAATTGAGAGTGAGGGCAAAGTGCAAGGGAGAGACTTGAGAGATAGGAGAGAGGGTGAGAGAGAGGGGGTGGGAGAGAGAGGGAGTGAGAGGAGAGACCCAAGAGAGGAGAGGTTGTGGAGGGAGGACTTGAGGAGTGAGAGATAGAGGGGGTGAAGGAGTGACTTATCTAGGTAGGTGGGATAGATAGATAGATTTGAGAGAGAGAGAGAGAGAGAGAGAGAGAGAGAGAGAGAGAGAGTTATGTAGGTAGGGTGCCAAAGGGAGGGACTTGAGAGTGTGAGGGCAGTGCAAGGGAGAGACTTGAGAGATAGGTAGTGAGAGGGTGTGAGAGAGAGGGGGTGGGAGAGAGAGGGAGTGTGAGAGTGAGAGACCTAAGAGAGGGAGAGGCTGTGGGAGGTAGTGACTTGAGAGAGTGAGAGATAGAGGGGGGTGAAGTGAGAGTGACTTATCTAGGTAGGGTGGGATAGATAGATAGATAGATAGATTGAGAGAGAGAGAGAGAGAGAGAGAGAGAGAGTTACCTAGGTAGGGTGCCAGAGGGAGAGACTTGAGAGAGAGAGAGGGGGGGGGAGGGAGTGGGAGAGAGAGGCAGTGATGGAGAGGCAGTCGGAGGGAGATAGAGATTGATAGATAGAGGGAGTGAGTGAGAGGCACATAGAAAGAGGGAGAGGGTAGATAGAGATAATTAGAGAGGGTAGGAGAGAGGGAGGGAGAGAGAGATAAGATGTGTAGATAGAGAAAAAGGGATAGGGGTTGAGGTTATAGGGTTGAGGGATTAGGGTGGAGGAACTATACGGTTGATAGTTTAGGGTATTGGGTTGAGGGTATAGAGAGTTGATGGATTAGGGTTGAGTGTAGAGGGTATTGGGTTGAGGGTAGAGGGTAGAAGGTTTAAGGGTTTGAGGTTAAAGGCTTTAGGGTTGAGGGTAGAGGGTTTAGGGTATATTTTTGAGGGTATATGGTTGAATTATTATGTTGAGGGTCCAATGTAAAGGATATAGAGGGTATAGGGGTTGAGGGTTTAGGGTTTAAAGGTTGAGGGTTGAGGGACTAAGGGTTGAGGGTTGAGGGTTGATAATTGAGGGTTGAGGGATTAATGTATAGGGTAGAGGGTAGAGGGTAGAGGGTTTAAGGGTTTAGGGTTGAGGGTATAAGGTTTAAGGGTTTAGGTTTTAAGGGTTTAGGGTTGAGGGTCTATTGTATAGAGTAGAGGGTATAGGGGTTAAGGGATTGGGATTTAATGGTTGAGGATTGAGGATTGAGGGCTTAAGGGTACAAGGATTAATGGTTGAGGGATTAGGGTGGAGAGTTTACTTGGGTTTCAGGGTTGAGGTTCCATTATATAGGGTAGAGGGTATGGGGGTTGATGGATTAGGGTTTAAGGGTTTAGGGTAGAGGGTAGAGGGTAGGGGTTGAGGGTTGAGGGTAGAGGGTAGAGGGTTTAAGGGTTTATGGTTTAAGGGATGAGGGTTGTGGATTTATGGTATTGGGTTGAGTTGTATAGAGGGTTAAGAGACCCCATTTCTTAGAACCATTTTTTTTAAAAAGTCACTACATTTCCAATTTCATCGAATTGGCAAGCTAGTGGGCCCTCCAAGTTGCCAATTCGGTGAAATTGGCAACCTAACTTGGATTGTTTGAAAAAATGGGTCTAATAAATGGGGTCTCCTAGTGATTGACACCACCATGAGACCACATTTATTTGAGTTATTTTTTCAAACAACCCATTCCCTTGTCTATGCTATTGCTTACTATTATTCTTTCATATATTTCTTCCAAGCATCCATAACATAGAAAAAGTGGTGAAATATTTAAAGAGATGCCTCAGTAAAAAGTGGTCTCATGGAATCCCATGACAAGAAAATACAATTGGAATTTTCTCCTACTTATTGCTTATGCTATGTGAAGTAATTGTATCACTTCTTATGTTGAATTTCTAAACAACTATATTGTAGTTGAAATTTTGTTATCTATCAACATCTAGTATTAGTTATAGAATGTGAAGTAATGCTTTGAGTTTGAAAAATGTGCAATGCAATGCAATAAACAATATGAATATAAAATACACAAATCTATTAAGTACAATCCATTAGTTAAACACTTTATTCTATTACACACGTGTAGGTTTTTCTAAATCCACTGGCACTGGGAGGTGTTCCCTCGAAACCTCTAATATTAGCCTATTCAACATCCAAAATAAAATATTAGTATACAATTCATATAACAATGCTATTAACATGCAATAAATTTATAATTGTTTACTAGTTGCATACCTCAATGGTAGATGGAGTGGATTAATAAGCAGGTGTAGGGATGATTTATTCAGTATCAACACTGTGACCCTTAAATTTTATTAAAATCACAAAACAAAATTAGTTAATCTTGCATTTAAAATTTGAAATTCAATAAATTCAATTCAATGAATGTATGCTAAACTTTACCTTACTATCAATGCCATAAGCCTCATTCAAAATGTTAGCTGCCCTTTCCGTCTCCATAGCTAGAGATGTATCATGTGTAGTAGCCTCTTGAGTGTTAGTGGGGTCATATGAACAAGTCACCCCACAAGCCTAACACAAATGGGATTGACACCTACCACTCAAAGACTCTCCTGGATGGCGTTGTAATATAGGGCTAGCATGTTGTATGACACTCTGGGTCAAAGAGCTGATGGCCTACAAAGTGTCTACCTTAGCAATCTCCTTTGTGATGGAAGAGATGACAGTGTGCTCATGAGGTGACCTAGCGAGAGGTCATCTCACTTGCTGCCTAGAATCCTATTGTGCATTAGGTCTATCTTGAGTTGACCCCCTACCTCTCCCCTGGAAGTCCCTCATATCAAAATAATTTGGGATTTTTTTAGGATGAACTCAGTGTATATTTTCCTCAAACAATATTGTGGGACTTTGCAATTGTTGCATGGTGGGAACAATAAAAAAACATGTAACACCTATCCCGAAAAAAGTTCCTAATATGTTGGTGGTGGCACCAATGGATAGGAAACCTCTTCGCATTGAGTTCAAGATTTTGATTTGCAAGTGTTTTTTTTTTTCATGGTTGAACCTGTCGGATCATTCAACCTTGTGATTAACTCCTCAATTTGTTTATTGTTATTTTCAATTTCACCCATTAAATTTTGTTGAGTGCTAGGAGGATGTTGAGGGATTGGTGGAGGATATTTTTGTTTTGGTTGTTGAGCTTAAGGATCTTGTTTGTGTTGTTGGTTCTCTGGTTGTTGAGGAATTTCAAGAGAGTTTTGAAGAGGATTTCCAGGATAATTATCATTTCCTACAAATTCAACAAATGAATATAAAAAACAACCTAAAACTAATAAATTCACAACAAACAAAACAATCCTTACCTCTTAGACCTCCCTCTTGATGTGGTGGCATCCTGACGATGAAATCACAACAAATTGATGAAATATTGTAAGATTATCTCCTCCCAAAAAAAAGTGCACAAGAGAAGAGAAATTGGTCGTAGCCAACAAAAAAAATAGTCACAACACAAATGAATTCAATTTTCTTTTTTTTTTGTTTTAATATAGCTCATATTGCGAGTGCGTTATTATGTGCTCACTTTATAATGTGAGTGTAGAATAGGCTCACTATGGCTGAGCCTTAGGCTCGACACACAAAGCCATAATGTGAGTGTGTTATAACATGCTCCTGTTATAGCTTATCAAAACTTTTTGAAAATTTGGCCACAATTTTCCCCCCCACCTTTTAGCACCCACCTGATGAGATCATATTTTGATTGAAGTCATTTATTATTGAAAGTTATACTTTTGAAATTGAGGTCATTTATTGTTAAGTTTATACTTTCAAAGGGAGTCATTTAGCATTCAAACAATCACTTGATTAGAGACTTTTTATAGTTGGGGTTGTACCTTTAGTACTAGAGTCATTTAATGATGTGTTATGTTTACCCATATGGTTAATTGGTAAGTAAGAGTTAATTTGAGTTATTTACTTACTAGATGTGTCAACTAGATAAATGTAGTGGAAAAAAATTGTTCCTAGGGTTAAAGACCACCTAATGGAGGGATTTTCCTATGCATAGAATATGCATGGTCTTAACAAATAAAGCTATGGAGGTGTGTGGATTGGATGACATCCACTCGAAGTCCTAGGTGATGAATAATTTGGCCAAAGTATTGTAAGTTGCAACTATTTACTCTATCAATTCATTGTGTTCTAGATAGACTTTCTAGTCTGGGATTGTCATACTCGTAGGTAGAAGCTACCATATGATTAAGTTTTAGTTTTTATGACACAACAATAAGATAGAAAAAGACTAGTATTATGTGGTTATCCAACCAATCTCTTCATTGAAGGGTAGGGCCATCTTACATGATAGGTAGATGTGTGGGAGACCATAGTAATTCCATGGTTGGCAGAAAAGCACTTGAGTGATGCTTCTCCTCATTAGTTGGTAGCCAAAGATTTGAAGGTGGACTACCTAGACCATATGTATTTCTAGTGTTGGAAGCTCAAAAGAGCTATGTATGTACTTTGTATCCCTTTATATGGAAGGATGTAAACATGAATGTTGTACTTGAGTTTATTCATTATGAAATCAATGTTATTTAAAAATTTGTAAAAATACGACAGAATGCAATGAAAGTTTGGAATAGTGTATATTTCATATGTGCATGTAATTTAAATTTTGGAAAAGAAAAAATATTACTATATTTGGCATCATGGATTATTCACTTTTGGGTTAAAACTTAGGAAAAATATTGAGTATAACTTTGGGCATGTTACACAAAATTTCAGCATGTTACAAAACTTCTTGAACACTTTTCATAGCTTCCTTAGTATGTACTTTCATAGCTCCTTTGGCGGCAACCTTCAAATTTTTATCCTCACCAAGTTTGATTTTTGATTTGAAACTCTCATCAATTTTATAAAAAAACTCTTTATTCTTTGACATGTGGTTAGAGAACCCTAAATCTAAATACCAAACATCTTTAACACCTTTTTAGATTTTCCATAAGATAAAAATAATTTACTTGGAGAAGCCTCATCACCCTCTTGATTATAATTGACACTTTTATTGTTATTACTGGATTTTAATCTAAAATACCTTTCAAAATGACCATACATGTTACAATGATAGCATTGGATATTTATCTTATCGAATCTACCTCTACCTATTCCTCTCATACTACCTCTTCTTCCTTTGTTTCCTCTTGAAGAATTCTGATTTTGACCTCTACCTTGTCCTTGATTTATTTTGGTGCTAGTAGTGGGATATTCATTCTTTGTAATTTGTAGTTTGGAGGAAGAATAATTCTCATTAGATTCTCAAAATGAATCTCTCAATCTCTCTTTATGAGACATTAGAGTTCCAACTAGATGATCAAACTGAAGGGTAGTCAAATCTTTACTTTCTTTAATGATTATAGCAACATGGTTCCATCTTGGTATTAGAGACCTCAAATTTTTTAATTACAACTTCATTGTTTACAGTTTCTCCAAGAGTGTTCATTTTATTGACCATGTCATTCACTCTTACACAATAATCACTTACTTTCTTAGATTCTTGCATTTTCAAAATTTCAAAATCTCTTTTTAATGTCTGCAACTTAACTACTTTACTTGATCACTACCTTGGTAAGCTTCCTTTAGAATCTTACAAGCACCCTATGTTGTATTTGCACCCACAATTCTAGGAAATATGCTCTTATCTAGAGCTATTTGAATGAGAAATAAGTCTTGAGCATTCTTCTTCTTAGCCTCCTTCTTAGTTCTATCATTGGCTGCAAGAGAAATCCTATCGACTTGCTCTTCATATCTTGTTTCTAAATCTCCCATATATTTTCCCATCAAAAAGGTCATCATTTTGATGCACCAATAATAATCACTTCCATTAAATTCTAGGATTGACAAAGGATTAAAATTTGACATGTTTAATAAAAAAACTAGCCTACTCTGATACCAAATGAAGAATTTAAATAGTCCCAGAAGAAATATCAATAAACGAAATAAAAATAAACACTTACAGCATAGCTATTTGACACAGCAAATATTTAACACATACTCTATATTTTCTTCATAATAACTCACTATATAATTTTTTTATAAAAATAGTTATTTATAATAGAAAACACAAAATGAATTTACAAACTCGTCAGAAGCAACTACTTAAAAACATGTAAGAGAAAAAAAATTTCATGTCATTCATGCATTACACAATGTTGAGCAACATAAAGGAAATTTTTTAAATAAAAATTAGTATGTGTAGGATATAGCGCTGGCATTCGAAAATTTGTTTAGTCACCAACATGGATAACATTGACCAATATAAATTACACTTGTAATAACAAGCATAAATAATAATATAACAACAACAAAGAGGGAAAAATAGAGCATAAAACAATTGTGAAATGGCTTAAAGAAATTATATAATTGATCTAACTTGCTTATATCCAATCCAACAACTTACCTCAATAATAGTCCTATTCACAATGGAAAGGCTCATATTTATACATGGTGCCTCTAAGATCTAGAAAATCCTAATGTTCTAGATATCTCTAAAATTGGAATGTTCATTTTTCTTGAACAGCTTCTAGTTGTTTCTAGTTTCTAAAAGATTCTAGCCCTTCTAGAAGATCCTAGTTATTCCAGAAACATCATGTAACTTTTCTAGAAGATTCTAATTCTTCTAGAAACATCTTGTAACTTTTCTAGACAATATTATTCCTTAACACCCCCCCTTAAGATTGGATAGAATTTTACAAACAAGATACAAGGAAGAGGGGAAGATACAAAGGAAAGGGGAATATTATACTATCATCCCTCTTAATGTTTACCTCTAACATAGCAAGCATTTTTTGCAATTTCAAGGATTTGGCTTCAATCATACTCTTAGTAAATACATCACCAATTTGTTCTTCACTTGGACAATATTGTAGATTGACAATATTTTCTTGAACAAGATCTCATATGTATTGAACATCAAGCTCAATATGTTTTGTCTTATCATGAAAAATTGGATTTTTGGCAACTTTTATGGTATTTTGATTGTCATAGTACAAAATAGTAGTAGAAATTTGAGGAAAATCAAGCTCAAATAGAAGATTTTGAATCCAAACTACTTCCTTTCCTACTTATTTTTCTACTCTATGTTCTGCTTCACATGAAGAGGATGATGTAGTTGTTTTCTTTTTGTTGCTCTAGGTAGTAGGGATTGATCCAAGCAAAAAACATAACCGTTTGTAGTTTTCCTATAATCTATATCACTTCTTTAATCTAAATATGTAAGTCCAACCAAAAAAATTGAGGACTAATAGCTATAGTGGATGCCCTAGTGTAGTGTTCCATGAACATACCACAATATTATTTTTACAACCAACCAATGACTTTCTTTAGGTTCCTACATAAATCTTCCTACTTGATTAACTATAAAAAAAATGTCTGATCTAGAATGAGTTAGATAAGCCAAGCTACCCACAAGTTGTCTGTATAAGGTAGCATGTACCCTCTTGGAAGTACATTCTTTAGTAAGCTTGATTCTAGACTAAAACGAAGTAGAAGTTGGCTTGCATTCTAGCATGTTAAACTTTTTCTAAAATATCCAAAGCATATTTTTATTGGCTGAGGAACAATCCATCATGGAGTCTACAAACTTGTAAACCAAGAAAATAGTTTAATTCTCCCAAATCAATCATATGAAATGCCCTTTTAAGTTCTGTAACACAAATTTTGGTACCACAAGACTCTCTAACACCTCTAAGATTTTTCACCTAAAAGGAGAGAGGTAAGCCAAAATGCTAATGTTAACATTCAAAGATTAGGAGTCGTTATGTGAATGAAAATATGTGTGGACTGTGATGATCTAAATGCAACAAACTGAAAAATAAATGATTTGTTGATGGTAAACCTAAGAAATGCAAAGTGTTGGAAAATGCAATGTTGTAGGCAAAATACTTAGAAATAACCTATGCAATGCAAGTAAAATATGATACGAATGAAAGAGGATAATGAGGTGCACCTGGAATGTGAATAGAGATGAGCTGAAGGTCTGAAATCCTTAAAAACCTGATGTAGAAGATGACTGGGACACATGTGCCAATCTGGGTGACTTAGTCAAGTTTATGAAAAAATCCGTCAAAACAGGTTTTTGACAAAAGGGTACTCAAATCTATAGAAAAACTATAAAATGCATGTACAATAGGACTAAGTCGCCACTAGTGATGACTTAGTCCACTTTCATATTTTAGGGAATTTGAAGGTGTACTTTGTAGCTTCAGGTCTGCTCTTATGTTCTTGAAAAGCTTTGAGGTCTGAATATAAAGAATCTGGTCTGTAAGTATCCTACAAGCTCCAACTATTTTTTCTGCAACCTTGAAGGGCTTTGAAAAATGGTTGAAGACTTTCCCATCTTTGTTCTTTACTAGATCTGCACACAAGACCTACAAAATCACATGAAGAGGGAAAACTTGTTTATTGTTAGGGCATGAGGGTTTTCCCTAGTCAAACCCCTTTTAGATAATTAAATCAAATGACGAAACAAGATAATAGAGCATGAAATATGAAATGATGGAGTTAGTACCTTTCCATGATGGTTGATCTTGAGTTATTGTAGCAATCAACCCTTGAATGCCTTTGGAAAGATGTCTTGATGACATATAATACTCAAACCCTAGATTTCTTGAGAAGAGTAGTGAATGAAGAGTGAAGAATGAATGTATATAATAGAATTAGGGTTGCTAGGGTGAAAACCCTTTATTTATACATTTTGTGCCCTAATTTCTTGAAAATAACACATCATGGGTTGACCTTAGGGTTTTGGAGACAAAATCCCATAAGAATTTTGAATTAGTTTTGATTTTTATGCCAGATGGGACTAGGTCGGCAAAGGTGGCAACTTAGTCCACCTAGGAAAATTTAAGTGGTTGTCAAGAATTAAAGTGTGATTATTGATGTTTTTCAGGATTGTCTTTTGAAACACACTTAAGTCAGGCCTATAAGTGCATTATGGAGTCATTATGTCATAAGAAAGGGTTGATTTATTGATGACAAGCCTAAGAAAGTGTGATATTTTGTTGCAACTCTTTACAACACTTTGGAATAAGGCTTGGTAAAGGGTAAACGGAGGTTGTTTAGGTGAATTTTGATGAAAGGATCTTAGAAAAGTGGGGAAATGTGTTACAACACTTCCCAACACCTTTGCAAGACACCATAGATTTATTATTGATTCTCAAGGGTTCAAGACCTATTGTGAATCTATTGGCCATATTAATACATTAAATCTAGGCAAAACTAGGCCAAAAACAACAAAAAAAGGCCCATATGAGTGAAAAGTGTCAAGGCTACAGTTTTTTGCGATAAATTTAGCCCCCACTTTAGTGAGAGGGTGAAATTTCTTTAAACTCACACTAAATTAGCCAAGTGGTGTGAATGGTGAAAGATGACAAAGATGAAGGAGAAGATCAAGCCCCCAAGATTCAAGATTCTATGTCAAATCGACATAAGTGAAAATGACACATTCAAGGGTGAATGATTTTCAGCAAAACAAGATACACGATCATGCAATAAAAAGAACTAGAAGAGAGGAGAAGAAGGAAAGGAAAAGGGTTTGATCAAGCTTTGACCATTTTTCCAACTAGTTATGGATCAGATCTAGGTTGTTTTTCCAAAAGGCATACTCACTTTGAGGTGACAAAACTTATGGCTTGTTCATCAGGTGAGAAGTCTAAAGAAGTGGTTTGGTGAGAAATTCATGTCAATGTGTTGAATTCCCACTATATAAAGATAAATTCATGCTAGTGTGTCAGCTTCCCATTATACTAACCATACCAAAGTTACCCTATTTGATAGCTTTGATAAGGCACCAAAATGAAAATGTTTTTTGTGTAAATACTTTTAAATATTATGTGAAGATTTTTTTGAAGAGGATTTTTCTTAGTTCATGCGAGGTCTTGTTCTAAGGAAGCATTGTGCCTAATGTCTCCAAGATAGGACAATTCAAATTTTCAGATCATTATCCATGGGATGCCTCATTCACATCAGGCCACTTCAGTTGATCGTACACTCTTGGAAGGAATCATTCCCAATGACACCACCAAGAAGAGGACACAACACAAGAAAAAGAGAAATCATGCCATGAAATTTTGTAATAATATGTCGTCTATGTATGCCCAAAATTTTAAGCGGTTGTTACACCATCATTGTGAACAATTGCTTTAAAGTAGAAAAAGAAGACACAAGAGCTTGTTTGAAAATCCCTATGCCAATTCATATGTTTCTGATACGCTATTCCATGAAAAGGATAGTATGTCACATGCGAGTTAGCTTAAGACATGTCATCCACATCCCAAGCTTGCTTTTATACATTCATGAAAGGTTAATGACTAGCCAAAAGAGATAATGATGAGTGACTTACGAGGACAAGGCTAACTAAGCCTTTTGCCCCCACTTACTGTAGGACAAAGGTGAGCCCAAAATGGATGATGGTATGCTGCTCTTTGCAACAAATGTAAAACATGCAATAGTGAGTGTGTTTTGATCCTACAACTATTACATGGAAAGGAGTAGCAACTCATGTTATTTATGTGGATAGGTAAACAAATTTTATACAAAGTTGGCCTTAATGGTATAAACTTGATCATATATGTGAGCAATGTTAGTGTAGCTTGGTTGGTGTGAAACATTGTGCTTACGTGGGTAAAGGATGAGGTCGGTTTTATAAATAGTTTGTTGTTTGTGTGATGATGGGTAAATAATTAGAGGGTTCTTAGGATGTCCCACAAGGTATGTATGAGGTTCATTGATTGAGGGGGATCTAATAGACACTTTTGTATGGATAACCTCAATGGTCTTGGTTTGATGTATGTCTAAGAAAGGGAAATCTAGTATCATCTTGTTACCATTACCCAAGGAAGACACATTACCATTTCTTGAAAGGATATCAACCATGATACCTTCCCTAGTAGGAGAGTTTTTAGGAGAACTACAAACCAAGTGTTCTTGAAATTCAAGGGTTGGTTCTTCCAAAATAACTTCATTGTATGGAAAGGGAAGATCAATGGTTTGATTCTCTTATTTGTTGATAGTGGGGATATTAGGAGAAGTCTCTAAGTGATTTTCTAAAGTCTCTTACTCTTATGTCATAGTATCCACCCTAGTAGGAGAGTGTGTAATATGTTCCTCACAATTCATGGTTAGAATTGGGGAAGTAGCTTCATCACAAATAGGGGACATAGCAAGAGAAGGAATTTTTTGTTCAAAGAGGTCTTCCCAAATGGTAGGGGCATGAGGAAAAGGAGGAATAAGATACACATGAGTCTTAATAAGGATAGATTCTAACACTAAACTATCTTTTGCACATCGAGGAGGGATAGTAGGAGAAGGACAAGTGTCATCGTCATAGAGCCTAGGTAAGGTTATGTGTAGGAAAGTGTCTATGATTTATTCTTCTTGTGCTAAAATATCTTCCCAAAGGGGATGAGGAGAAGAACAAGCAATACCATCATTATTCTCAATGATTGTATCTTCTTTCACCAAGATACCTTCACCACTAAAAGGAGAGGTATCAGGAGAAGAAAAATTGTGATTATAATGATTGTCTATGCATGCAAGATCTTCTATCACATCATCCTCACAAATAGGAGAGATAGGAGGTGGTGTAAATTTAAGAGAATTATCAACATTTTCATTCTCTAGACTCTCATAGCTAGGGAATGCATTGAATGAATGACTAACATGCTTATTGATTAACGTTTTCTTTTCAATTTTGGAAAGGATTGAAACTAGCATGTTTGAATAATTTATTAAAACTTAAGATGCAGTGTAAAGACTTAAAATGAAATGCAATTTTTATATTTCAAACAAGGTAGTTTGTTGATTACACTATGCAATGATCTGGAAATGAAATATTGTGAATGCAAAATTGAAAATATGAAATGCATGAAATGAGTTAAAATTAAGATAAATGTAATCAAATGCATGTTACAGAAACACAACCAATTGATACAGATAGGCAATGACAAAAAATAGAAGCTTAAAAATAGTGTTTTTAGCTTTGTAAAAGGTTGTTTCAGGGGTGGAATTGACTAAGTTGCCCAAGGTGGCAACTTAGTCCACCTGGGTATTTTTTGAGAATTTGTAGAGTTTGTTGATGGAGTTGGGTAGTTTTTGTGTTGTAGAAGGAAGACCTAAGATGCAAATGCAAGATTGTAAGAAAGCTTTAATGATTTAAAATGCAAAAATGCAACCTATATGCACTTTCACGAATGTAAAATTGAAAACCCTAGAACGTAACTTAACTAATGAAAAATGCAATGCAAGATAATTATAGGAAAATGATGGAATCCAATTCAAAAAGGAAGGTATGCAGACATAAAGTTCACCAAAATGTAACATAGATTCTGGCACCAAAAGACTCTCTAACACTTCTAGGATATTTCACCTAAAAGGAGATAGGTAGGCCAAAACGCTAATGTTAACATTCAAATATTAGGGGTTGTGATGTGAATTTAAATGTGTGTGGAATGTGATGATATAAATGCAAAAACCTGAAAAAGAAATGATTTATTGATGCTAACCCTAAGAAATGCAAAGTCATGGAAAATACAATATTGTATACAAAAGACCTAGAAATGAACTATGGAATGCAAGTCAACTATGATACAAATGAAAGAGGAGAATGAGGTGCACCTAGAATATGAAGAGAGATGACATGAAGGTTTGGAATCTTTAAAACTTGATGTAGAAGCTGATTGGGACACATGTGCCAATCTAGGCAACTTAGTCCAATTTCTGGGAAAATCTGCCGAAAGAGGTTTTCGACAAAAAGGGTACTTAGATCTATAGAAAAACCCTAAAATGCATGTACAATGGGACTAAGTTTTCACTAATGGAAAGTTACTCCACTTTCAAATTTCAAGGAATCTGAATGTGCACTTTGTAGCTCCAGGTCTGCTCTTTTGTTCTTGAAAATCTTCTAGGTCTAAATCTACATAATTTGCTTTGTAAGTGTCCTCCAAGCTCCAAGTAGGCTTTCTGCAACCTTGAAGGGATTTTGAAAATTGTTGAAGAATTTTCCACCTTTGTTCTTTTCCAAATTTGCACACAAGACATGCAAATCACGTGAAGAGGGAAAACTTGTTGATTGTTAGGGCATGGGGGTTTGCCTTGGTCAAACCCCTTTGAGATAATTAAATCAAATGAAGAAATAAGATAATAGAGCATGAAATATGAAATGATGGAGTTAGTACCTTTCCATGATGGTTTATCTTGATTTTTTGCAACAATCAACCCTTGAATTACTTTGAAAAGATGTCTTAATGACTTAGAATACTCAAACCCTAGTTTGCTTGAGAAGAGTAGTGAATGAAGAGTGAAGATGAATGCATAGAATAGAATTAGGGCTATTAGGGTGAAAATGAGGTGAAAACCATTTATTTATACATGTTGTGCCCTAATTTCTTGAAAATAACACATCATAGGCAGACCTTAGGGTTTTGGAGACAAAATCTCACAATAATTTTGAATTAATTTTGATTTTTATGCCACATGGGACTAAGTCGCCCAAGGTGATGACTTAGTCCACTTGGGTAAATTTAAGTGGTTTTCAGGAATTAAAGTATGATTATTGATGTTTGTGGGGATTGTCTTCTGAAACACACTTAATTCAAGCCTATAAGTGCATTAAGGAGTCAATATTTCACAAGAAAGGGTTGATTTATTGATGACAAACCTAGGAAAGTGTGAGAGTTTGTTGCATCTCTTTACAACACTTCGGAATAAATCTTGGTAAAGGGTACAAATAGGAAATTTTTAGGTGAGTTATGATTAAAGGGTCTTAGAAATGTGGAGAAATGTGTTACAACATGGTAATCCCACAATGCTGGTTTATAATTTTTTGGAGATTTTGATTTTTGTTGAAATCACATATTTTTATTAAATATAATGATTTAAGCCTTTAAAAGTTCCATTTTAAGGATTCCAATTGAAGAGGGTTTGATCAAACCACCTTAGATCAAACCCACTTGGATAGAACCCCGCTAGTTTTAAACCATACTTATAACAGAGTCTCCTTTACACCTATCAAAATGTTGATAAAAAATCACTTTTGATTTACCTTTTGGGGAGAAAATAAATTCATTTAAAATTTATTTTTTGTAAGTATGTAGTCCTTATTATAATATTCCCATAAAGTATAATTTTAAATAAATTTAATTTAATTATTAAATTTATTTTTTATTTCATGTGAATGTAGGTTTTTCACCGAAAATCAAGCTCTTTGTTCTGTACATGTGGAAAAATAAAATATTATCAAAAAATAATTGAAAAATATGAGTGCATCATATATTGAAGTCCCTGATCCAACAAAAAAATAATAATTTCGATATATACAAAAAAAGCTATGCGTTATACAATCCACCTATGTATGAATTGTAATTGGTTTGACTTCGAAACTTGATTAAGGAAAAGATATTCAATAAAACACTATGAAACCAATTGGAAGCACTAGATATTGTAGTTATAAATCTAAATTAAAACAATATAGAATTTATTCCTTCATGGAAAAAACTTTGTGTTATACAATGAGTGCCACTCCTTGAAAATGGTGTTTACTTAAATAATCTAGTTTCTGAAGGAGATGAAAAAAGAAGTGCAATCTAATTCCAAATTTTAAAAAAAAAAAAAAAATAGAATCTATAAAAAAAAATTCACAAATCACTAGTTTGCATCATCTTCAAATTCCTCACAATTTATCTGCTATAGGTGTCCAAAAGTGAAGATTTTGTTAGAAAAAATCAATTAAGTGTCCACTTTAGCCAAAAAATTTAAACCAGTATTGTGGGATCACCCAACACTTCCCAACACCTTTGCAAGAAACCATAGAGTTCTCATTGATTCTCAAGGGTTCAAGATCTAATGTGAATGTGTTGGCCACATTACAACATTAAATCTAGCAAAAACTAGGCCAAAAAACCACAAGAAAAGGCCCAAATGAGCGAAAAATGTCAAGGCTACACTTTTTTGTGACACAAGTTATAATTTCAAATCATTGATTATCTCAATTTTTGGTCCAAAAATGACTAAATAATATACATAAACTACAACAAGAATGATCTAATCTTTGAATCTCTTCACATAATGATTTGGATAATATATACACCTTTTAAATCCCTGATGTTCAAAGTATCTATCTATATTTTCATTCCATGGCCTTGGTGATTGTTTCAGACCATAAAGTGATTTCTTTAATCTGCAAACAAGGTGAGGATTTTTTTCATCTACAAAACTAGGTGGTTGATTCATGTATGTTTCTTCAGCTAAATCTCCGTTTAGGAAAGCCTTTTTAACATTCATTTGATGAAGATGTCATCCAAGACTAGCTTCCAAAGAAAGAAAAATTCTAATTGTTTTCATTTTGATGACAAGACAAAAAATTTCTTCAAAATCAACACCTTCCTTTTGATTGAATCCCTTAGCAACCAATCTAGATTTGTAATTTTTGATGGCTCCATTAGATTTGAAATTTGTATTGTAAACCCATTGGCAACTAGTAACATTCTTACCTTTGGGAAGGTGCACAAGTTCCTAAGTTTTATTCTTCAATAATGCATCATATTCCTCTTTCATGGGTTGCTCCCAATCTTTCTTCCCTCTAGCTTGCTCATATGAGATTGGGTCATGTATTTGTAATACTTTTTCAATGATGGCATTGCCATTCCTTCCTTGGATTTTTGGGCTTTGTCTATATATATTCAAGAATCTTTGTCTTCTATCTAATTGGAATTTCTTCTTCATCATACTATTAGTTATATCATATTTATTATTAGTAGTGCTCTTATCTACCTCATTAATAGAGTTTTCATTTCTTTGTAAAATTTCTGAAATGTGGAAATCATTTGTTGTTGTAAGTTGTGAATGTTCATCAAAATTTACATCTCTGCTAATAAAGATCTTTTTTGTTTCCAAATTATACAACCTATAAGCCTTTGAATCTTCACTATAGCCCATACATAAACACTTATGAATTTTTGGTTCTATCTTTTTCCTATTTTCTTCTAGGATGTGAGCCCAAGAAAAACACCCAAATACTATAAAATAGCGAATGTGAGGCTTTCTTCCACTCCATAATTCTTCAGTAGTGACATTTGTGAGGGCTTTGGTGGGGATTCTATTCACAATATGTGTAGCACAAGAGACAACCAATCCCCAAAATTTATTATGCAAACTTTTGAAATGCAACATACAATGTGCTATTTCTAAAAGAGTTTTACTCATCCATTCAACTACTCCATTTTGTTGAGGGGTATATGGAAATATTCTTTGTACCTTAATACAATTTTTTTCATAAAATGATTCAAATGCATAATTGCAATATTCTCCCCCATTGTTTGTCCTTAGGCATTTAATTATTTTTCCACTTTGGTTTTCAACTAATGCCTTAAACCTTTGAAATACCTCAAATACTTCACTTTTTCTTTCAAGAAAATAGACCCATCCTTGTCTACTATAATCATCAATAAAAGTGAGAATGTACCTAACACTTGAGATGGAAGTATATCTTGTTTCACATAAATCACTATGAATGAGCTATAGTGGATGACTTTTTCTCCATGCTTTTTCAAAATCAAAAGGATCTTGATGGTGTTTACCTAACACACATCCTTCACATACACCTTCAAATACTAAAATCTTTGTTAATCCTCTAACCATATTCTTTGTAACCATGTATTTTAATTATCTATAATTTGTATGTCCAAGTCTAGCATGCCATTATTTTTATATATAATCACTTTGAGCAACAAAAGCATGGGAGGGTGTGTATTCATCATCAACAAATCCAAAAAAATTAAAGAGACATTCTTTATGGTCAATTCTACCAATAGAAATAACACTTTTTGGGTCTTTTCTATCTGAGGTACAATAACTTGATCAAGAATAACAACAAAATCATATCTAGTTTGAGAAATTTTATATACTGAAATAAGATTCACCCCCAATCCTTCAACCAATAAAATATTTTTCAAAGTTCCATTTGTTACACTACTAGTCCATGCTCCTAGAATTGATAGTTTCATTTGATTGCCAATAGTGATTTCTTCATCTAAATTCTTGCCTTCTGAAAGTCAATAAATAAAGATCTATCTCCAGTCACATGAAAAGATGCTCCTATACCTAAAATTCAGTCTTTATTAGTATCTGAAGAAAAGTATCCTCCCTTTACTCTAGATGTATATTTGACTTCAAAAGTTACCTTTGCACTTGATTTTACTTGCTTGGAGATGGCTACAAAGCTTTTTTTATCCGTCTTTCCTTCCTTGAACTGTTCTTGCTTAGGCTTGTATTGTTGTATTTAATTATTCCTCTTCTTTAAACAATTTTTTTCCATATGATTCTCACCTCCACAATACCTACAAATTATGGGTTTTCTTTCCAATTGTTTTCTACATCTTCATTTCTAGAAAAGTGGTTAAAACCACCACTATTTCAAAATTTACTATATCCTTTCCAATTCTTCTTTCCATCAACATATTTAGAAAACGATTTACCCTTAGCTGCATACACATGATTCTTCTTAATATAACCTTCTTTAATAAGATGAGCCTCTTCATCTAAAATTGACTTACAAAATTATTCAAAATTTTGTTGGGAGGTATTAAGATTTAACTGAATAACCCTTTTCCTTGAAGCTTTAAATACCTTGTAAGGTTGGGGAAACTTACTTTCAACCATGGCAATCAATTGAAAATCCTTTTTTGCATATTCAACACCTATTTTCTTCAACTGGGCATTAAAATATGTAACCTCATTAAAGTAATCAGCCATTTTATCAAAATCAGCTAGGCCTATGTTCACCAAATTCTCTTCTATGTTGAACACACTAGCAATATCTCCATCTTTATAATCTTTTCTAAATTCTCCCATAGTTCTATTGGATTGTGAACATCAACAAACCTTCTATTAAGATTGGCACTTAAGGCCTTACCAATAATTCCTCTAGCTTGCTCCAACTTGCATTTTCATAACTCCTTTTCTTCCTTTTATTGAGGTTTTCCAATCTCTTTATTCACTATACTCTATAGAGCCTTTTCTCTCAAAGCATTCTTAATTGCAATCTTCCAATTTGCAAATCCACTTCCATCAAAGATTGGC
The DNA here is from genome assembly GCA_007115665.2 of Sequoiadendron giganteum. Taxonomy (NCBI): domain Eukaryota; kingdom Viridiplantae; phylum Streptophyta; class Pinopsida; order Cupressales; family Cupressaceae; genus Sequoiadendron; species Sequoiadendron giganteum. The sequence continues at coordinate 377,659,847 of CM021102.1, forward strand.
AAACTTTCATTTGTAGGGCCCATGTTAGAAAAAAACAACTCTCAAACAAATAGATCAAACCACTTCAAAGATTATCTTACTAAACAAATATCAATCCAACAATATCTTAACCTTGTTAGAAGATTTCTAGCTTTGATAACATATAAGAATAGGCCTAAATAATAACATAACAACAACAAACAGGGCAAAAATAGAGCATAAAACAATTGTGAAATGACTGAAAGAAATTATATTGATCTAACTTGCTTACATACAATTTGACAACTTACCTCAACACTAATCTTGTTCACAATGGACAACCTCATATTTGTACATGGTGCCTCTAAGATCTAGAAACTTATAATGTTCTAGATATCTCTAGAACTGGAATGTTCTTTGTCCTTGAACAACTTCTAGTTGTTTCTAGTTTCTAAATTATTCTAGCCCTTCTAGAAGATTCTAATTCTTCTAGAAACGTCTTGTAACTTTTCTAGACAATCTTATTCCTTAACACTAAGAAATTAGTCTACAACATAAGCCACTCAGTGACTTTGTTGCATATGAACCACTGTCTAGTAGGGGAAATATCCTTTGAGGAGGACTTCCACAAACCCACAAAGATAGGAAAGATTATCATTTCAATTCAAGTAAACTGAAAAAGATAGTTCACATCAAGTAATAAAAAGTTAAAGGCCCTTTTGTAGAGAGTACCCAAAAATACTCCCAACAATTTTTAGCTCAAAGTTTTATAGAACTACAAATCAGACCAAGCATATTGGGGAGCTCAATTTAATGTATTAATGTATGAGCATGACTGAATGTTTTGCAGGCTATGGGCCATGATTATACCATAAAAAACTGTGTGACCAAAAAAATGCTCCCCATATATGAAGCTAGTTTCGTGCTCTAGTTTCAAGATTACAAATATGAAATATCTATAAATGGTGAACTAAACCTCACTTATGGTTAATTTTTGTTGGAAGGTATGATTATTTTCCCCACATTGCATGAGGAGGTCCACATCACATGAGGGGAAAGGATAAATCTTCGGTCTTGTATGAGATTAAAAATAGGATTTCTAAATATAGAATTTGCATGATAATTCGAGAGTTTCTAATCTGTATGTAATATGCATGATAAGTTTTTAGAAATCCTTAGATGTTTCTAAGACCTCTATATAATGACGTGATTGCAATGTATTCATTGTTTCTGATCTTTGATCAGTTGATCAAACCATATAATAATGAGTTTATCTCATATGATGTTTTATTTGAATGCCAAGCATTTGTAATTTCTGAAATTGAACAAAAGAATCATGAATGTGTTGAAAAACAATCTTCTTTGTTACATAAATTTATGTATTTTGTATGTCTTTCAATTTTAACATTCTAAGAGTTATTTATAAATGAATACCATAAAATGTTATCAAACAGATGGGTGACTGCTAGAGGTTTGAGGTGCCCCATGCAAACTTTGCATGTGGGAAAAAGTTCAGTACTTCTTTCTATAGTTAAATACAAAGATCATCAACCACAATAAATCTGAATCCAACATTAATGGTGATATTTAGCACCACCTGTTCCATGTAGGTAAAAGATAACTATTTTTATTCTGCTAGAAGAACGGTGGACTCTAGGAATAGAAAAAGACAGAGAAAATAAATAAGAAAGATGATGTCTGCAGTTCCAGAGAATGGAGGATTTGTATAGTCATGCAAGGAGTTGGAGAATGGCTACAAGTTCTGCCTATTCTAAGGAAGATGTCAGATTTTGCATTCCAAATCAAGGCTCTATATCCGATGAGAAATGGTGCAGCAAAAAGCATCAATTTCAACAGATTTAGTTAAGATATCTCAGATTTAGTTGCTATCTGAAGTATCGGTATATTAATTTAAAAACATTTATTTTATAAATATAAATACAAATAAAAAACTGCACCATAAAAAATAAATAAATAATTTAATATATTTCAAATTGAAATTGTCTTCTTTAAAAGAAATTTGTGGAAACAGAAAAGCTTCCTTTGTGAGTGATCTTTTCCATTCTCATTTTTTACTTTTTCTTATATTCTAGTGGGTTAGCATTGGCGCCAATCAAGATGGGGATCAAACCAGCCGAATTTACTTAGGCGAGAAATATTTAATTATTTTAATTTTAATTTTTAAATATTAATTTTGAAATTTAAAGATTGGTATTTATTATTATTTTTTTATTAAATTTTTTTTATAAGTATTAATCTTTTATAATATATTCAATTTTCTTTTAAGCTTATTTGTTTTATTTTAAAAATTTGATATATATAAATTTAATATATTGTATTTAAGTATTAAATTTTTGTGGTTTTATAGAAAAAAATATTTATATTAAAAAAATAATTTTAAAAAATAATTAAGTTTAAACTGAAAAAATTGAAATTAAAAATATATCTTACAACATTAAATATGAGATTTTTTATTTTTTTTCTCATCATCTCAAAAATAATAGGGTTTAGATTAAAAAAATTAAGAATAAACTAAGTGGAAGGTCAATAAAATGGTTGTAGGAAAATTCATCCTCAACAATTTATCCATGGAAAATTCACTCGGAGTAATTCACTCCAGTGGAAAATTAGACATTAATATTTTTTAATATATATTTCGAAAACTTTGATTTTATTAAAAATATTAATAGTGGTGAATTTTCGGGTAAATTATGATAAATAAAATATATTTTTTCATTTATTATTTGTGGAATAGTGGGTTTTCAAAAACCCTTTTTGTGATATTGGGATTGTGAAAGCATTTAATGTTTGTTACCAGCTCTTGGGGATTCATTTTATCTTGTATAAATTCACATGGTCAGAGGGGCATTACAAAGAAAAGCATATCCGCTGTGATTTAGAAGCGAGGAAGAAGAAAAGGATACAAATATTTTGCCATGGCTGCTACATCAAAAGCCACGTTGATCTTCATGTACTTTCTGTTAGGAGGATTTGTTGTATGCAACCTCCTTTCCACTCAATGCAACGCCAATGCAGAAGGAGATGCACTGATAGATGTGAAGAATATGCTGCATGACCCAAACAATGTTTTGGGTAGCTGGGATGAAACCCTTGTCGATCCCTGTACATGGCTTTGTATCACCTGTGATGACAACAACCATGTAATGAGGGTGTAAGTCTATATATATTTCTTATATTCATATAAAGGTTTCTATATAATTTAATTTAAGTTGATACAACACACATAACATTGACTTGCTCTAAGTACTTTACAGGGATTTGCAATTTAGAGGCCTTTCAGGTACTCTCTCAGCACGGATCGGTGATCTTCCCAACTTACAGTACCTGTAAGTTTATTAGCATACACATTTTAAGAATGAATATGTTTTAGCTCAAGCTGAATTTTCTTTAAACCTTTATGTATGTGTATTATTATTTCAGGAATTTATACCGCAACTCATTGAGTGGAAGCCTGCCACCAACTTTGGGGAAATTAAAAAATCTGCGTGCCCTCGATGTTTCTGACAATAAGTTCAGTGGAAAAATACCCACCTCACTTGGCCAACTATCCAACCTTCGCTTCCTGTAAGTAACCAGTCTCCTGGGCTTTCATTGTTAAATCTTAAATCTATATTAGAGAGTTTTGATCTTGTCTGATTTAGATCTGGGTTTAAAGATCCTTTGATTTTAGGCTTTTGGTGATCTCATTCTTCTTTCTTTTGTAAATCATGTTTGATGTTATTTCTTGGAGGTGGGAGCAATAATCTAGCAGGTTTTAAAAATTATATTTAATTTTTCGGAAGTGCACTTGTTGAAAAATAGAAATCCATTATTACCTAATTTTTTTTATCGTTTGAATTTTTCAGATATCTTTTAAACAACCAATTTAGTGGCCCTGTTCCAACAGGAGGATCCTTCTCAAGATTCGGATATGAAAGGTAATTTAATTATTTATATTTTATTTCATTTAATAGGTTCTTTTAAGGTATGATATAATTGGTATGACTTGGTTTTGACTTTTGGTTGTTGTATGTTATGTTATGGGCTAAAGTTTTAAAGGCAATCAAGGTCTTTGTGGTGCTGTTGTGCGCAAGCCATGCTAAAAAATGGAATGAAATGGAAAACATTGCAGCTTAAATTATGTGTAGATTCTACATACATGCCACTGATATGCATAGGCATGCATGTAATTTGATGTAATAAAGATGATATTAATAATCATAGAATAAGGAAAGCATTTGCATATATTAATACAATATTTTCCCTTATAAATCTTAGAATGTCTATGAAATATATTTGATTTTTAAGTTGTTCTACAAGATTTATTATTTGTAAGTTATCTTTCCAGTGTTAGGACATAACATGAACATTCTAGTTTTTTTAATGATTTGTATGTATATAATAGTCATGAGCACTATAAATTCTAAATTGATATTTTTTTATGTTTATGACAAAGATTGAGTTTTCTATCATACAACTAAAGATAATTACTATAATGTAGAGTGCCATTTATTTCTCATGCTTATCTATATATGCATAAAGGAAAATAAATATTTTCTAAGATTTATTTAATATAAATATACATTAACTTAATTCAATTAATTTTATTTAAAAGTGGTAATAAAATATTTAAATGTTAAATTAGGAAATTATATATAATGGATGAAAATCTATAGTTTTATAAATGAAACCATATAATTTTGATATAGTTTTATAATCTCATTCTATTTGAAATTCGAAATATATTTTATTTGTTTCTATTTTGTCTTAAATTTTGTATTAAATTCATCCTTTTTGGACCAAATTTATACATTTGAATCAATTCCATAAGCATAGAGCTACTCTATGGATTGTGATTTGACCATATAACATGTGAATTTGTTATTTAGTTTCTTCTTAAGTCAACTTCTAGAAAAGATTGACTTTACAGTCATGCAAAAGATTATTACACTATAAGAAACCATGTAGATGGCCTAGACGATGATGATGAAGCAAATGTTATTTTTAGTGCATCAATCAAAGTCCAATTTTTATAAATGCTTCATCAATATTGTTATGATTCGAATGATGTAGCATGAGAGGGGATGTAAATGAGTATAATAATTAAATGCCTTTAAATACCAAGGACATAACAATAAATCATACACATGTGCATTTAAACTTGGCTCCTAACATCTAACAAAGTAAATTGCTGTCAGTCAAATTTGTGAAATGTATGGGGAAGTGTGGATATAGATAGTATAGGTTCAAAGACATGAAAATATGTATAAAAAAAGATAAGGGAGGGATAGTGGAATTAGCCCAAATTCACACAAGATTGCATTGTTTGTCAATTTTAAATTGTATCAAATATCATTTCAAAATGGGCACAAAACTAAATGGAAATAGTAATGGATGTATGCAAATTTTTGATGCAAGAGCATCTAGTGGTGTAAGGGCAATCCTACATCACCCAAAAATATCTTTACTTTAATTTAGTTTTTTGTTGATGTTTTTGCATTTCTGGATACCCCTTTCGTCGAAGAAGAGTTTCCAACTTTCAGAACTGTTTTTCTGCTTTTTCTGCTCAACTGCTATTTTTAACAAGTATGAATTTGAAGGCGTGAGGAGACAAAAATTTAAGGGAAGCTTCGGGACATAAAGATAAGCACTTTGGTGAAAGAATCAGGCTAAGATCATTCCCGGTTCAAAAGTTATTCAAGTTTCAGGTTCTGTTTTTTGCCCTATAAAATCTTTGAAGCTAATTTTGAGGTACTTAAAGGCTCTGGATGGGCCTGAAAATTGGCAGAAAACAAAAGTGGTTAGCCTTTAGGCCCCACTTTTTGACAAGGTATTATGATTGAAGATCCGACGGTTAGATCTTAAGTTAGGGCTTCTGGAAGTTGGTGAATAATTAGAATGTTGTTTTTCGCTCCAAACGAAGAATTGGGCTATTTATGGGGTAGTTTTTGATTTTTGTGGGTAGCTTTTGGAGGAAAGAATATCGCATGTTGCGAAAGGGGGAATTTCTGTAATTTTCTATAATTTGCATGTATTGCAGAACTCGAGGATTTGAGATCCTTGCATGTAAGAATTTCATATTTTGAAAATAATAAGATTCTCTGGTTTTGTGTGTGGATTTATGTGACTCGGGTTGGCACCCTCATCAATTTTTAACATTACAATTTGTACTCACTTTAAGCTACATGTGAATCCTAAAATGATCATATATCTCAATGTATGTAAGGACTCAAAAAAATACACAAAAAAATAAATTGGCATCTAAATATCATGAGTCTATTCTATCTATTCTAAAATCATTTTATTATTGGTTATTTATTTAAGTTAAAAATTGAATAGTACAATTTCATGATGATATTGAATATTGTTATTAACCTCGCATTTGCAAGGATTCATCAAAATATTTGTATCATAATAGACTTTTTGGTTTTGATTTCGTATTCATACATCTAGTTATACAAAATATTTGGTTTTTCTAATTATCACTTTGATTTGGTAGGCATAATCATACCATAATAATATATATCTAAAGAATGGGTATTTGGTTATTTGGTTGTTCTAATTACCACTTTCATTTTGTAGGCGCAATCATACCATAATAATATATATCCAAAGAAGGGGTATTTGGTAGGTTGGCAACAACTCACAACCTTTAGAAATTGGTTATATTTGATTATGTTGAAGTTGACATTATATCTTGTCTTCAACTTCTATTGTTGATTGTGTTTGTTGTCTTGATGCTTCATAGTTTTTTCCTTGAAGTCTAGCTATAGTCACATAATTGTGGTAGTTATTTTGTAGTCATTTTAGTCTCTTACCATACTATTTAATTAGTGCTAACATACATAAACATGTGTGTAGACTATCTATATTATAACATTTATAATATTGTTACCCTTATTCAAATTTTGGCTGATTAAACTATTTAAAATTCAATTAAATCTATTTGTATTGAATATTTTTTACTATATATAATAAATAAATAATATTTAATATATAACTATCAATATATATTATCTAACCAATTAATATTTTTTAATAAATAAATTTACACATATATTATATAATTAGTTAATGATATTCAATGTATATCTCTAAACATATTTATTATATAATTAATTAATATTAATAAATCATTATATAATTATTATATATATATATATATATGTATGTATGTATGTATGTATGTATGTATGTATGTATTTGTATAAGTGGTCTCAAGCTTCTAGGAGACCAATAACTATTTTGGTCCCTACTAGTTTTGTTCTGTCTGTTCTTTTTTGTATTTCTTGTTGGTTAGTTAGTTGTTGTTTCTTTTGTTTTTGCTTTCTGGGTGTTGAGCCCCTAGTTTGACCTCAATGGTTTTTTTGTAAAAGGGTACGAGCCCTTCCTATTTTAATCTAATCAAAACATATTTATATTATTAATATTACATGGCTATAAAATATATGTTATATAATCAATTAATAATATTTAACATATAACTATAAATATATATAACATATGTTTATAATTATATGTTGAATATTAAATTATAAAACTATGTGTGTGTGTGTGTGTCTTTTTAAATAAATTTTTATTGATAATTATATTGGGAAGAAAGTTTTAGCTATTTTTTTATTACTTGAAATCAAGAGCTCATTGTACATGAATTTAATTCTTATTTTTCAAGATGAATTTCAAGGATGAAAGGAAGTTCTTCATTTTTTTCATTGATAGATTTGGATTTTTTATTCTTATTTTTTTGTGTATTTAGGAATTGGTTATTATTTGGTAGTTAACTCAAGTTTTTATTTATTTTATAATGAAATTGATTGTAAGTGGAAGAAATTGTGGGACAAAAGGAACAATCTATTTGGTGCCTAATAACCATGTTAGTTTTGTACTAGATAATCACTTTTTACAAAAGCTATCAATTAGAAGAGGGTTTTAAAAGGACACTAAAACCTTGTACATCAAGAAAAGGAAATAACATGAGAAAAGAAATAATTACTAAATGACCCTAAAATATAGAAAGACGCTAAGGAAATAAATATTGTTATAGCAAAGTTAAAACTATAACAATAATTGTGGATGCCTGAATTAAAATATTTACAAAAAATACTAAATGGGATTAAAATATTCACTCATAAGCATCATCATACTTTATTAAAAATGATATAAGTTCAGTTAAAGGTCACAAAGTCACAACATCTAATTTTCTCTTGTCCTTAAACAAAGAACCCCACATTTTTTAAAAAGGATCAAAAACTATATAGTCCAAATACTTTTGTTCATTCCTCATAAGGAGCATTATTTAACAACATTTTGAACCTCTTTCCTATGATTGGGAGAAGGAATGGTACATATTTTGTAAATATAGTGTAGCATAGAAAATCATACACTCTTGAAAAAAGAGACGATTTCAAACTTAATTTTGACCCATTTTGTCACCCTTGCATTAATTACCCTTCAAAATCATCACTTATAGGCCACTAGGACCCATTATTTTAGAATTTTGAGGCCCATTCCATTCAAAAATCATATAAAATTTGTCAAAATCCCAGAAAATTCAAAAACCCACCTCAAAAACTTAAGGTGGGACTCATTCACCACCTTGAGAAAATGAGTCCCTTTAGGTGGGACCCATTAGCCAAGGGTGGTGAATGAGTCCCATTTGGGGTCTTTTTCAAATTTGAGCAAGAATTCATCAATCTAATTCAAGTTTTTGGTGAATGTCGGTATTTGAGATCTAAATAATGGTAGATTAGGTATTGATGCATATAAAAGAAAGCTTCTTAGTCATTTTTATCAATATTTTAAGCACTTTGAGCAAGCATTTTCAAGTATCAAGTATCAAGAATCTTCAAGCAAGTTCTCACAAGAGCATTCAAGTTTCAAGAGAAAGTAAGGTTGAAGCTTTGGAGCAACATTAAAGTGTTTTTTCAGGTCTTCAAGATCACTTTAAATCAAGATCTATCATTTTCAAGGGTTGATCATGGATTCCTATGGTGAATCTTGATGGATTCTAGGTTGGGGAGGTGCAACTAGCCATCAAGCCAATCCTAAAGACTTGTTTCCTAAGTGATTCCATCCTCCATTATCACTCTACATTTAGCCTAAGGAAGCTACAAGCCTCATTTGGATTCATTTGGGGTGATTAAAGATCATCACAAGTGAATCATTCATCTCTTCATTTCCATTCTTATGTCATATTCTTTCATGTTAGAATAGGCTTGCACCATGTTTCAAATTTCCTAGTCTGAGACACACTTAAGGCTAAGGTTTTCATATAGATTTCATTATCTTTTTCAAGGTTTAATTACCAAACTAGGGATTTGACCAATGCAAACCCCCCATCACCAAATCAAGTCAAAATCTATTTTGTAGGTATTTTTCACAAATTTGGATCTGAAACTCAAGCTGGAAGGGAAGGGTGGGTGTTGAGGTACATATTAGAGTTTTGAAATCTTGAAAAATCTAAATGGGATTGATTCACCAAAAGTGGAGAATGAATCCCACTATTATTGTCTGTCCAATCAAGTTGTATATTTTGATACCCTTTTTTCTGAAATAGGCTCCTACATAGAAATCTAGATCTAGGACTGATTTTCCCAAGTTGGCAAATGAGTCTAACTGGGTCAAAAAGTCAACATTTCTAGAATTTCAAAGTTGTTTCCAGTCCTTTGGAGGTTTCTAGGTGCACATTTCATGTTTAGCAATTTTTGGTTACATTTTACTTGCATTTCTAGGTCATTCATTGAAGCATTGTATCAAACTAGGGTTATGCATTTCATCCTTCATTGCATTATCTTTCCAAGTCTAAACTTGGTGGTGAACCCCTCATTCTTGCCATTCAAACCCCTAGAACATTCCCTTTGTCATATTTCAATCTCCTTTGCATTGAAATCTCAAGGGTTGTTCTTGAGTGAACCATGCCTTAGAAAAATTTGGACCTCTTTCCTTTTAGGTCTACAACCCTACAAATCCTATAGAGAGTCTCCACCCCATTTTTCTTTGGTTCATTTTGGTGAACCTACATTTTGAGCACCATAATTCTAGTTTTGAGTGCATTTACATCCTATATTTAGCTTGCATTAACATTGCATGAAGTTTTGAATTAGTTAATTTACATTCTAGGGTTTCAATCTTTGAATTAGTGAAAAGCTCGTTTAGTTTGCATTATTACACTTAATTTCATTGAAAATCCATAAAATTCTATATTTGTATCCTAGATCTAGATCATACAACATAGAAAACATAAAAATCAACCAAAAAATCTGAAAATTTTGGAAAAAAACCTTATTGGGACTCATTCATCACCTTGGGTGAATCAGTCCTAGTACAAAATTTTAGCTGCTATTTATTAAATTAAATTTCCTTTTTCTAAGATTATGTTTGGTCCTGTTACTTTTCTGTTACATTGAAATCATTAGAAATAACATCATTTGCATTCATGGCAATTATAGATAGCATTAAATTTCTACAATTTTCATTTTCAGCATTAGTTCCTAGTTCTCTTAGATTAGATTCATTGGAAAATGACAAAAAAAATGAAAAACATCAAAAGACCCAATTCAAAAAATTCTTAAATTTAGGAAAAGCATATCATCCAATCCCTTTAGTAGTGATGACCTATACATGTTAGATGAAGCCCTTGCAAACTTCCTCTCACTAGGATCATCCACTAAGGCTTTTCATGAAAAGCACAAACCAAACAATGCTAACTTAACCCTTAAGCCTTTTAGTAGTGATGACTTTGACATGTTTATGAGACGCTTGTGGATTTCATATCACAAAGCCCATCCACTAAGGCTTTTCATGAGAAACCAAAAACAAGAGAAGTTAACATAATCCAACCTCAACTTTTTCTTTAACCACCTTCGCATAAACCACAACCTGAGTTTACCCTTTATCTTTCTCAAAATAGTGTATTGCAACAATCAAGTCATTATATCATTTCTCATACATATAATACTAGAAACAACCCATAACCACACCAAACAACCCTAACACTCTTACCTTTACCCAATCACATCTTACCTAGTGCTCCTCATTTAACTTTTCCTAGTGGAAAGGAGTATAATCTCATTGAACAACTTAAGAATACTCTTGCAAAGATATCCCTATGGGATTTAATTCATATTTCCCCAAATTATCATCATATGATTCAAAAAGATTTACAATACATAGTGGTTCTTCCTAGTACAAATGAAAATTATGTGGCAACTCTTATATAAGGAATGAATACTATTAATTTTGACATAACATTTCATCAACATGAGCTGCCCCCTTTGGCATAGAGACAGAAAAACAAGGCCTTTATGATCATTTCTCAATTTAATAGAATAGTCTAAAAAAGAACTATGGTTGATAATAGTTCCACCCTTAATGTGTGCAATGTGAAACTCTTAGATAAGTCACAGGTAGACAAATCAACAATGCAACCAGAATCCTTATCCATTTGGGGATTTGGCAATGTATGAAGGTAACCGCTCGATGTAATTACTTTACCTATAGCAGTCAGAGGGGCTACCATACAAAATCCTATTCATGTTATTCCTCATGACCTTTCATAAAATCCTCTTTTAGGAAGACCATGGATTCATGAGATGTATGTGGTTCCTTCAACCCTTCATCGTATTATGAAGTATGTCTATGACAACAAGGTATACCAAGTTGAAATGGACCCTGAGCCTAAAATTTTCCTACAAATGGAAAAAGGAACTGCACATCCTCTCAACACATTAATTCCCACATCCAATATAGAACCTTTAAAAGAAGATAAATAGGAAAGGGAAATAGTGTCAAAATTATTGGATGATGATTGGGGTTCATTGGATTTCATACCCTCATTTATGGGAGAATACATAATCACAAGAAAAGAAGATGACAAGCAAAGGCAACCAATGATAATGTTAACTCAGAACTTGGAAGAACAATCACAAACATCTATCTCCCCTACTCTTGAAGAAGATACAAGTTATATGGAAAACTTTGATGAGATAGACTACCAATAACCACCAAAATTTAAAGAAATGGAACAAATTTATGGAAGATGTTATGAACTTGTGAAGCAATTGGGTTATAATGGCAAAGGATGCAGAAAGAAAGAACAAGGCATTCAAGTCCCTATAGAACCAGACATACAAGAGACAAAGACTAGTTTGGGATATTGTCCTTCTAAAATTTTGCAAGAAACAAAGCGATCATTATTAAACATCAATACTATCATGTGCAAGCCAAAGTTCAACCTTACAATGAAATATCTAGAATTGCTTGACATGGAGTTACCACCATCGTGGGAGTACTTTGAAGATGAGAAATATTTGAAACACACATTAGAAGTTTATGATGCACCATCTACTCCTCCCAAGGAAAAGGTTACATGTGCTATGATCAGTACCAAGATGAGATATGTCAAAGGTGAAAGTAATGCCAATGACATAAATGTGTAACAATATAATCCTGAATTTCCTAAATCAAATGTACTCCCTTTAGGGGACACAATTTACATAACAATGGATATGACAAATAATGAGAAATTCATTAAAATAGGAAAATGCCTTGATGATGAAGAACAAGAAGATACTAAAACCTTACTTCATGACTTTCCCAAACTCTTTGCTTGGAAGTGTGTCACCAAAAAGTGTAGCCTTGACACTTTTCACTCATTTGGGCCATTTCTTGTGGTTTTTGACCTTGTTTTGCCTATATTCTAAGGTGTCTTGCAAAGGTGTTGTGAAGTGTTGTAACACATCTTCCCACTTTTATGGGACCCTTTCATCATAATTCATCTAAATAACCCCTTTCCAAGCCTTATTTCAAAGTTTGTAAAGAGTTGTAACAAACTCTCACACTTTCCTAGGCTTGTCATCACCAAATTAACCCTTTCTTATGGCATAATGACCCCTTAATGCACTTATAGGTCCTACTTTAGTGTGTTTCAGAAGAAAATCTCGTAAAACAACAATAATCACACTTTAATTCTCGACATCCACTTAAAATTACTAGGTGGACTAAGTCACCACCTTGGGTGACTTAGTCCCACTTGGCATAAAAATCAAAATTATTGCAGGATATTGTCTCCTAAACCCCAAGGTTAGCCTATGATGAGGTGTTTTTAAGAAATTAGGGAATAACATGTATAAATAAAGGTTTTCCCCGTCATTTTGGACCCAAAATCTTAACAAATCTATCATTATTCAATCTCCCATTCATCATTCTGCTCAAACAAGCTAGAGTTTTTAGCATTCTCAATCATCAAGACATCTCTCCAAAGAATTCAAGGGATGAATCTCCAACCATTGCTGCAACAACTCAAGATCAATCATCATCGAAAGGTAATAAATCCATTGTTTCATATTTCATGCTTCACTATCTTGTTTCTTCACTTGATTTAATTATCTAAAAGGAGTTTGACCAAGGAAAACCCACATGCCCTAACAATCAACATTTCTCTTTTTCTCTTTGTGTGTTCATAGATTTAGATATCTTTGAGGCTTGGAAATCATTGAAGAATGGATTGAAAGATTGTTAAAGACACCTCCTTTTGGGCTAGGGCATAAACATCAATTGAAAGTCACTTATAATGTTGAAAACCAAAGTTTTAGAGTTGGATACTTGGAGGAGCAGAAAGTGTAGATCTCAAGCTTCAGATTCCACTTTCAAACTTGTAGAAAAGATAAAGTGGACTGAGTCACCACTAGTGGTGACTTAGTACCACTGTACATGTTTTTTAGAGTTGTATTTATATTTGGATACCCATTTGGCCAAATGGGCTCTCATACAATTTTCCAGATCTGTGACTAAGTCTCGCAGCTTGGCCAAAGTGTCCGAGTAGGCCAAAATTTCAGCATCAACAACATTTCTAGCCTCCAATCTAGTCTGCAACTCATTGCAGGGTGCACAACTTTCATTTCCATCTTTTTATTTTGTTAAATTTTACATTATTAGGTCATTTTACATAGGGTTTTCAATACATTTGTGTATAAGCATGAAATTGCACCCCTAATGCAAATTCCATTTTACCCCCTTACACTTTAGAAAACCTAAGGTAGAGGCTTAATTCCACTTAAGCTCGTTGTTCACATGACACTTGGTGCGTGTTTTGTGTGTCGATGGATGTGTTTCTACTGATAACACCTGCGTGGTGTGCAGAAATCTGCATGACATGCTTACATCCCTGGAAGATTCCTACAGTTGGAGTCTGTAGAGAAATTACACTTTCAATTGGAAGTTGAAGTGTAACAATCCTCTTTGGTAGGTCGACCCGAATATGACCGTTTTTCATCCCTTTCTTCATAATCTTCACTCTCTCATCCATTCTCAAGTTTGGATAGAGTTTTGTAAGATCTTGAGTTCATCTCTCCACATTTTCTCCACATTTTCAAGATTTCACAAGCTTTGTAGCAACACTTCACACTCCATTGTAGCAATCTACCACTCCATCACTCTGATAGTGTGAGCGTAGGATAAATGCCAGTGCAAAAGAGGCTTGAGTTCCTCTCATTTTATCCTCCCCAATCCTTGAGCACTTTGGACAGAGGTGGTAAGCTCCTCTCATCTCCTTTATCATCTTTGGTTGAGTAAGCACATCATATTTTGTAGTGTCTTTTGTTTACATAGCTTGTATTCCTTTCTTTATTTTTATTCCTATCATTGCAAACTTGGTTGTTCGTAGAGGTGGAAACACCAAAACAAGGATTTGACTAAGGGAAGACCCTAAACAACCCCAACATTCCCCCCTTTTTCTGTGTGTAGTTAGAGAGATATCAAAGCAAGCTGGCGGGAGGATTATTCTACAAAAAATTCTTTGTCACCCTTATGGTAATATATTTCTTTTATTATGTCCATATCCATGTTTCTTTCTTCTTAATATCATTCTATTGTTCAAGAAACCTCTAGACTAGGCTAGCAGTCCTTTCTGAAGGAATTCAACCTTGTCTCTCTAGTTTTCTAGCCGTACAAATGCCAGAATGCGTGTGAGATGCCAGTGCACCACGCTATCATCTGAGAACCACGCTTCTATCCTCTGATAGAGAGGTACTTGAGACATAGAGTTGACCTTTAAAAGTGACTCACCTAGTATCCCTTCAATTCTCGAGATTCTAGAGTGATCGTAGGACACAGTCTTCACCATTATCATCCCTTCTATCCTAACCTTCCTTTAAACTAAGGTAAGTTAGGGTAGCCTTTTCGCTCTTGGCCTTTTGTGACCTAGGGCCTTGCAGTGGTTGGTCCCCCTCTCTTACATTTTTGGTGAACTTGACATGAACCATTTTGGTTCCGTTTTGCAATACTGAGAGTTCCTTTCCTCGTATCCTAGGAGTGTTGTAGCTATGAGTGTTGTGAGGATTTTTCCTTACAACCCAACCTACGACCCCTAGTAGGTGTATTTGGAAGGTTACAAAGTATTGTGTAAGGAAACCTTAATTGGGTCACTACCTTTCTCATAAACCTTAGGAGGCTTTGTAGAAGTATTTTTTGGTGTGCACAGTGACCTCTTTCTTAAATCAACCTATTCCCTCTATGTAGAATTGAGTAGTGTTACTAGCATAACCTTCACCTCATAGGACCTACCGATAGGCTTCAATAGAGAACCATCTCCCCTTTGCATTCCTATGAGGATAAATGGGAATACTGTAGCATGTGTTCTTTTTGATTTGAAATCCCAAGTGAATATCATAACTAAGGAGATCATTTTGATTAACTTCCTACATAAGGATGGGTATGACACACCTAAGAGTACCATTTGCACACATGACATAATTTTCTTACCTCCTATAGGAAGTATTGTCCTATCAGTCCTTGTTGGGCCTAAGTCTGTGAGCCTTAAGTTTGACATCATTTTGGGGTCTGAACACTTCAAAGTGAAGCTAGGTATCCTGTGGCTGGTGGCTATGAATGTAGCCCTCGCAGTTGTGCACAAGTGTCTAAAGTTTGTTCATGGAGGTTCCATACATGTTGTCCATGACACTGGTTATAGACCACCAGTTGCACATGGTAGCTATACCTTAGATTAATTTTGGTCCACATCCCTTGGTCCTCTCCCACCAAGGAACGACCTCCTACACCACACGTATCAAAACTATAAGAAGGGCACACTAGGCCGAAATTGAGATACCCTCTATCGCCTTATGTTGTTTCACATAGAGCTTTTTTGAAACCTAATAGTGATGTCACCAAGGCACATAGAAGAGAAGAAGAGAAGAAGTCTCGAGGTCCTCCTTCCTCTTCCATTGTTCAGCACGATGCTTCCTCTCAACCTATCATGGTACCATTTGTTTTTGTCTCGCATTTGTGAGAGAATTCCATGGTGCTCACTTGGTGAAAGGTCAAGTGTCCTACATTTGAGCTTCCTATCTTATCCAAAAAGCCTAGGCTTGTTTGGTATGGAAGACAGAAAGCCCCCTATGGAGAGCCCTCTTTGTCTCAGCCTCTACAGCCTCCTATTGTCCCTGTTCCTAAAATAGTGAATGGGAAGAGGCCCACTGCTAAGCCATTAGAGTCGACTATTCCCACCGTTTCTCAACCTACCCCTTCTGCTCCCATTCAGGAGTCTATCCTTCCGCTGGAGATAGCCATGGAAGACACTCCCATGGATAAATAGACTCCTTATGTCCCTTCATAGATCCTGACTTC
The DNA here is from genome assembly GCA_007115665.2 of Sequoiadendron giganteum. Taxonomy (NCBI): domain Eukaryota; kingdom Viridiplantae; phylum Streptophyta; class Pinopsida; order Cupressales; family Cupressaceae; genus Sequoiadendron; species Sequoiadendron giganteum. The sequence goes on from CM021102.1 coordinate 377,676,428, forward strand.
CAATTCAAAGAGTCGTAGAACTACCTTGCACATGAGTGCAAGCATCGATGAAAGGCTCTCCTAGCTAAGCAAGCCTCCTCACAGAAGAAGGAGGAGGAAAAAATTGCACCTCATGCTATGACCTCCTCTTTCCCTTCTTCCATCTCTGAATCTCTTTCAGCTCTTGTTGTGAGCACACATGCAGTTGGAAAGGTGCAATTGTTCATCACTCCTTTTGTGTAGCTACCCCTACTAACTTTCATTCTAGATGTCTCACCTTTCCCAAAGCTTATGGATATGGTTAACACTTTGGTCGTATTTGTTGCGGTTCTTTCCTCTTCTCCTTCAACCCTCCTTGCTTCGTATGTGGGAATTTCACCTCCTCCGATGAAGATGAAGGTAGAGTGTGGTCCCTCTAGGAATGGAGGACATAAGAAGAACCCGCCTTCTTCAAAAGGTGGCCCCACATAGACTTGTTCTGTCCTAGTGACATAACCAGTCCCAGCCTCCCCTGAGTTTGTCACCGCTCCTGAGTCTCTTAGTGTGCCCAGTGGTGAACCTCAGGTACAAACTCCACCATCCATCGAGGTGAAACATGGCACTCCTGTTAAATATATATTTAACTTGATAGATGAAGTTCTAACCCTATCAGCAATCTTCATAAAGTCATTGACCTTGGACCAACAAGAGTTGAGTGATAGGGACCCTACAGGTCCCTCTACCTTTGCCCTTGTTACATGAGGATCGAAAGATCCTCCCCTTAACATTACACCATTGCAGGCTCATCATCCTTCCTATGATGATCTAGATTTGGAATTTGATGACCTCTTGGTTGACCAATGTTAGGGGGAGACCCTCTTCTTGATATTTATATTAGATGTTTCTGTGTTGTGATGTGTTCCCTCATAATCATGCTATATGTGCCTAGATGATCCTCGTCACCCCTATCGATGCTTGGATATAGGCATGGTGTTTGTGTTGTAAACCTTCTTCTATATATATCTCTATTCTTCCATGTTTCTAATTGAATTTCGATAAATGGGGGACGAAGCAAAGCGTAGGGAACATTTAGGCCTTCTTCCATGTTGATCCAATTATTTTATTTTTGCTTTTTCTATCATGGATTCTTCTTGATCTGGTTGGGGATTGATGATATTTTTCCTGTTTTCATAGTTACCTAATATATATATAAATAAAGGCAGATCTAACCCCGTGAAACTAGATCCCCCTATGCCCTTTGTGTGTGATCTATTTTATTTTACCTTTCCCTTTATTTTTCTCTCTTCTTTTCTTGAGTTGTCCCTTCCATGTGTGACAACTCCTCTTCTACATTACTTGGTCTTTAGAAAATGCATTTGTTTTTGAATGAATCTTTTCTCGAAGATCCTTCATACACTTCTTTATTAGGATTGCATTATCAACTTGAAACCTTAGCAAAATATGTTTCCTTCATCATGGGTATGTAAATAAAGGACTTGGAAACCATCCTCTGAAGTAGGAATGGTCTTATTCTTCCCCTCGCATGCGTGCATCTCCTTCCTTTTGAATTTCTTGATTAAGTGAACATATTTCAAAAGGATTCCTTGATGATGAATCAATTTGAGAAGGAAGACGGTAGCTTTTGAAAAATGTGTCCCTTGAGTAGACCCCTCCTCTTCATGTTGGATTCTGGAGGGACCCCTTCAAAAGTTTTCAATAGGTTCTATGGTGTCTAGTTTGGGGGTAGCTCGACTAGACTGACTTCACACCTTGACATATAGTCTGAGGGCAGCCCGATTAGACCATCCTTGCATCCTTACGTCTAGCTTGGGGGCAGCTTGACTAGACTTCACTTATCAAACAACACGTCCCTTGAGTGGATGCTCCTTCCTTTGGAAGGGTTCCCAAGGGACCCCTTTGAAAATCTTACAACTTAGTGATGGTTTTCATGACTGTCCATTCATTGGCCTATGCGGCCACTTCCTGATGTGTTCTATCTACAGGTAAACATGTTGCCCTCTCAGACTCTATGGAGTCCCCTTTACTTGGTCTCCTCCATGTGAGAGTTCTTGGGGGATACCTTCCTTGTAGGTTTGTGGGTCTGCAAGGTGCTCTTCTTGGTTTCCTTAATGCGAGAGTTCTTGAAGAACACCCCCCTTGTAGGACCATGAGCCTATGAGGTTCTTTTATACTTCAATTTTGTAGTTCCGTGGAACTATGAAGTCCTTTCATACACTTTCGGGTTTTCCAAACCATGCTTTGCTTCCTTGTCGGTTCAGGTATACATCTCTTACTCTATTACTTGCTTACTAGTCTACTTTACCGAAGCACTCATAAGTACTCATGCTCATTAAAGAGGGGGAAAAATGTATAAGCATGAATTTGCACCCCTAACTCAAACTCGCTTTTACCCCCTTACGCTTTAGATAACCTAAGTTGAACGCTTAATTCCACTTAAGCCTACTATCGACATCACACTTGGCACCTATTTTGTGCATCGATGGAGGCATTTCTATTGGGGATGCCCGTGCAGCACACAGATGTCCACGTAGCATGCTTACTTCCCCGACAGATTCCTACAACCAAAGTCTATAGAGACATTACACTTTCGATTGGAAGTCGAAGTGTAACACTCCTCTTCAGTTGGTTAACCTGAATATGGTCATTTTTCGTCCCTTTCTTCATAATATTCACTCTCTCATCCATTCTCAAGTTTGGATAGAGTTAAAATATCTTGAGTTCATCTCTCCATATTTTCTCCACTCTTTGAAGCATGCACAAGCTTTGTAGTAGCACTTCACACTCCATTGCAGCAATCTACCACTCCATCACTCCAATAGTGTGAGTGCACGAAAAAAAATCCATTGCAACAGAGACTTGAGTTCCTCTCATTTTCTCCTCCACAAGCCTTGAGTGCTTTGGATAGAGGTGGTAAGATCCTCTCATCTCCTCTACCATCTTTGGTTGAATAAGCATTAACTATTTTGTAGTGTCTTTTGTTTATGTAGCTTGTATTCCTTTCTTTATCTTTATTCCTATCATTGCAAAGTTGGTTGTCTATGGAGGTGGAAACACCAAAATGGGGGTTTGACAGAGGTAGGCCCCTAAACAACCCCAACATTCCCCCTTTTTTTTGTGTAGGTGGATAGATATCATAGCAAGCTAGTGGGAGGATTGTTCTATGAAATTGTCTTCATCACCCTTGCAGTAATACATTTCTTTTATTACGTCCATATTCATGTTTCTTTCTTCTTAATCTCATTATGTTGTTCAAGAAACCTCTAGACTAGGCTAGTAGTCCTTTCTTAAGGCATTCAACCTTATCTCTTTGGTTTTTTGGTCGTACCCTTTCCAACATGCCGCATTGTCATCCCAAAACTACACTTTTGTCCTCTGACAGAGAGATACTTGAGACATAGATTTGACCTTAAAAAGTGACTCACTCAATCTCCCTTCAATTCTTGGGATTGCAGAGTGATCGAAGGACACATAGTCTTCATCATTCTCATCCCTTCTTTCTGAACCTTCCTTTAAACTAAGATAAGTTAGGGCAGCCTTTCTGCTCTTAGCCTTTCGTGACTTGGGGCCTTGTAGTGGTTGGTTCCCCTCTCTTACAATTTGCATTGTATTAGTTTACATTTCATAGTTAAATCATTTCATTACTTTGCAACACTTAGACACACTTATCACAACTATTCAAACCCCCAACCTTGAATGAACACCAAGAATACTTAGTGTGAAAGAGAACCATTTCTCAACCAAGCTCCTAGGTGAAAAACCCTGGGAGTCCATTGAGGAATCCTCTATCCCTAATACATGTTTTTGGTGGTTCAGGAAGTATTGAGATATGCTTGGAATAGATCCAAAGATAGTGACACACAATATTGTCCTTGTTGAGAATGCCAAGCCCATTCAACAAAAGATATGCAAGATGAATCCTAAGATACCTTTGCTTGTTAAATCTAAACTTGAAAAGCTCCTTGATGTTGGCTTCATATTAAGATCTATAGATTATTCTGCATGGATCTTGTTTCACAAAAAATGGCCAGCCTTCACGGTTTTTATTTTTTCTTCACGGATGTGCCTTACCGTTAAATTGCTCACATCGCTCGGTGTGCTCCACATGGCTCCCTCTCAGATTTTTTCATTGGGCATTCCTTCGTATTTTTCCCAGGCTCCATCTGCATGGCACGTGGTAGTTGCTATTGCATCAGTTACCTTGGAATTGTCGCTACGCCTTTTGTAGTCGCCTACTACTGCGGTTTCTTCTAGGGCACTACGTGTTCTTTTCTATTGCTGCGTGGTTTTCCATTCCCTATGGTGGCTTTGCCAGTGTGCTCTTGGGTGATCGATGTTTTCTATGGCAGCTTGAGATGATCTGGGGCATTGATCCTTGCTCACAGATTTCTTTCTCCAAATCTGTTTCAGGCAGTGGACTGGCCTATAAATGTGGCCATGTTTCTCTTTATTAGGTTGTTGATTAAGTCGCAAAAAATCTTGAGCACTAGGAAGAAGCCTTTGTAGTAATTTTATTAAATTTGAAGACTCCAGACTGTGCCAAATCAATTTGGCCTTTCTTTTTTGTTTCATGCATTTAGTAAGACTGTTAGTCTGTGTTGTTATCTTCTTTTATTGTATGAATGCCTATTCTTCATCTTTTGTAATCTTTAATAGCTCAATGAATATAGATCATGTTTCCTCGACTCTTTTGTGTTAGCTAAGGCTATGCTAGATTATTCTATGCAAATTAGAAGGTATTTTTTATGTTTAAAGTGCTTTTGAGAAAATTTACTTGATAAACAACATTTTGGTGGTTCGAGTCTTTGCATCCTGCACTGTGCTCTAGTAATTTTGTCTATGATTTTGGCGCATCGCCTGTAGTGTAGATTTTATATTTCGCTATCTTTCTAACCTTTTACTTGCCCCACTAAATGAAGATCTGGCTTCGATAAAATCTCGGAGGTCACTTAGCTAGCACATTATGTCCCACAATAGCTGAGTTTCCCATAAGACTGCTACTACCTGCAAAATCTTGCATCAACAGTTCTTTTTCTGGCATGCCCAGTGGGACGCGAAATAGCACGTTCGCTTGATCTTATAGGTGTGTATGAGTCATCGACCTATAACTAGGTCATAGACTGCACAATTCCTCGGCTAGCTCGTACCACAATTAGTTTATGTGCATCTGAGAGGCCGCCGAGGTAGTCCTTCACCTCCTCCTTCTCCTCCATCTCCACTGTCACTTGTTTCTCCTACACCTATGGCTGCTAGAAACTGCGTAGCTGGGGACGCTGGTAGTCCCCTAGTAGCACCTGTGCCTCCTGCAATATGGGCCCCAATCTCTACTTTTGCTCTAAAAGTTATCCCTAAGTATTCTGGGGATGAGTTGAAGACACCGAGAGAACACCTACAAGATGTGGCAGATGTATGTCTGGTACATAATGTATCAAATGAAAATGTAGCCCTAAGATTGTTTGTTGCCTCCTTTTGAGGAAGAGCGCTAAACTGGTATAAGACTCTTGAGGCTAATACTATTGCTATGTGGAACCAACTCAGATCCCTATTTTATGAGCATTTTTTGAGCGCTAGTGAAAAATCTTCGCTATACCATCAACTGGAAAATATAAAGCGAGCTCCCCATGAAGCTCTGCCTAATTTCAATGCGAGGTTTCATTCAACTTGGTAGAGAGTGCATGTTGGTAGTCATCCACCTCTGGACTTGGCATTTATGTTCTACCTAAAGTCCATCAACCCCAATATTTCCATGATGTTACAAGCTCTTGGCGGAGAGACTCTTCGTGATGCTTATGCCTTGGCTATCACTGCGGAAAATAATCTTATCGCTAAAGGAAATTTGGCACTGAGACCCATCTTGCCATTGTTTCCCGAGTGCAACACTGTGGAAGTCGAAGTTCCTTTGACCAGTGGGCCTACAACTCCTCCCTAATCTATGTATGTATATCCCGGAATAGCCCCGAGCACAGCTCCAGTTGTGGCCCCAGTGCCTAATCCTTTGGCTGCTAAGATGAACAAGATGAGAGAGAAAATGTGAGCCATGACTAATGAGTTGACTACCATGAAGCAGTAGTAATATAGCTATCAAAAGCCAGCATACCAAAATTACCAAGGCGGAAAAGCTCCATACTAATAGAACTAGTGGCAAGATAGATCACGCGGAAAAACTCATGCTCAGCCGAGTAACTAGGTGGTTCTGGTAACTCTGTCGATGCAGACCATTCATCCTTGTTCAAACAAAGAGCTAGTGGCTAGACAAAACAACTTGGTTGAAGACACCGATTCATGGTGTTTTCCTTGTAACAATGCGCACATGCCGAGAAATTGTCCGCGGAGAAATTTGCAACAAAATATCACATACCAATGTGGCCAAGGCGGCACACCTGATTCTAACAACCAATCATACACCTCTCAATAGATGGACATTGTTGTCCTTGTTGCTCAAATGCAAGGGATGTCTATTCAACAAGAGTTAGATATAGTTCTAGATCAAGCACTCTTTTCATGGATGGAAGGAGAGGAGTTAGCGTTTCCAAAAGATTTTCTTCTAACTAAAATTCCATGAGTACAATTTGATTACAACATGTATTCTAAGCGAAGATTTACTGGAGAGTTCAAATCTCTGTCAGCTAACACTTTATCTCAGTCGATGCCTAGTCCATCAGCAGGCCCGTCACCAGTCCCACAGCAGACTAGCATGGTTCCTCCTAGTTCTCTGAATCCACAACCTCCGAAGACAATGGCTCCTATGATCATCCCAATTGTTTCCAAATAGCTAGATGCACCAGCCACAAGGCCAATACTGACTATGAAACCTAAAGAGAAAGAAATCGCAACTCATCAGTCGCAAGAACAGTTCAATGTTGTGGAACAACTAAAGAAGTCTTCTGCTAATGCTTCTTTGTGGGATGTCTTGGCTATTCTGGAGTAGAAAGTGCTATTAAAAAAGGCATTGTCGAGAGAGGAAGATACGAAGGGGCCTATTCATTCCCATGAAGAAAAGATATCCAGGTCAGACCTAGATAAAGTGCTAACAAATTAACCCGAGGAAAAGAAAGAATCCAAAATAGAGAGTAAGCCTAAACCCAAACCTTTCTTTCTAACACTTATCATTGGTGACAAACTGTTGCATAATTGCATGATCGAATCTGGTGCCAGCACCACTATCATGCCTAAGCAAGTAGCTGATGCTTTGGGTTTAAAATATGAGCCTCTTAACAAGGGAGTCATGCAGTTAGATGGGAATAAAGTTGATACTATCAGGGTAATCAAAGGATTGCCTATGACATTGTTTCCCTGCCCCAGTATCAATGTAAATCAGGATACCATAATCATTGATATTCCTCCTCTATTTGAGATTTACTTGTCTCAAGAGTTCATGGAAAATGTTGAAGGATATCTAGGGCTGGACTGGTCACACCTGATTTTCAGGACCAAACATGGAGCCAAGATAAAACTACTATCAGAAACTTTGCATTCTGAGCATGTTGCTAATGAGGATCTATTCAACTTTGAAGCAACAAATACTTCAATTACTCAGAAAGAGAGGTTCAATGTGGAATTTCTGGAAGAAGAAGATGCTACCGGCTCCTGGATGGAGGATGAAGAAAATTTGTTGAAGGAAATTTATTGATACAGACCCTTTTGGGAATTTTCACGCAACTAGACTCGGTAATTATGTCATACATGAGGAAGGGTAGTTGATGCCCAGGGTTACTAAAGAGTCCGGAGGTGAAGCACCCTCAAAGTTATGGACTTTGCATTTTGATGGAGCACGATGCAGAGCTAGAGCTGGAGTAGGCATATGTTTGACATCCCCGTTTGAGGAAAAGACCCTGAGGTCTTACCGTTTCCAGTTCACGTGCTCAAAAAATGAAGCAGAGTATGAAGGCCTTGTCCATGGTTTGAGCCTTGTAGAACAAATGGGTGCAAATAAAATAAGTGTATTCAGAGATTCAGAGTTGGTGGTCAACCAGATCCGAGGAATTTCTGCTGCAAAAAATGTTCGTATGCTATCCTACCGACATAGAGTCTGGGATCTTATTGACAAATTTGAGGCATTTAATATTTAGGCTATACAAAGAGAGAACTTTGAAGCCGACCGAATGGCGACTATTGGAGTTTAGTTCGAGCCGGCCTCCGAGTTATTGAAAAACAAGCATGCGGTGAAAGTAATTATAAGGACTGCTGTTCCAAACAACAATCAAGATTAGCAAGTGTTCGATAGAGATGCCCATATTATGTCATTTCTCTAGTCATCTATAGAATTCACGGATCAACTGCAACCAAAAATCGTTGAGGCTTATGGAGATAAAGTTATCCAGCTGAAATCCAACAAGCTTTCGAGAGGCCTAGTCATGCTGGAGAGCCTGTTTGATTTTGATGATGCGACAAGAGACAAAAGAAGGCTCGAAGCTGAGAAGGGTGACTATACCGATTTGTATATCAGAGAAGAAAGAAAGCTCAAGGTCGGAAAGGAGGTTTCTCAAAAGAATAAGGATAGACTAAGGCACTTTTGTGAAGAATATCCGAGTGTAGTAGCCTGGTCATATGATGATCTTAAGGGATATGATCCTGGGATCATTGAGCATAAAATTGAGCTATCGGAAGGGGTGAAGCTGGTTTGCCAAAGACAGAGCCTGTGAATCCAAAGATAGAATCTCTCATGTCATAGGAACTGAATAAATTGATCACATCTCGAATAGTGTTTCTAATCAAACATAGCACTTGGGTGTCAAACCTGGTACTAGTCTGGAAGAAGAATAGAGACATATGATTGTGTGTAGACTTTTGAGACTTGAATAGAGCATCTTTAAAGGATCATTACCCCCTGCCTTCAATGGAGGTAATTTTATAGACTGTAGCTGGTTCAAAAATGTTTTCAATGGTGGATGGCTTTTCGGGCTACAATCAGATTCAGGTAAAAGAAGAAGACCAATATAAAAGAATGTTCACCACCAATTGGGGAACATATGCATATGCCAAAATGCCTTTTGGACTCTTGAATGCTGGTGCCACCTTTCAGAGAGCCATGGATATTGCCTTCAAGGATTTAATCCATAAAATTATACTCATCTATTTGGATGATTTGACAGTATTTTCAAAATCTGCTTGTGATCACTTTGATCATTTGGAGCTTGTCTTTCAGAAGTGCCAAGAATTTGGGATTTCTCTAAACCCAAAGAAGTGTGTGTTCAAAGTACCCCAAGGGAAGCTATTGGGGTATGTCATCTCGATGGCAGGCATTGCCATTGATCCTAAAAGAATTGATGTGATTCGGGAGCTTATGTTACCTGTAAACAAGAAGGGAGTGCAGTCATTTCTAGGTAAGATCAACTTCATTAGCTGGTTCATTGCAGATTTCATAGGGATCGTTCGGCCTATTACCTTCATGCTTAAAAAGGACCAGACTGTTAAATTGATGGTGGAAGCCAGAAAAGATTTTGAGCTTATAAATAAAGCTATTTCTTCTGCCCCTGTATTGGCCAACCCGAACCTATCAAAAGATTTTATTATGTATGTTTTTGGTGGTGGCAATAGTATCGTCATGGTACTTATGAAAAAGGATGACAGAGACTAAAGGAAGTCTCCTGTTTCTTTCTACTCATGAACCTTAAAAGAGTATGAGGTGAAGTACAATTTTGTAGAAAAGAAGGCCTTTGCAATTGTGAAAGGACTTAAGAAGTTTCGACACTTGATATCATATAATAAGGTGATTGTTTGTGTACCACATCCTAGTGTGCAGAAGTATATCATGGAAGGATAAATCACGGAGAAAAGAGCTAATTGGATCACTAAGATCCTAGAGTATGATATTGAAGTCAGGCGTGTCAAGACTATCAAAGGAAGGGAACTATGCAAGTACCTCACTGAAAATAGTGAACCAGCGACAAAGTCTGAAGTTCCAAAAATTGTATTACTAAACGAAGAAGCCTGTCAAGGTGATTGGTTGGAAGATAGAATGAACTTCATATAGATGAGAAGGTATCCGATCAATCTCCCATCTTTTAAAATTCATTTCTATCGCTTACAAAATAGCAATTATACCCTCTTGGAGGGTGTCCTGTTCAAAAGAAATTTGAATGGTGTCCTGCTAAGGTGTGTAAATGAAGAACAGGTGAAGAGAATATTGGATCAATACCATAATGGCCCAGCTGGGGGATATTTTTCTACAAAGACTACAACAATAAAAATTATATGTGCTGGTTATTTTTGGCCAACACTTTTCAATGATGCATTTTCATTAATTAAATCTTGCAATGAGTGTCATTTTCATATCGAAAGGAGAAATAATGTTGTTATGCCATTAAGGCCTATAGTAGTAGAGGAACCTTTTTCTCAATGGGCTCTAGACTTCATTGGAATGATTAACCCTTTCTTCTCAGCTAGACACAGGTAGATATCAAGGGCAACAGACTACTTCACTAGATGGGTAGAGGCAGTGCCATTGAAGAACGCAACAAAAGTAGAGATTGTTAATTTCCTGGAAGAGTTGGTGGCTAGATTTGGCCTGCCAAAAACAATTATCTCTGACAATGCCAAAGCTTTCCTTGGCTCGAAGATGAGCCAGCTTGCACTAAAGTACGAAGTTTTCCTGAAAACCTTTTCTAACTATTATCCCCAGGGGAATGGCCTCACAGAGTCTACGAATAAAAACCTGATCAGGTTAATTAAGAAGATAGGCTCAAAACACCAGAGAGAATGGAATAGGAACCTCTGGACAACATTGTGAGTAGACTGAATCACACCCAAGCAGATACTAAAGGCATCTCCCTATGAGATGGTGTACGAGAAGGAGGCATTGTTGTCTATCGCCATGAAAATTCTTGCCTTCCAGCTGCTTAAATCTTTGGAGATTGAACAAAACGGAGCAATGGAGGTATATTTTTCCAAGCAACTCAAGGTTCAAGAAAAGAGAGAGCACGCCCTTGAGGTGATGAACAGCCACCAATAGGTGGTAAAGAAATGGTTTGATAAAAAGGCATCAGATCAAGAGTTACGTGGAGACTTGGTTCTCAAGTTCAACGAGCGTGGAGCAAAGCCCGATCAATATGGGACATTTGACAGTCTTTGGAAAGGGCCTTTCAAAATTTTCCAGTGTAAGTAGTTCAACTCCTTTGAGTTGGAAGGCATGGAAGGTAATGCCTTAAGTATTCCACTTAATGGAATACATCTTAAGAAATTCAACTAATTCTACCTATGTGATGGCTGTGTAAATTTGTAAATATTGTAATTATTTTTCCCTGTTTTTAAGTTTTCGATCTTCTTAGTGCTTTATGAAATAACAACAATAATTGCAAGAAATTGATAAAACATTGTAAATGAGCCAAGATTTACGAAAAACATATATTATATATTTTGGCTGAAAAATTTACATTATATAAGATAGAGGTCGTTGGCCTTGTATCAAGATATACATATATCCACTACGGAGCAGAGGCTAGAAAAAGAGAAAAAAAAAAATTGGGACCATTTTCATTCTTAGATTATCAAGCATGAGAGGGACCAACAATTGCAGCAACCGGCGGCATGAGGTCAGGGAACACCATTCTTTCCAAGTCCTCGTACCACTGGAGGTTTCATAATGGTTCTATGTAATGCACACACATGAGGAAGTAGCAACCGACACACACCTTGGCACGATGATCCTCATGAGTCTCTAACTCAAAACCAAAGAGGAAGGGCCCAGTTGGCATGGGTCCTCCATGTAGCTATAGCAGACAAAGGTTGTGAACTGAGGGAACCCCATGATGAAATTGAGCAGCACGCACTACTTGCTCCAACCCTCCGAGGTAGCACTGTGGGAACACTCACTTCGTCAGCTTCAAGGCCTTGCACTTGGAGACGCTAATATCCAGTAGCGAGGCAACGAAGTGGGAGCAGATACTAGTGTTGACCCAGTATTGCTCCTCATACTCTACACAATCTTTTCCAAGAACCCACTTAATTGCCTTCACATATAACAAGTTTTTCACACCCGTCATGTGCTTTAAGTGCCTACACCTAATTTTCCTAAGAAGGTAGCTTAAGTCTTTTTGTAGACTAACCTTATTGGAACTTCCATGCTTCTTACTATCCTAGCTCAAAAATGAAAATTGTCAGGCTAAGAAAAGCTTGCTAAGCTAGGAATTCCAGGAAATAATTGTGATTTGCAATGATGCTAATAGCCCTATTTATAGACTAGTCAGGGTTCACCTGATGAGGCAAGCCATAATTACAATAGAGGCAAAGTGTGTTGCCAAGCCTTGAATTTCAGTGTTGCGACATGTGAAGTGAAGGGAATAATTAGGTACAATTGCAACTTGCTTTGTTCAAGTTTCCCAATTCAATCAAGATTGGCTAGGTGTTAGCACAAGGAGCCCCCATCCCATCCGAATCAAGGAAAATTTTAAAGATAGGTTGTTGGGCGATGCGCCCAAGTATGTTCAAGAAAATCAATAAATGCACAAAACTTGTGAAAAGGTTTTTGCAAGGTTGTCTTGGTTTGTTATACAAAAAAATTTAGGCACCACCTCAGACAAAAATCATATCTCTTAAATGTAGAGAGAAATTTGGCAGGTTGGCGATCTTTTTGCATGTGTGAAAGGCTAGAAACGCATATAGAAACTAAATGTGAGAGTCAGGCACATACACCTCACCCAACCATTTTTCACGAAGATCAAAAAGTAGGTTGAGCATGCAAAACATAGTTATTGCAAGAGTTATTAAAAGATAAAACAACTAAGTTATTCGCAAGAGAGAAAGAGTTTTTCAGAAAGCTAAACCATTTGCGAAAGTTTGTGAAAGTTTCTTGTGAATACAGAGAAAATGGTTGAGATTGCAGAGAATCCAACATAGACCCTAGCCCCAATGAGTATAGACAAGCAAATGAAGAAGGCGCCTTATGTACAAATCTATGACCAGGAGTCTTACGCTACCCCAGGCATCCCAACAAACCCATGCTAGCCTTTCACTAGTTAGGTGGACCAGAGAATACTGAATGCAATTCCTCAAAGAAACTAGGCTATGGTTGTAGAGGATTGGGATAATTTCTTTGATCTTGAGCTATCCCAAAATCCTAAGAGCCTCTGGAAAGCTACATGTAAAAGAATGAAGAATTTATCAGACTCTATCTACAAGCGTCTATGGTACTGTGGGTTTTCCTAGTATATGGTTCCCCTGGTGCATTATTTCCTAAAAATTGTAGCATCTTGTGCGCGAGGCTTCAACCCAAACACCAGGGTAATAAGTGGCACTAATTTCAGGGTAATCATCAGCCCTAAAGCCATTCAAGATATGTTATGCATCCCACTTCCCTTGACATCAAATGTTGATATTTTTGACATACAGAGGATGCATGATAAGTGAGGAGGGCTCAGGTTGGCGTTGCAGTATTACTACACTGAAACTGCTCAACTAATAAATGTCTCAGTGCCACCCAAATTTTGATTTGGTCTGGGTGTTTTGAAAGGTGTGTCTTCCTCTATTTGTTCTATGTTGGCGCTGGTATGTGGTCTGGATATAGACAAGCAAGTTTTTGAATTTCAAATGTGTCTCAGCTTCATGTTGAGGAAGAACAATGTGGCTCCACTTCCAGATTTTGTGAGAGTTATTAGTGATGGAATTTGGTAGTAGTTGCGAGACTTCCAGGTCGGTTTTAGGTTCAGGTATCTCTCTTTCTTAGCCTACTTGATATTACACCAGAATCCAAATTATTTTTTGACATTTATGTCTCTGGCTATTTTTGATGAAAGCGGCCTTAGGAAGCTAGTCTCGACATGGACTTCTATCATGTCAATTTTTTTTTATTATTATGTATTTTCGGATTTATTCCTAGCCCCATCTTTGTGGGCTTTGGATAGAGCCGCGATCCACATGTTCGCATGCCTATTGCCAAGACAAAAATCCTAGTTGGGAAAGCTTGTGCCACCTTGCGATTGGTTCTTTGGCACTAATTTCACCATGCTCCACATGCGAGGATTCACCCAGGAACCTTTCCAGCTCTCACACTTTCTTTTAGATAGAGTGTTGGCACTGGAAGTAATGAGGTAGGTATGTAATATTGAAAATGACTACTGGGGGGGAAAGCATTTAACTTCCTATTTTCTACTATCAATTATGTTTGGTTTTGTGTCGCTGATCAAGAAAAGGACTTCAAAGATTGACACTTCGAAGGTTCTGTTGTCAAAATTGGGTCATCTCGAGTTGGTGGTGATAAATGACATATGGCAATACAATCCAAAAAATAATTTTTTAGAGATTGGCATAAGAATTCCACATCAGCCTTGGCCATTTTGGGACCCTCGGAGAAATATTGAGGAGGGGAATTTAAGGTTGTATGTAGGCCTTGAATATCTGCCTACTGAGGACATGTGACTACCATGGCTGAACTTCTACTACATAGTTGGGAAGGCCAATCCAAATTAGAAGATCAACCGGGCCTTGTGCACCCAATTACAAAAGCTTGAATTGTATTCTAAAAACATTCAAAACTTCTAGATTTATCGGCAGGAGACTAAGACAACCACTAAACTTCACAAAGAGGTGGCTCTTGATGAAAAATTTAATGACATCTAGGAGAACGCCCACCCAGATGCAGAAAAATCTTTGAACCCTTCAACGTTGGAGCAACAATATAGAGGAGAGGAAAATCCAACGGAGCCCCGAGAAGAGGTAACTTAGAATTCCCTTGCCATTGAGGAGAATCCAATGCATAAAGAAGATGTTGGTAAATGACCCACAGAATAGGAGGATTCATTAAACGCGCAAGCGTCGGAGCCATCCGGCTTCTCTAAATCTACAAGGAAGCATGTAAGGCCTACCGGTAGTAAGAGGTGAGTCATTGTAGACCTTGAGGATTCTCTGAATGGGAAAAGGACATGGACAAGGGAATCCGACGGAGAGGAAGGGCAGCAGCTGGAGGATGTGGTTGTATCGTCTACAGCTCCTCATGAGCCTCAGGTATCATTTCCTCCCTCTTCTCTTTCTACTATGTCTCTAGTCTCTTTTTTGACTTCCTCAGCTTTTTCATCTGCACCAATTTTTTCTGTCATTGGATATCCCGGACAGTCAAGTCTTACCCCTCCACTTTCATCCTCCGCTTTCCATCCCTTACCCAGAACATAGTTTGGTGTAAGTCCTGAGCTCATGAGCCAAAAATTCTATCCCCAAGGTCCAACCCTTCGATTGGCGCCTCCTCAGCTTTTCCTTATACCGCACTATCATCCCCTCTAAGCGACCAATTCATTCCACCATTCTCCCGAGCCATTATAACAAGGCCCAGAAAAACCATCGATGCGCTGAGCATGCTAAATTTCCTACTAGTAGTCCCTCAAGAGTTTCCTTTTGTTGGTGGTCTGGGTATCCCTTCCCAGGAATATTTCTCACAGGTGGAGGAAAACAAAAGAACCTGAGCTAGCTGAGTGCAGAAAAGGAGACAAAAGGATGCGGGGAAATAGGAAGAGCCTCTCTTGCAAACTATGTTCAATGAGAGCCAAAATTCATTAATGTTTGCAAAGATCACTCCCAACATGATTAAACCGGTAGGAGAAATGCTACCGAGTGATTACTGTATCAACGCTATTGGGCTGGACTTGTAGCAGGCCCGTCTGTGAGACAAGGTCAAGCTAATGGAGGAAAATAAAAAGATTGTAACCACCGATTACCTCAAACTCAATCAACATGCCTCGAAAAGAGAGGAGCAGATCTTGGAACTGACGGGAAAGGTCAATATCTGGATGAACAAGTACAAGGCCCAAGAGAATGAAATAAGTCACCTGGAGAAGGAGAGGAGTGCTTTCGAAAGTCAGATCAAGGAGCTATAGGTTATGAGTGTAGAAATCATCCTAACCCTCCAGTTGAGCAGAGCCGAGCAAATGAGGAAAAACTCTGTGCTAAGTCCATGCAGCTAAGTGAAGGAATGAAAGAGCTCTGACAGAGCATAAATGATGAAATAAATGAAATGAATGCCATTTTAGAGTTGGAGATTCAGAAAAAAAAGTGGGCCGAATTGGCCCTGGAGGAAAAAGAAAAAGAAATCTCCGCTCTAAGAGAATAGGTGTCCGCATTGGACAGAGGCATATCAGAGCTTAAGGCGGACTTGAGCAGCAGAGAGGTGGACTTGAGTGTCTTGAGGACCCAACCTCTTGCACCACAGATGAGCTCATTGGAGATTGCCAAGGAGTTGTATGCATCATATTGGGGTAAGTTCAAGGCATTATGCCTTAATCTGTAGCCCACCCTAAAATTTATGGTGTAGGCAGCTAGCCTATGCAGAACGGTAAGTGAAACAATCCAGCAGATTTAGGAGTTAACTTCTGATAAAGTTCTAGAGGCTAGAATTTTGTTGGGAAAACTATACACAGCTTCCGATGAGGCTCTAAGGGGTGTGGGTATTGAAGAACAAACAATAGCAGCCATGGGTATAAGAATCCTCATTTCTATGCATGAGGCTATCCAGGAGGTGGCAGAATGCAGGGCTAGGCTGAACCAGGTTACCATTGATATGCAGGAAAAGTTTTCCCACTTAACTCAGAAAGGCCTCCCTTCACCCTTCATTGCAGATCAAGTGGTTGTCAGTGTTGAACATATTATTGCAATGATCGAAGAGAAGAAGCAAGACCTTTATGTCTTCCAATCTTTTGATCAGTCTCTGACTGCCAAAAATATTGAAGGGATCGTGCATCAGTTGGCGCAACTCTTCTTCCAGCTAGAATTAGAGATGAAGGTATCTGACGGATTGCCTTTCAAGGAAATTATCGATCTCAAATTAGCACATGAAAATATGTGAGCTCTCTCCATGCCATCAAACAAGGTCTGGACTAGTCTGCAAGCTGCCCTCTCGAGGTTGTGAGAAATTTTTGGGATGCTGAACCGAGATTTTCTGGGGTTCTTCATTCCACGAGCGAAATGTCCCTGTGAGTTGCCAAACTGTTTCACAAAAAACCACAAGCCTTCGTGGTTTTTATTTTTTCTTCCCGGATATTCCTTACCATTAAATCTCTCACATCGCTTAGCATGCTCCACATGGCTCCCTCTTAGATTTTTTTGTTGGGCATCCCTTCATCTTTTTTCTAGGCTCCGTTTGTGCGACACGTGGTAGTTGTTGTTGCATTGGTTACCTTGGAATTGTCACTGCATCTTTTGTACTCGCCTGCTGTTGCATTTTCTTCTGGGGCGCCGCGTGTTCTTTTCTACTACTGTGTGGTTTTATGTTCCATGTGGTGGCTTTACTAGCGTGCTCCTAGGCGATCGATGTTTTCTATGGCAGATTGAGGTGATCTAGGGCATTGATCCTTGCTCGTGGATTTCTTTCTCCAAATGTGTTTCAAGCGATGGACTGGCCTATAAATGTGGCCATGTTTCTCTTTATTAGGTTGTTGATTAAGTTGCAAAAACTCCCAAGCACTAGGAAGAAGCCTTTGTAATAATTTTATTAAATTTGAAGACTCCAGACTATGCCAAATCAATTTGGCCTTTCTATTTTGTTTCATGCATTTAGTAAGACTACTAGTCTGTGTTCTTATCTTTTATTATTGTATGAATGCCTGTTCTTCAGCTTTTGTAATCTTTCATAGCTCAATGAATACAAATCGTGCTTCCTCAACTACTCTGTGCTAGCTAAGGTTATGCTAGATTATGCTATGCAAATTAGAAGGTATTTTTCATGTTTAAAGTGATTTTGAGAAAATTTACTTGATAAACAATATTTTGCTGGTCTGTGCTCTTGTAATTTCATCTATGATTTTGGTGCATCGCCTGTAGTGTAGATTTTATATTTTTCTATCTTTCTAACCTTTTACCTACCCCACTAAACAAAGAGTTGACTTTGATATAATCCCAGAGGTCACTTAGCTAGCATATTATGTCCCACAATAGCTAAGTTTCCCATAAGACTACTGCTACCTACAAAATCTTGCATCAACAGATCTTAAATATTGTTGTACTCACAAAACCTGACAATCGTATTACGATGTGTATGGATTTTTTGGACTTGAGTAAATCATCTTTAAAAGATGACTTTCCCCTTCCTAATATTGGCATGAGAGGAGACTCAACTGCAGGACATGCTTTGTTGTAAATCATGAATGGATTTTTGTGATATAATCAAATATTCATGAATCCTCAAGATCAATACAAAACAACATTCACAATATTTTGGGGTACATTTTTTTGGGTCATGATGCCTTTTGGACTAAAGAATGCAAGCGCAACATATCAACGAGCTATGAAACTAATATTCCATGATTACATAAATAAGATTTTGGAAGATTGTGTCGATGACATTCTAGCCGAATCATTAACAAGACAAGACAATGTGAATGTCCTTCAAAGAACCTTTGAGTCAATGATAACATACAACATGAGGTTGAATCCAAAAAATTGTGTTTGTTGTCGATAGTTGAAAACTTTTAAGGTTTATCATGTCTGATAGAGGAATTGAGTTTGATACAAATAAGATTTATTCTATCATCAACATGCCACCCCCTACAAACATTTCTTAGTTACACACCTTACAAGGAAGAATTAAAAGTATTCATCTTTTTTTCATATCTTTAAAAGGTCATTGCACATTACCATTCACACATCTCCTGAAAGAGGATGTGCACTTTATTTGGAATGATGATTGTAAATAGATTTTTGGGTTTTTGAAGGAATATCTCACAACTCCACCTATTTTACAATCCACTATGCCAAAACAAACCCTTTATACTTTATATCATAGCCTCAACCCATGTTTTAGCAACATTGTTTGCTCAACAAGATGAAAATGGTAAAGAGAATCTAGTCTATTACATTTGTAAAACATTGATTGATTATGAGAAATGATACACAACAATAAAAAAACAATTATTGGCCGTTGTATTCGCTACAAGTAAATTGTGACTATTTTTTGAATGTGGAAATACAAGTGATGAAAAAGTTTGACCCTCTCAAAGATCTTTTTAATAAAATAGATTTATCTAGATGTTTAGCTAAATGGGTGATGATGTTGACTGAGTTTGACCTAACGTTTGTTTCAAAAAAAGTAATTAAGGGTCAAGCCTTGACCAACCAATTAGCTGATGCTCCTTCCCCTTTGGCATTACCTAGTAATGACTCTTTCCTTGATGATAATGTGTTGACAATCAAAATTGATACATGGAAATTATACTTCGATGGATCTAAGTGTAGAACATTCTACGATGATGGGGTTATATTAATCCCTCCTACAAGAAATCTTATTCCCTTGTCATATCAATTAAATTTCCCATGTAAAAACAACATTTATGAGTATCAAGTGTTGCTCGTTGGGTTACATTCTGCTTTAATCTTGGGTGTGAAAGAAATTAGGATCTTTGGTGATTCACAATTATTCATCAAACAAATAAATGGGACATATCAAGAAAATCCTAACAAATTATTCAAATACAAGGATCTCCCAATGAACATATTAGAGAAGTTTGAATCATTTTCCATTGACAACATCCCATGTAAAGAAAATCGACATGCAAATACAATGGCGAGTGAAGCCTCTCTTATATCACCTAAAGATCCTTCAAAAGATGTCACATTTATTGTTCACCCAATCATGAAACCATCCATTGAAGTTAAACTTGAAGAAGTATTAACAATGACCAAGCAAGACTTGAGTGAATGGTATGATACAATATTTAACTATTTGAAAGATGGTAACAATGAATACCCAATGTCACTTGCAAGAACTAGAAACCAATTACGTTATTCTATCTGACATATTATACATAAGGTCCTTTAGTGGTATTATGCTTAGATTCCTTAACAAATCCGAAATCCCCATAGCACTCAAAGAGGTGCATGTGGGTGCCTGTGGAGTTCATTTTGGAGGTGGATCTTTAGTGAAAAAATTTATTTGTATGGGATATTGTTGGAGACATATGAAAAGTGATTGCTTTATGTACACTAAGAAATGTCATAGATGTTAGGAACCTAGCAATCTGATTCATGCTCCTACTACTAAGCTCCATGCCCATATACCTATTTGGCAATTCTCAATATGGGGATTAGATCTAATTGGAAATTTTTGCTACCTGCATCTGTTGTCCATACATTTATAATCATGCAACAAAAATTATTTTCACAAAATGGGTAGAAGTTGTTCCTCTTTGATCCAAAACTATTGAGGTAATATGTTGTTTCATATTGGAACACATTATTGCTCACTTTGGACTTCCTTCCACATTAGTTTCAGATAATGGAACACCATTCAAGAACAATGATGTGAAGAAATTCCTTGACACATTTAATATTCAACATCAATTTTCAACACCTTACTACCCACAATCTAATGGCCAAGTTGAAGCAACTGATAAAACTCTTGAACAAATTCTAAGAAAAATAGTTAATAAACATCACAAGGATGGGCATACACAATTGATATATGTATTATGGGCTTACCATTCTAGTGTCAGGTCAACAATAGGAAAAAATATTTATAAGCTTGTCTATGGTATTGAGGCAATGATGCCCTTGGAGTTAGAAATCCCCATGTTAAGGATTTTTCTTCAAGAGGTCATCAATGATGACACTTACAAACAAAAAATATTACATCAACTTGAGATTCTTGATGAACAATGCAATAACACTCTCGAGCACCTCCAAGCTTATATTAAGAAACTACAATGCAAGCATAGTAATAATTTCATCACTCACATATTTAGTAAAGGTGATTTGGTCTTGTATGAAAATAAGTGAAATTTTAATGCCCACCTGACTGAAAAAAGGAAAATTCAGTCCTAATTGGTCAAAATCTTACATAATCAATGAAACTTACGGGTCTAGTGCATACACATGAATGGACATGGATGGTACACCCCTCAAAGATCCTATGAATACCACACATCTACATTGGTACTATTTCTAAATCCCCTTGAATAGTATGGATGGTAAGCATTGTTGTTAGAGCTAATGGATTATATTCGATGGGCTTTCACATTGCTTCTTTCTTGACAAACATCTCTTTGCATGTCTTGAACTCTAAAGTGATTATTTAATTCACTTTTTATTTAATTTCTTTAGGTCTCATACTATTCAAGTTTATTCCATGTTATGTTAGATTAGATCCTTATTATAAGCATTTAATGTTCACTAATTAAATCATCAGTGCATTTTATTTAACATAGTGTACTTCATCACAATGTTGCATGTAAGAGAAACTATAATAATTTTTTATTAGATCACATTAAGCATGTTAAATCATGGAAGAATTCATTAAATAATCTTACAAAGGTTATTTAGTTAATCACATTGACATTTAACATTTCAATATAGATAATAATAGAAATCAAGTGTTCACATATATATATAAATTTTGTGTACATGTCATCAAATATACTATACTACTAAAGCCTGTGACTACCATATCCCTTGAGACCTAATGGTTGCATCTATGTAGTAGTAGTTTATCAGGAGATAGTGGTGTGCAATCATGATTGTGATTGTGATCTACTGAGTGTACCAAGAGAAAACTCTAAACCTTGTATCTGTCCAAGGGACTCCTAGTGTGCTCCTACTATCTATTCTCTCTTCGCTTATAGCCTCGCTACCATTTCCACTATTCTCTCAAATTCTGTAGGGGTTTGAGATGATTGTGCCTCTAGGGTAGCATGGGCTTGGTGGATGCATCACCTCAAAATCTCATACACTACCCATAGTCTGACATATGGCTTGAACAACTCTGGGTCCTAATAAAAAATGGGTGAGGGCATATAGTCTAAGCCTATGGCCTCCTTGTCAACTAATCAGGGCACTATCTCTCCACCGAATAGATGATAGAGATCCCTAAAGTCTCTCATAGATCCTAGAAGATAGAAAAAATAAAATATCAATACATGTCATGGTATATATATAAAGATTAAGCACAAGCATGAAAGAATAACAAAAAATAATATATCATCACCTATATCTTTGGTGGGATGTGAGAAATCAGCCTTGTCCCATGCAGGGGGCATGAAGAATGTGCTAGAATCTTCATGATTGTAGGTACTAGTGCTTTCCACAACCACTACTCATTATCTAGTCATATGAATGGGAGAGGAATCTCCCCACTCATGCCTTGCTCGATCCTCATCTACTACCTCACCACCCTCACTCATGGACTACTCCTCCTCATCCTCTTCATCTCCTCCCTCCTATTCATCATAGTCAAGATCGACATCCTCATCATAGTCATCATCTATGAAATCCATAAATATGTTTGCAGCCCTATAGTGTATCTCCTCGGCTCTGTCCTCTACATCGTCTCCCTCATCTAGGAGTTGTCCTACATCACCTATCAACTCCTACATAGGAAACACAATGGTCAATCATGATACTGTCCACCACTACTCATAGTCGTATGTGGTAATACATCATCCACATCAAAGATCGAAGGCATGTCATGATTTGAATACCTAGATTCACTATGAACAACATCATCCATAGTAAATTACATAGTATCACCTAGTCTCTGAGCACTCCACATTGATATCTTGAAGAAGGGTCATGCCCTAGGTGTTATTTATGGCTGCCCAAACTACCGCATGACTCAATTATAGTAGAAAGGATGTACTACATAGTCATGTTGACCAACCAGAAATATTTCTAGATGTAATCTCCTCATATTTCCAGTATGATTTTTCCACTGAAGAACAAGCTGATAAGGTCTCCAAAGGATCTCATCCTCCTCCAAGTAGTCAAATTGTACTCTCTAGAAGTGTAAATCACCATACTGCCAAAACTGTCATAGAAAATAGCTAAAGGCCCGAGTATACCCCAAGGCTATTAGACATGGGAAGCGAGTAGGTCTGGTACAACTGATATGATCAAGGCAACAAACCTATAGAAGTGTATAATGTACCATATTGTCCATCTCTTGAAAAACAAATCAGCCAAGATCATAATAAAAATGAGCTAGGATACAATGCCCCCAAGCATATACTGTCTGGTGCTTTGCCATCCCTTGTATTAGATGTACTAGTCCTTGCTCTAGGTGCACTCCCCACCTATTAGGGATGAGAAATAGTGCAACTATCAACATAATAATCTATCTAACTAGTGGGGCTCATGAGTATACAAGCATTGCTAGGTCTATCTGTGCCCTCACTCTCTCATCATGTTCTGGTTCATTCAAGAAGTATTGTGTGTCATATTTCATCTCCTAGAATGTTCGCTCTACTTGAAATCCTGCTCACTCACCCCAAAAGGGAACTCAGAGTATGCATTGTAAATCTTCTAGTGTGATCGTCATCTCACTGGTTGGTAGATGAAACATGCATGTATCGACATCCTAGTGCTCTGCTAGTAGCATTAGCATCACATCATGGTACCTCATGGGGGGAATGAGGTACACCCAATAAACTCCAATATTTTTTAATAACTATGTATCCTCTGCTAAAAGAGTGGGGGCTAAATATCTAAGCAGACTAATTTTTCTGCCACCCACACATTGATGTGAATGAGTAGGAACCTAACACAAACACAACAATATATCCTATGAGCAGTATAATCTCCTCAATTTTTACATCAATAATCATAAAAGTGTACTAAATCTACTCTAGTGTGTTGTCTTAAAGTCCCTAAACAATTTAGAACCCTTTTGGGATACTTCACAAAGAAACAAGATACATTGCAAAAAAGTGGAACACTTCATGAACAAAAGGGACACTTTGTGAAAAAGTGGGACACTTGACAAAAAAAGGGGGTGCTTTGCAAGATTTTTTTTCCAAGGCCCTAAATCAATCTAGAAATACATAAAAATCATCAAATCATTGCATGAGGACAAAGCAAAGGTCGAAGATTCAAGTTACCTCATGATGGCATTCATTGTGTGCCACCTAGTCCTACAACACGTCTAGTCTTGTAGGTCTATAATCTCATCTACTTAACATACTTGACTATTCTTCAATCACTATCAAGCTTCAAAAGGTAAATGGAAAAATAGTAAGAATTTACTTCACTTTTTCTCACTCTTATGTAAGTTGAAATTAGGGTTTTTACTACATTAGGGTTAAAAAGTGCATTTTAATCAAATCAACATAATGGGTGCTAGAGAGCTTTATTTTTTACACTGTTTGTTGCATTGGAATCGTAATTCCACTCCCGACATCATCAATCATCTATCATTATGTGGCATGGTACTTTGGAATTTACCTATGATATGAATTACCCTATTCGACATGGCTAGACTACTACCTTGATTCCACCTCCAAAAAGCAAGCAGAATCAAGGGGGCATACATCTACCCTCGAATACGATCTCTAGATAGAGGTTTTCTAAGAGGATTTTTTTGGAAAATGAATGGATTCATGTTGTAGGATGCAGTTCCTAAAATTTTGGTTCTATAGATAACTATAGTGAGGGCTTCATTCTCCCATGTCATTATTGAACTCATATGTGTATCCTTTTTAGATTCCTTTAGCTTACATATGCACGTAAAGTAATATGGGCACTAAGGTGGGGGCTAAATGTAGTGTATAAAATAATGCACTCTCAAAAAAGAGATGATCTCACACTTAATTTGGACTCATCTTGGCACCGTTGTATTAAATACCCTTCCAAATCATCATTTATAGGCCCCTAGGACCCATTATTTTGGAATTTTGAGGCCCATTCCACTCAAAATCATATAAAATCAATCAAAATCCTATAAAATTATAAAACCCACCTCAAAAAATTATGGTGGTACTCATTTTCCACCATGGGTGAATGAGTTCCCTTAGGTGGGACCCATTTTCCAAGGGTGGTGAATGAGTTCCTTTTGGGGTCTTTTTCAAATTTGAGTGAAAATTCATCAATTTAATTCAAGTTTTTGGTGAATGTAGACCTTTGAGATCTAAATAATGGTCAATTAGGTGTTGATTCCTATAAAAGAAAGCTTTTAAGTTATTTTTATCAATCTTTTAAGCACTTTGCGCAAGAATTTTCAAGTATCAAGTATCAAGAATCTTCAAGCAAGTTCTCATAAGAGCATTCAAGTTTCAAGAGAAAGTAAGGTTGAAGCTTTGGAGAAACATTAGAGTGTTTTTTTAGGTCTTCAAACTCACTTTAAATAAAGATCTAGCATTTTCAAGGGTTAATCACTAATGCTTATGGTGAATCATGATGCATTCTAGGCTGGGGAGATGCAACTAGCCATCAAGCCAATCCTAAAAAGTTGTTTCCTAAGTGATTCCATCCTCCATTATAACTCTACACTCAGCCTAAGAAAGGAAAAATCATCATTTGGATTCATTTGGGGTGATTTAAGATCATCACAAGTGAATCATTCATCTCTTCATTTCCATTCTTGCATCATATTCTTTCATGTTAGAGTAGGATTGCATCATGTTTTAGATTTCCTAGTCTTAGACACACTTAAGGCTAGGGTTTTCATGCACATTTCATTATATTTAATTACCAAAATAGGGATTTGACTAGGGAAAACCCCCATCACCAAATCAAGTCAAATTCTGGTTTGCAGGTGTTTCTCACATATTCAAATCTGAAACTCAAGCTGGAAGGGAAGGGGAAGTGTTGAGGTAAAGTTTGGATTTTTAAAATCTTGGAAAATCTGAACGAGATTGATTCACCAAGAGCGGTGAATGAGTTCAACTACTATTGTCTATGAGATCAAGTTATAGATTCTAATACCCTTTTTCCTGAAATAGGCTCCTGCATAGGAATCTGAATTTAGGACTAATTCACCTAGGTTGGTGAATGAGTCCCAGTGGGTCAAAAAGTCAACATTTCCAAAATTTTGAATTTTTTCTAGTCTTTTAGAGATTTCTAGGTATGCATTTCCCATTTATCATTTTTCTGTTACATTTTACTTGCATTTCTAGGTCAAGAATTGAAGCATTACATCAAACTAGGGTTTTTCATTTCATCCTTCATTGCATTATCTTTCCAAGTCTAAACTTGTTGGTGGACCCCTCATTCTTGTCATTCAAACCCCTAGAACATTCACTTTGTCAGATTTCAATCTCCTTTACATTAAAATCGCAAGGGTTGTTCTTGAGTGAAGCATGCCTTAGAAAAAGGTGGACCTCTTTCCTTTTAGGTCTAAAACCCTAGAAGTCCTAGAGAGAGTCACCACCCCATTTTTAATCGATTCATATACTATTTATCTTTGGTGTCTTAGAGTGAATGGGATAAATTCACAACTTTGGGTTGATAAAGGTACTCATTTTTAGTTGTAATTATTGTCTTTGGCATCTTTTGATGTTCCTTATTCACCTTTTTACACTACATTGTGATACATAGTTTCAATGGACACATCATGCATATCCCTTATCATCCTTATAGGGTATCATAATTTTGGTGCTAATGCTTCCTTTCTTTCAATTTTGTGTGAGTTATGTATTTATATTTTATGTTCCTATGTACTAGGTGGATCTAGCAACTAGTTAACCATGCATTTTGTGAGATGTAACACATACTGAATCAGCACTCTTGCATTCTTTTTATGGAGGTTACCTTCCATCCTCAATTCATCAGTATTATTGATTCTATTGGAACCTATATATTTGACTTGTCATATAATTTATATTGTTGAATAATGTTGTTGTGGCCACTCATGTAAATTGGTGTGATTTGTGTAACTTGATTAGATTGTTTCCTTGGTTGTGTATTTGATCATTATTCAAGTAGTATTTATTGGTGTCACACATTCATATTTATGTCCTACTATCATTATCTTCATCTTGATTTCAGAAACATCTTGATTTCAAATAAGATTCTTTAGTTTTAGCACTATACTAGTCCTTTTTAGTAGTTGTTTGTGGCTTCATCATGCTTTAGTAGTTTTCTTTATATTCCCACTCTTTTGGTATACTTTTAGATAATTCATAGTATTTCACATATTTATCTCCTATTAGAGGGATATAATTTATTTGTGATGGGAATAATCCTTGGGAGGTCAATTTAAGTCCTCCTTTATTCTTTCAATTTTTCATGGTTTTCTCCATTTATTCATTTGCTATTGATTTAAGTGTACATGTGTACCAAAAGTGGATTTATTATTGGTACCTATATTTTCATCTTCACATATTCTATCATTCTTTATAAGTTATACTTAAGAGAGGTTAGACATGAAAAATATACTTTTCCTAACAATTTTCTATTTAGAAACTATTCAAACCTTATTACTTGGAACCATTGAAAAATAGGGGATGAGAGTGCTATCATATGGCTTAGGACATAGAGAAAATCCACTTTCAACTATTCCACTCAAAAATAACCCTAGATATCTCAATGTAAAAGAGAAAGAGATCTAGAAATAGGGCTATCTTAGGGTTGATTATAAGACAATGAGGTGTTCACCACCAAGTTAAGACTTGGAAAGACAAATGCAATGAAATATGTAATATTAAACCCTAATATGATGCAATGACCTACAAAATGACCTAGAAAAGTAAATGAAAAAATATAGAAAGCTACAAGGATTGTGCACCTAGAAATCTATAGGTGGTTGAATGGAGTTTTGAAATGCTAGAAAATATGATCTCAATGCTGAGTGGGACTCATTTTCCAAGCTAGTCGAATCAGTCCAAAATTTGGGTTTTTATGTGGGAATAGGAATCTAGTAAATGGGTATCTGAATCTCCAAAAAAAAAAGAATTTTCACCAAAATTGGGACTCATTCACCAAAAGTGGAAAATCAATCCAATTAGGGTTTTCTAAAGCTTCAAGATATGAATCTATTCTTCTTAGTCAAATCAATCTACTTCTTCAGGCTTCTAGGTTTGAATCTTTGAAAATTAACCTATAGATGTTCTCCAAGACTTGATGACAACTTTGACAACCTTTCTCCAATCTTTCTCTTTAATTTTTCTTCAATCTAAACCCACAATTCACACACTAAAGAGAGATATTTTTTTTGTTTTATTAGTGGATAGGGGTTTTCCTTGGTCAAACCCCATTTTGGTAATCAAACCTTGAAATAGAATGAGATAGGAATGGAGAATAATGAATGAACAAAATATGATGTTGTAACTCAGCAAACTCTAGCAATGAAGTGCTGCAAAAATGTGTGAGATATCTCCAATGGATTTAGAGCTTGACTCTTGTTTGAAGGTGATAGACTTGAATGAAATTCTTGCTTGAATCATAAAACTGTACATCACAATTGTTAGCTCAAAAAAAAACATGATGCATGAAGAATGCTTTAAAATGTTTGATAATATTCCCTTCAAGACTATTGAATGCTCTTGTGAACTCAATTATTCTAGTATGAATTCTCTCACAAAATTCTTAGGTGAAAATGAGTGAAAGAACCTTGTATTTATACTTAATTATGCAAGAATTCCCAAAATTACAACACTACAAGACAACATTAGATCTAGGAGGATAAAATATTACCAAGAATTTGAATTAATTTTAATTTTGGGCTACATGGGACTCATTTTCCCAAGGTGGAAAATGAGTCCCATTAGGCATAATGTATGGGACTAAATTTAAAAATGCTTAGAAATGTGTGAAACTAGGTTAATGACCCAAAAATCTAGGTGGGACTCATTCGCCCAAGGTGGCGAATAAGTCTCAGATCACTAAATCTAGGCCATTCAACCCGAAACACTTGAATTATGATTGGCTAATGATTTGTGTTGGGATTATCATCAAAACAATACATTAAATGAGGCTTGTGGATGTAAAATAAGGCATATTAAAGCATAAAGAAGTCCAATTATTAATGAAAACCCTAGAAAAGTGTGAAAGTGTGTTACAAAAATTTAGATAAGGCATGATTAAGGTTAAAAAGAGGTTTATTTGGTTCAGTTAATTAATAATATCTTATACAAGTGTTAAAATGTGTTACACCACTTCACAACACTTTATCAAGGTACTATTTTAAGTTCATTAGTTCACAAGGGCCCAAGACCTAATGTGAATGTATCAAGTACATTACAACACTAAATGAAGGCATCATTAAGTTTAGTTAATAAGGAGAGCCCAAACAAGCAAGAGAAAAGAAAAAGGGATACCTTTTTCGTTGCTCCATTTAGCCCCCACTTTAGATAGAGGATGAACTTGATTCAAACTCACACTAAAGTAGAAAAGAAAACCACAAGAGGGTTCCAAGCACATCAATGATTGTAAGATATGATGGTAATGAACAAGAGGGGTGATCAAGCCCCCTAGATGAAGATTCCATTTAAAAGCAACATAAGCACAAAATAGCACACCTGAAAATAATGTAGAGAGCATCAACAAAGTATAAGCATGCACTACCAAATACATCAAGATAATTAAATAGAATAGAAAAGGAAAGGGGTGGATCAAGCTTCGATCATTTTTCCAACACAATTTGGGTCAGATCTAGGTTGTTTATCCAATAAATGCACACTCACTCAAAGGCAACAAAACTTTAGGGTGTCCATTGGGTGAGAAGTCCAAGAAGGCTAGAAACATACACTCATTATTGGTATGAACTCACACACACATAGGTGGCTAACCGAAATTCATGCCCTCGTTTAGCTTCCCATCAAACCATACCAAAGTTATACCTCCTGATAACTTTGATAAGGTGCCACACAAAAATGATTTTTGAGATTCATGAGGCAAGAAAAACTTTATATGCCTGGAGCTCATGAACAAACAAGATGGCTCTACAAGCATGCAATTTTTGTTATGCAAGGTGGCCACATAAATGGAAATGCAAATAGGAAATGTAAGGAACATTTAGATGAGTCCTGTTTAATTCATGTGAGGTCTTTAAATAAGGAAAAATTGTGCCTAATGTATCCAAGAGGACCAGTCAAAGAATATAAAATTCACAAATTAGGGGATGCAATGTGTCTTATCAAGCCACTAAGAGGAATGTAATATGGTAAGAGAGATCATTATCTTGAAGTACATGACAACCAATGTCATCCTAAAAGTGAAAAAATAACATTGCATAAAGTAAAAATACTACACCATGAACTAGAAAAATGATAAAGAATAATGCCAATGTATGCCCCCACTTTAAAGAAATTTCTAAACACCATACTATGATCAATTACTTTAAAGTGTCGATAAATGCAATCAATAAATAAGAAATTGGAGATAAATTGGAAAACCCTATACCAAGTCATATGTTTCCAAATAAAGATGTGTCATGTAAAAGAAAAGAAATAGAGGGATTGCCCCCAAAAAATGAAAATCCAAATAGATAAGGGATCTATGGATTTGGGGTTAGTATGTTCTTGTTACAATATTTTTAGAGAGCTCAACACTATCATCATTCCCAAAATACAAATAGAATTGGAGGAGTGACACAAAGAAAGAAAAAACAAATAATTTTTTTTTGGGTCAACATGGAAGACACATGAATGTCTTAACTCCTTGCATCATCCCTAGAAGGAAAACACATGAAAAATTAAAAAGATAAAGAAAAGTAAAACTATTTTCATTCAACATGGAAGAGACATGAATTTATTGACTCCTTGCATCATCCCCAAAAGTAAAACACAAGACAAATGAAAGTGAAAAGATGTATGCCATAGAGAAGAATGAAGGTACAAATAGAGTAATGCCACAAAGAGAGAGAATATCAAACAAAACATCACGAGGGATCACATTACACACATGCAATCAAGAGCAAAAGAAAAAGAAAATGATCTAATGAAAAAGACTAGTAAGGTACATTCAAGTCAACCTAAAGCAAGTCATCCACATCACAATCATGTTTATTGTATATTGAGGGTGAAAAACTAGCCAAGGGGACAATAGAAAGTGTCGAAGTAGTGTCATCACCAGGTTCAATACTTGTCTTAGGAGAATTATCATTTAAGCTCATGGAAGAGGAAAACAATGTATTAAATTCATTATGCACCTCTTCATCAATTTTAGCAACTTCATCATCATCATCTAAATTAATCATGATAGGAGGTTGAATGATAATGTCCAAGGAAGGGTTCAACTCTTTTTGTGGTTTCATTATAACATCGTTTTGTTTGGGCAAAGGGGTAGAGTCATCATGTATTCCTTCATTCAAGTTTGGATTTTGATTTTCTTGGTTTATTTCTTCATGTAACTTCTGAGCAAGGCCACAACATCCATTCCTATGATCTCTAGTACCTTTGTTTCTTTTAGTTTGGTTTTCAAGTTGCATTTGTGTAGGAGCATGTTGATCAACAATATGTTTCTTTTCTTCCCTAAGGGAAGGAATAGAAGGAACCACAGGGAGCTGTTCAACCACTTTCTATTTGACTTTGTACACTTTTTTTATTCTAGGAGGCATGATGGAGTTTTTTTCTTTATCTCTTGGTCGTTTATAGGAGGTAGGTGAAGGTTCTATGTTAGGTTTGTCTTGGTTGTTTGGAATTTCTTTAGGTTCAATCATGGTTTTATCTAGGATGGTAGGCTCAGTTGTGGATGGGGACATGTTTCAGAGGGATAATTCTCTTATTTTCTTTCCCTTGAAATTTTCATAGGATAGGGAAAATAATTCTTCTCATAGTTTTATAGCTTCTATAGGTGCAAGAAAAAATAAATCTATGGAAAAGTTTCCACAGGAGGACAAAGGGTCAAAGCCACTATGATGCACAGTAAATATTCCATCGTCAAAGGAAAACCATAAGCATTTATGCACAACCAAAGGGACAAAATTCATGGAGTGAAGCCATGGGCAGCCTATCTTCACATGAAATTGGTCTAACTGCGGGATGATGGAGAATGACATATCTAATGTTTTCGATCCTATTTGTAAAGGAAGGGTGATCGATCCCATTGTTGGGCAGGAAAAATCATTATGTATCTGGATCAATTCTTTCAGTTTATCATATGTATCTTGATAGAGCTCATGCAAAAGTAAGAATTCCTTGATGACCATATTCTCTCCATAGACGGGATCTATTAGTATCCCATTAGTGGAATTGTCATAGATTTGGTTAGCTATGTAAAGAGGACCATCAAGTGCATGTTTAAGTATATCTTGTGAGGAGAAAGCAATCTCAAGAGAATTTTTAGTTTGTCCCTTACGAGGTATGATTTCTATCACTCCTACCATATCATCCATAGGATCATCATCGATAGGATCATGTTGAATGGTATCATTGTTAATATCATCCGTATCAACATTCATCAAATCATTCTTCACAGTTTTACTAGCTTTGACAAATGAAATGTTATGATTAGGCATAAGGTTGGTAAAAATTTGTAAGTTTTGGTTAGTGTGCCACTATAAAGTGTAGTCTTGACACTTTTCACTCATTTGGGGCCTTTTCCATGGATTTTGAATCCCTCTTTTACCCCTTTTCCAAGCCTTGTGTTAGGGTGTTGTAAGGTGTTTTAAAACATTTTCACACTTTCCTAGGGTTTTCATCACTAAATTAACCCTTTCTTATTGCATAATGACCCCTTAATGCACTTATAGGTCTTACTTTAGTGTGTTTCAGGAGTCAATCTTGAAAAACATCATCAATCACTTCTTAATCCATGATAACCACTCAAAATGCCTAGGTGAACTAGGTCACCACCTTGGGCAACCTAGTCCCATGTGGCATAAAAATCAAAATTAATTTAAATTTCTTTTAGGATTTTGTCTCCTAAACCCTAAGGTTGCCATGTATGGTGTTATTTTCGAGAAATCAGGGCACAAGATGTATAAATAAGGGGTTTTCCCCTCATTTTCACCCTAATCAATCATTCATTTTCTATTCCTTCACCCATCACTCTTGTCAAGAAAGCTAGGGTTTTGAGTATTCCAATTCATCAAGACATATCTCAAGAAGCATTCAAGGTTTGAATCCTCTATTGCTGCAACTGAAGATCAACCATCATGGAAAGGTAAACTTCATTGTTTCATGCTTCATTACATTATTTGATCTTTTTGGTTTTATTACTCAAAAGGGGTTTGACCAAGGCAAACCCCCATGTCCTAACAATGAACATTTTTCCCCTCTTAGTGTGCTTTGCAGGTCTTATATGCAGATTTAGCAAAAAACCAAGGTGGAAAAGTCTTCATCAACTTGTCAAAGCTCTTCAAGGTTGCAAAAACCCTATTTGAGGCTTGGATAACATTTGTAGATTGGATTCTTCACTTTCAGAACCAGATACCTAGAGGAGCTGAGAGTGGAGACCGAGGGCTTCTATTTCCACTTTCTAATCTTCAAAAATTTAGAAGTGGACTATGTCACCAAAAATGGCAACTTGGTCCCACTAAACCTTGTTTTCAAAGATTTCGGTGTTTCTGGATACCCTTTTGGTAGAAATGGGCTTTGGTATAGTTTTCCAGATTTGGGACCAGATCACACAAAATGGTGTGTCCTAGAAAACTAAAATTTTAGCATCAATAGCATTTCAAGCCCCCAATCCAGTCTGCAACTCATCCCAGGTGCACACCTTCCATTTTCAGCATTTTTTTTAGCTTAGTTCCATTTCTAGGTCATTTTGTACATATTTGCATATCATAATTTGTTTTCAAATGTCTTTTGTATTTCAATAGTTTATGTTCAGTTGATAGTTTATTTCATTAGTTTCCAACACTTAGATCATTTCATTTAGACACATTTCACACACACATCTACACACAAACCCCTAATCTTGGAATAAACACCAAGAATGCCTTAGTGCAAAAGAGAGGCCATTCTTCGAGCCTTAGCTTCTAGGTGAAAAACCGTAGATGCTCATTGGGGAATCCTCTTTCCCTACTTTATTTTTGGTGGTTCAACTAGGAGGGGAAATGGACTTATTTTCTTGATCATTGACACCTCCAATAGAAAGATGATTGAAATCAATGAGGTCTTCCACAAGATGTTTAAGACACTTCCAATGTTTCGTATCGTGTCCAGTTTCTCAGTGATAATGGTAGTAAGAATTTGATCTATAGCTCATGGGTAATGGTTTTTTAAGATCAGGTTTTTTAACAGTAGGTAAGGTAATCATATTTTGTTCTATGA
Organism: Sequoiadendron giganteum; assembly: GCA_007115665.2. Taxonomy (NCBI): domain Eukaryota; kingdom Viridiplantae; phylum Streptophyta; class Pinopsida; order Cupressales; family Cupressaceae; genus Sequoiadendron; species Sequoiadendron giganteum. Next base: position 377,710,237 of record CM021102.1, read on the forward strand.
GTTGTGAAATTGTATTATGAAGGGTATCAGGTAAGGGAGTGAATTATCTTTTTGGGTGCCCATAGCTAAAAGGTACTGTGGCCTTAACAATACCTACTTGGTTGTTGGTATTCTGAGTTGTTTGTTGAGGTGGATTCAATTGAAGAAAACCTTTACTTTATTTTCTAAAAGGCTGGGAATTGCTTTGGTTTGTGGGCTCCAATTTCTTAGTTTGGTTAGAAGTGGAATTTGTATCTTGACTACTAACTAAATTTTGATAATCATGGATGGCAGTACATAGGTGCATAAAGGAAGGAAATTTCATCATGTTAAGCTCATCTTGTATCTTGCTTTGCAAATTTAATATGAACAACGTTTGAAGGTGAGGATTTGGAACCTTAACATGGATTTTGGAATAAAGCGTTTGGTAGCGTGAGATAAATTCAGTTATCTCTTCATCTTCTTTTTGCTTTCATATCATCAAATTGGCCAACACCATCTTAGGAGTCATATGCACTTGGAAATGTTTGACAAATGCCTCAACAAATTAATTGAATGAATTGTTTGAGTTTTTCGGGAAAGAAGCAAACCATTCCAAGGCAATATCTTTCAAGGACCTAGGGAAAATCTTAGCTTTTATCATCAAGGACAAAGTCACTACGTAAGGTGGTATATGCATTGACATGGTTAGAAGGATCTCCCTTTCCTCCATATTTCTCAAATCTAGGAACCTCTACACCTTGTGGCATCAGTGTTTGTAATATATCCAAGGAATATGGGTTCCTTTTGACATAGTATGTAGGTGGGCCTTTTCTATTTTTGTTAATGGTGGAAATTTATTTTTGAAGGGATGAAGCAGTTTGGAAGAGTTGATTTATGAGAGGGTCATTTCTTGTGTTATGAGATAGAGGTGAAAAAGGTGGAGTGTATGTGTTTGAGGGACAAGTGAATGGAATGATTATAAGTGGTAAAGTGGTAGGAGATATGATGTATGATGCCATAAATGTACTAGGGATGTTAGTAGAGACACCCAAGGAGGAAATAACATTACTATTTGGTTGCATTTTTTTTGTGACTTGAGGGTTGATATAGGTAGGAATTGATGAAATTATTGTTAGAGGAGGAATTTGAGTTCCTCTTTGTCTTGTGACATTTTTTGTAGGTAAAGGACAACTAGTGGTTGAGGTGAGGTGTTTTCCAAAGATTTGAACTATATTTTTCACAAGGTCAAGGCCATCTTCACTTTCAAGAATGTGATGAATGTTATCTATAACAGGGATGGTAGTAGTTGAAATGTCATCATTTTTCACTTGATGTTGTAGGTCTCCTAAGTCTTGATAAATTTGAATTATTTTTTCTTGAGAGACATTATCAATCCTAATTTCAACTTGCATCACACTACTTGAAGGCAAAGAGTGGTTAAGGGTATGGTCCATACCTAGTGTACTTGTGTTAATACTAGGAGTGAAAGAGCTAGATAACCCAAGATCCACATCATATGTAGGTGTGTAATTTATGTCTTCTTTGCTAAAATTTGTGGAATTGAAATTTTTTAATGATTCAGTTGATACCTCACTTCTTTCTCCTTTTTTGACTTTAATTATATAATATTTTATTATCCATAAAATTTAGGTGTGAAATCTAATGATCCCCAATCATCTTTTGAAAACATTGTCACGAGTGAAAGACACTTATCTTTTTCTTCTTTTTTAAAGGTTCCACTTTTGTAGTTGGTGTGAATGCATTTTAAGAGGATTTATCATTTCTTTTTTACTTTCTAAGGAATTCTCATATTTAGGATTGACTTTCATTATGTAAACCTTTTTTGTAAGTGTATTTTATTATATGGTGTCATGTTGAAGGGGTCGCATTCATTTCATGAATCCATGGTCTACCCAAGAGAAGATTATATGAAAGATCATGGGGTGTGACATGGATAGGATTTTGTAATGTAACCTTACCAAATTTTATTGGAAATTTTATCACACCAAGTGATTTCTTTCCTGCATTATCAAAACCATGGATACACAAAGAGTCTGGTTGAATTTTAGTCTTCTTAGATCCTATTTTATCCAAAATATTTACACTACAAACATTGAGTTTTGAACCATTTTCAATAAGGGCAGGCTCAATCCCAAACTTGTTAATTATGGTCGCTATCATGAAAGAATTATTTTGTTTCTATTTTGTTTCTATATTTCCAAAGGAGGTAATTCACTTTAATGAAACATAATATCTAAATTAGGTGAATTCATTTTCTTAATCAGAGATTCCACATCATTTAGTTGCACAATAGGAGGGATGAAATTTTTTTGTAAAGCATTTTGAAGCATGTCATGGTAACTAGGTGATTTTTGAATCAAATCCCATAGGGATGTCTTAGCAGGAGTGTTGTGAAGTTGTTTAACAAGATCATAATATTTACCACTATATGGTTGGGTATTAGGTTTAGGTGGGTGGTATGGTTGAGGTAAGGGAATATATGTTGGAGCTTGTCTTGGTTGCTTGTTATTCCTTGTGTTATATTTGTGAGAAACTATGTAATAGCTTAGTTGCTATGACAGATGATTACTAGTAGGTTATTTTACAAAACTTAGGATATGACAATGAGGTTTAGGAGATCCTATAATGAGAATTGAATTAGGAGGAGGTTCAATAATTAGAGGAATCCTAGGAGGTCCAAAAGGAGTTTTTGTATTTCTTATAATCAAGGGAAATCTAATGGTCAATTGTGTGTACATAACCTCAATGAATTTGACTTCTTATTGATGATTTTCTAATGAGAGGGGATCTAAGGTTGCCTTAGTATCTTGACCTAAACAAGTCATCTTAATACCTTTTGAAATACATGTGTCAATGATGTCATATTATTTCCTATCAATATCTTCCCAAGTGGGTGAAGCATTGGGAGATGCAAAAAAAAGATTAATTCAATAGAGTTCTTATTTGGTGAAGCTTGTATGATTGGATTTGTTAAAACGTATTCCTTTTTTTGGTGATTATCTCATTAGCTTTAATCTAGTGACCAACTCAAGAAAGCATATTTTGTTTTCTAAATTTTGTGTGTTTTCTAATTTAGGTAAGGTGATTGTACTTTATATATCACCTTATTCTCAAAAGTGGGAAATGTGTGTAACATATTATTTATGAGGATTTTATCATTATGGTTAAAAGCTACTAGATGTTTGGACACATCTCCTTTGGGTGGTTTTCCTATAGAAGATAAAAAAAATTGAGAAAAAAAAAAATGTAGATTTTTGTAATCCTTAGTGTGAAGAAAATCCACTCTTTGATATCATTAAGGTGAATGAAGATTTTTTTTAGTATGGTTTAGAGGCTATCATTAGGGATCAAATTATAGTCAACATATATTAGTATAAGGAGCCTTGGAAAAATTCTTATTTTCTTTTTGGTGAGTTCCCTCTCTTGTGCATTATGCCTTCTCATAAGGAACAAGAAGTCCTAAATAAGGATGGGATTCATTTAAAAAATCCAAATATTTATTCTTTAGAAGGAAAATTCCAAAAATGGAGGTTCAATCAAAAAATAATATTGTCAATCAATTTCTATAGATATTATTCATATGATAGAAAATCCAATAGATATAAGTATTATTTTATAGTTATATATATATATATATATTTATTTATTCTATTTTACTTTAAAATTATTTTAAAACTCTTTTATTACATTTGATAATATTTAATAAAGATTATTTTATAATTTTTAAAATATAAATTTATTATGTTTTAGTTTTTATCTACAAAATAACAACATGAATATCTCTAAATGTAATATTATAAAATAAAAATAACATAGTTCTCAATTATATTTCACCATTTTTTAAGATATCTATGAAAAATTTAAATTTTCCTCTTTGAATATTTACAAATAGAGCAATGTCATCACCAAAATAGATGTTAAGGAGGTAATTTCCATTGGGTGGGGTTAGGCCTTTGATTTGGGGCTTTTTGTTGTATCCATCGATAGATAGAAGTTAACATCTAAAACTATCATGAATAGGGTAGGGACAAGAGGACATCCCTACCTTAAGGATTTCTTTAGTGTGAATTGATTTTTCAAAGATCCATTAACATTTATCTATGCAACTACATCCTTCATCAATAGTTTTTACCATCTAACAAATTTCCTCTGAGAAAAAAAAGGCTTCTAGAGCCATCATTATAAATGGTCATTCTACCATATAATATGCCTTTTTCAAAGTTTAGTAGTAACATGGCTATATTTTGATTTCAACTTGTTTCCCACTCTATTTCCTCCCAACTTATTATTAGGTTTTCTAGTGCATACCTTCCTTTTATGATCCTTGTTCAAGTGCTACTAATGAATGATGAAAGTCTATCTACAATTCTTAGTGTGAGTATATTTGATAGAATATGAGATGATACACTTAATAAAGTAATTGGTCTTCATTTTTAAATTTGGTATTTCTCTCCTTTGGGAATAAGTTTTATTATGCCTTTGTTTATTTCATCTCCTAGGGATCCCCTTTTAGTGGCTTCATTTTAGACTTGAAGTAGGTCTTCATAAATCAATCAAACATTTATCTTCAAGAATTCAATATGTAGTCAATTAGCCCTAGGTTATTTATCATTACTAAGAATCTAGATGGCTTTTATAATATCTTCCTTTGTTATCTATTTTTTGAGATTTTTTACACTTATTTTATTGAAGTTTTTAAGAATTAATTTTTTGCATACTTTGGAATTTTTACTTTGTTCATTCTCTCCTTCAGAGAAAAAATATCTTTGTAGAAACCACAAAATTGTCTTTCTCATTCTTTTGGGTCACTTTACAAATAATTTCCTGACCACACAACTCCTATTTTTAACTTACACTTTTTTCTTTAATTTGTATCTAAAAAAAATTAACATTTGTCTCCAATATTTATCCAATTTATTTTTTCCTTTGTTCTCAATCCTTTGGTCCTTTTAGTTTGAATCCTTATGAAAGATATTTTATTGAGGACTTGCTCCTCATTTAATTTTTCACTTTTGAGGTCTTCCTATAATTTTGCTTCTAGCTTGATTAAGTTTTCTTGGAAGCAATTTTCACTCTTCTTGCAATCCATGGCCCTTTTTTCCTATTGTTTGGAAAATATTTTTACATCCTTTTATATTTTTGATCCATCTTTCAATTCCCATATTTTCTTTTGACATCGATTTATTTATTTCTTTGAAGGTAAAAAGAGCTTCATTGCAATCATTATCCTTTAGTAGCTTAACTTTTAGAATGATTTTTTCATCCTTTCTACATTAAATAAGTTTTTATTTAGCTATCATGATTTTCAAATTTATAGGGTGATGGTAAGACAAAATACTAGGTTACACCCTTACTCTATCTCCTCCCTCTATTGTGTCAAAATTGAAGAATTCCTTATTTGCATAGAACCTGTCTAATCTGCAATAGATTATTTTACTACCTTTATGTGCATTGCATCATGTGAACAAATATTTTTGTTTTCTTTTTTCATTCCTTCTATCGAATCAAATATTTTGATTTTGTTTTTTATTTTGTGCCAATAGAGTTTCTCATTCTCTTTCTAGTCCATGTTAATACCCCTTACTTTGTCTTCATTATTCTCTATCATGTTGAACTTATCTACAGTATCCAAGGGACATCCTATAGATTGTACATCCACAGTTTCCAAGTTTTATTCATTTCCCTATAATCATTGGGTGTCAGGATTCAGGAAGATTCGAGCAATAAACATTAACAATTATATGTATATTAAATAACCTAGAAATAAGAATGGAGAATAACAAAAAAGAGATCAATGAAAAATTGTAACATCGTTCACCCAATATGGGCTACATCCACAAAAACTCAGTAATCTAATGATTTTATTATATAGTGCAAAATAGATTACAATCTCATGAATTCCACAGTATAAAATGCATCCCAGCTACTTATAACAAGATATTTGGAAGCTTCTAGAATTAGGTTTTTACAAAGTCATCTTTTCATTTGACATGTTAGTAGGAAAACCTTGACATATTAATAGAAAAAAAAATTGGGGGCTACACCCCTGAACCCCTGCTATCAAGGGTTGCTTCCCCCAAACCCTCACTCGAGGCCCAACCTAGCCCTAAACCCCTGTGAGGATGTGTTACGAGTGTATAATATTTGCATGATTAATCACCACATACCGACAATATCCCACTTGGAGAATAAATAGGCTCCACACCAAACAATCTCCCACCTGGAGTTTATCTTAGACGATACTGTTGCACTTGTAGCTCCTAGTAGATTGCAGGTCTAGCTAGATTCTTATTCACCATTATCAATCATGAAGGCCAATAGAAACCGATGAGGAAATTAGTTTCTCTTATGTAACTAACTCTGAAAATATCTGTAGGATTCTCATTTGTGTGAATTTTCTCTAGCTTTAGTTGTCCATCCTCCAAAACTGACTAGATGAAGTGGTATCTGAGTTGTATGTGCTTAGTTTTTGAATGTAGAGTTGAATTCTTAGCAAGATGAATGACAATCTAGATGTCAATGTACAAAGGGATATCTTCTTTTCATTGTCCCAATTCCTCCATAAAATGTTGTAATGAAATCATCTCCTTTCTAGCTTTTATAGATGCAACAACCTTTTGTAGCCTTGAAATCCAACTAATTATAGTACCTCCCACAATAAAAACATACCCCATAGTACTACTCCTGCTATTAATATCACCCAATAGATCAAAGTCAACATATCCTTTTAGAGAAGAATTTGTCCCTCCAAAACATTATTTCTTTTAAGTATTATCTCTTAAATATCGAAGAATCCATTTTACCACATTCCAATTTTCCAATCCTAGATTGCCCATATACTTTCTCACAACTACCACTACATGTACAATATTGGCCTTGTGCATACCATTGCATACATCAAGCTACCAACTATTGATGCATATGGTATCTTAAACATTTTATCTTCCTCCTTGTGTCTTTGGACACATCTCCTCAGTCAACTTAAAATGAATAGGCAAAGGTGTACTAACTAATTTTTCATTTTGCATGTTAAAAAATTTCAACACCTTCTCTACATACTCACTTCAAAACAAAAATAATTTTATGTTTGTCTTGTCTCGTGTGATCCTCATACCAAGGATTTGGTTTTTTGCACCCAAATCCTTCATAGAAAATGAATTTTCTAATTTCTATTTAAATTCATTAATATGATGCATGTTAGACTTGACAACGTGTATGTTATCAACACAAAGAAACTAGATAATATAGCTTGCATTACCCAGTTTCTTAAAATAAACACAACAATCAGTATGACATCTTTTGTAACCTTGTTTAGGGGTATGTGTAGGATCATGATGGGCCAAAAAGTTGCAATATGATGGGTATGTGGCTCGCGACTTTTCTCTTACCCAAAATTGATGAAATGAAAAGAGTTTTTAAAGGAGATTCTCATATTTCCACCAATATAAATTACATTTTACTTTGAATTTAATAAATAATTATTATTCATTTTCTATTGAATTACGACTAAAGTCTTGATTGATAGGCTGATTGAAAAACATCTATAGCTTTCAAACAGTATCACATTTTTTGAATCCAAAACATGTGTCACATTCTATGCTTTGCATAATATAAGATTAAAAATTAAAAAATTGAATTTCATGAAGTTTTGACCAAGTTAAGGTGGTCAGACATACGAGTATTTATATTTTTTTAAAGTTGTAATACAAATTTATAATTAATTACTAAAAAAAATACAAAAAAATATTCATCATATCGGGACATGAGTCCTCTACTTATATCTAAAATATTATAAAAAAATATTATCATTTTAATGTCATTAGGGTGGTCAGACAGACACCTACTTCTTATTTTTTCCCTGAAATTTAAGTACTACTGTATTGAAATTTCAAATTTTCACCAATTAAATTTTACTTTTTTGTAAATAAACCTAGTAGTTTAGAAACTAAATTCAATTTTCTACAAATTCTATTTTTACATATTTTTGAAATAATATAAATAACTTATTCAAATTTTTATGTCAAGTTTCCTAACTCTGATTTTTCTGAATTTTTTGCCACTTAAGGGCCTGTTTTTTCCATGATGATCCTACACATACCCTTAGCCATAAAACTATCAAATTTTAAATATCATTTTTGAGGAGCTTTCTTCGGGCCATACAAACTCATCTTTTACATACACACAAATTCATCCTTAACCTTGACCTCATATCCATGTGGTTTTGCATGTATATTTCCTCTTCGAAATCCCAATGGAGAAATGTTGTTTTCACATCTAGTTGTTCAAGATGCAAGTCTTATGTAGCTACAAGACTTAGAATAGTTCTAATATAAGTCATCTTTACAACCAGAGAAAATAATTCATCAAAATCTATACCATTCTTTTGTGCAAAAACTTTTACCACAAGTTTGGACTTATATGTTTTCTTGCCTCCATCTTCTTCCTTCAACCTGTAAAGCCATTTATTTAACAATGCTCTTCTAAACCTATAGGCAATTGGACTAAGTCCCAAGTATGATTTTGCAGCAAGGAATCTGTTTCCTCTTTCATGCCTAGCTCCCACCGCATTTTGGTGTCTACTTGCATTACTTCTTCATAACCTTCAGGTTCACTAGAATCAGTTAATAATATAGAATATAATGATGGAGAAAATCTTTCTAGAGGTCTATTTATCCTTGTAGAACATATAACACTTGTGGGAGTTTGTGGGATAACTTGTTGTTGTTGAGCATCAAGTACCATTGAAATTTTATTTTTTGGTATCTCATCCAACATCACATATTCCTTTTTGGCTTGTTCATGCTTCTTTTCCTTTAGTTGATCCTTATACATGACCTTCTCATTGAATATGACATCTCTTCTCCTAATGATTTTATTATTTTCATAATCCCATAACTAATAACCAAATTCATCTACTCCATATCCAATGAAGGTATATTTTTTAGACTTAGCCTCAAGCTTGGTTCTATTTTCAATATCGACATGGAAAAAAGCTTCACAACCAAAGGTTTTCATAAATGAATAGTTTACCTATTTACCCATCCATACCTCCTCTAGAATGCCACCATCCCAAGGATTTGAAGTTACCTTGTTTATTAAATAAATAACGGTATGTACAACATCTACCAAAAAGTGTAAGGGTAGTCCAACATGCCACCTCATGCTCCTTGCATTCTCCATGATGGTCCCATTCATCCTCTCATGCTCCTTGCATTCTCCATGATGGTCCTATTCATCCTCTCAGACACACCATTTTCTTATTGGTTATAGGAACCATTTTCTACCTACAAATTCCATTGTATGAATAGTAATCTTCAAATTCTTTGTTGCAATAATCGCCTCCATTATCAGATCTAAGACACTTCAACTATTTTCCTATCTCATTCTAAACCAAAGCTTTCCACTTTTTGAAAGTTTCAAATACTTCTAATTTTTGTTTTAGGAAATACACCCATGTTTTCCTAGTTGCATCATCAATAAAAGTAACATAATAACAAGATACACCAAGAGAATATACTTGAGTTGGTCTCCATACATCTGAATGCACATGCTCTAATTTCTTGCTCTTCTTCTCTTTCCCAACTTTGAGAAATCAAACTCTTATGTTTTTGATAAACACAATTTGTGTAGAACTCCAAGTCAATCTACATCAGACCTAGTAGAAAATTTCTAGAGTGAAGGATATTCATCCCTTTCTCACTCATGTACCTAAGTCTATGGTGTCACAATTCTCTTTCTATCCATGTAACAAGTGCTTTAACTGTCTCAATAGCAATTGTATCTATAGTAGCTAAGGTGGAGTAAGTATTCCCAGTACACAAATACAATGTGCCTACCTTTTCACCTTTAGCTACTACTAATGTACCTTTAGTGCCTTCTAGACTTTGTTTGAAAAGGTAACTAGATGCAGCCTTCACTACCCAATTGTCTTGCAAAAAATAAATTCCTTATCAAATTTGGAACATGCCTTACTTGCTGTAGTAACCATTCATTTTCATTCTACAACTTTATTTTTATCTTTCCTTTTCCACCAATTTGATAGGATTCATCATCACCCAAATACACTTGTCTAAAGTCACCTTTAACATAATCTAAAAAATATTTCCTATGGGGTATGGCATGAAATGAAACCACTGAATCTATTACCCATAAATCATTAACATTATCTAAACATAAAATTAAAACATCCTACAGTTTATTACTTGCAATATTAGCTTCCTTGCTTTCCCTTTCGAGACCAAAAATCCTTCTTCAAGTTTCTTGGCTTTTCATAGGGCCAAAAATAGATTCTTCCTCTAGATTTGGATCTACCTTTCTTTGAATTCCCTTGTGACTTCCCACGATTTGTTGGGTTTTTTCCTCTCTCCTTTGTTTTTCCCCTGTTTTTGTAGATATGCAAAATTAACATTATTGATTAACATAATAGTTGATCATTTTCTTCTTAATTAATTAAACCAAATTAATTAATCAATCTCCTAAAGTTTCCTGATTTAATTAAATCAAATGTATTTAATTAAAAGACTAATATTCATTTTCCTCTCATTTGATTTAAAACAAATACAAAAATGTAAATCAAATGTAACACCACCTAATCACTAGCTTAATTAGTCAAAATCCCTCATTAATGCTAAGCCTAACCCATGTCCCATCCTCTAGCTTTTCCCACTTGCACAATAAATCATTTAATGTGATTTATTAAAAGCCCTATTTTCCTCACAAGGCATATTCCTCATTAAATCCCCTTGTTTGACTTTTTGGACAAACAAAATTCCCCCCAAATCCTTCAACTACATGCACTTAATGCCATTTTCAAATTTCAAATGGGCACATTGGCCAAAACTTGCACAATCATGGGCCAATCACATTGTGACAAGTGACTCTTTCCTATTTGTTGGGGATTAGTCCCACATTCTTCAATTTGGCCTCTCCTCTCTCAATCTCTCCTATAAATTCAATGCCTTTTTTTTCTCATTTTATCATCTACTTTTGGAAGAATTCTCACTATAGGCAGCTTGAGTTCACTTTGCATCTCATTGTCTATCATCTCATTTGGCTTATCAAGGATTGGGAAAGGGCTATCTTGTACACAAAGAATAGCACCAATCGATCATGGAATAGGTATACTTCATGTATTTATTTTATATGATTTGAATAAGCTTGTTATGTGTTTTCATTTTCAAGCATGAGGTATTATTTCATGAGGATATTGGTGGTATGCTTGGTTTTAAAATGTTGATCATGCTAATAGTATATATGTATTTTAGCATTTCTAACCATTTTCAGATTTTGGTATCCACAAAATGGTGCTAGAAGGAGGGCATATTTGAGGAGTTAACCCATGGGATGAGTGTTGGTTGTTCACTTTGTTGAAACCCAAACACGGCCTTGGTCACAAAAAAAAAAAGGGAATCATTTTAGATTTTACAGCTATATTGGTAGTCCACTCAAACTTCATTTAACATAGATGCTTGGGGAGAAAGTCTTACATGAAACATGTGTTGTCGTTTTATTTTTTTTAGGAGGTCATTTAAAACGGATTGTCCAAACAACTCTCTGATTTTTGCTTGCGAGAAATCGCCTAATTGTTTTCTTTATTTTATTTGTGGAGAAGTGAAAGGGATACATTTTGACTTTCGGGCCTAGCGTAGTTAAGTTGCTCATGTGATTCAAAATAAGGGGGTCAAAAAATTTGAAAAAAAGAAAAAGAAAAACAAGCCAAGGCACATGAAGACATCTCAACCTCTACATATTTTTGAAATTTCTATTATCTATGCCCCTTAACTATATCATTAGTTTCAGAGATAATGTCAAAATTTACTATTGAGCACATCACATACTACCATGTGATCAGTCTTTAATTCGAGGTCTTTACTTGTTATGGTAGTTAATAATTAGATCTTTAAATCGTGGTCCATGGTACATTTCCACGATCTAAAGAGAAGTAAATTCTCCTTTCCAAACCTCTGACTTGCCAATACATTTCAAACTCTATATTGATCACGCCATCATAACATTTATTTTGTTTATTGGTAGCATTAAAGGGTACATTATCTGTTTGGTTTGCCTTTCTGATTTCAACTTCTTTTTTCTTCCATTTTCTTCTTACCTCAATTTCCCTTGCATCGTTAAGCTTGAAAATTCTTATCAGGGAAAGTTTTAGAAGGTTTTTTGTTTAAATGGTAATCACATGACTTCTAAAAAAAAAAAAATTCATTTCTGATTTGTTGTAAGGGAAGTGGAAAAGACTGATGATCGCGTCTTCGTTGCTTATCTCTTTTTTGTTACCAACATCTAATTGTGTGTTCAGTTTAAGATTATTTTTTACTGCAATCAATAGGCACTAGCGTTAAGACGTGAATATTGCACACATGCTTCTCCTTTTAACTAAAATGTAGGCCCTAAGATCATCATTTTTCCTGTATGTATGACAATGGTAGCAGCCTTTTCACCATCCTGTATGACAACTGCTTGCACATCCACCTCAGGCCTACCTTAGAGAGATCTAAGGTAGTTTGCACATGATGATCCATTTGCACACCTAGACACAGTCAAGTGAGTGGTGTGGATGACATGCAGTAAGATGAGGGTATCCAAGTTATTGACAAGATTACTAAGATCCCAGAGCATGGCTATCTTTTCCTCTAGAGAGGCATTGACCACCACCATTACATTCATTCTATTCCTGCACAACTCTCGCTCTCCATCTCCCAACTCTGAAAGATTTTTGTAGTTAATCCATCTCTTACACCACGCTGCACTACCCAAGGAATATCCTCGTCTACTAAGTTGCCTCAACTTAACTATAGCATGATCATTCATAAGCATTGTTTTGGGATATTGGGTTTGCGCGCATGTTTTCTAAGCCTCTGTTTTCTCGTTTCTTGAGATAGGACTGGGGGAAGCGACTTGTAAGGTCATCTCTTTAGCTACATGCATTGAATAAATCACACAACTGCTTTGAAGTTAGATTTGACATGTATGCAGATAGTTGACATCATTAAATCCATTTTTAATCTTGCACCAATGAGAGTTCGGTAGTAATGACAAATTCTTACGGGTAACGAAGATTATAGTTGGCATGTCAAACAAGAAAATATCATTTAAATATCTTTAGAAAAATCATCTGAGGGCTGGATGGAATATTGATTCTGAAATCTAGGCCCACAAATTTAGTTTGTACACCGTGACTATAGGGATCAAGGTCATAATTGTCAAGTGGTATTTTTTTTGGCTTTAAAATTTTGTGGGGAGTATGGTATTTTTCTGATTTTTTTTTTTTTGAAATTTTTGTGGGGATCAATATATATTAATTTGTCTAAAAAATTTATTGGTGTTGACATTTATATCATAGTTGATCTATATATAGCAACAATCAAGTAAAATCATAGTTGACATTCATATAAAGTTACTCTTTTTTACAAGCGTCCTCATTAATTGGTGTTGCTCATTTATGAATTTTGTGGGTTAGGTAAAGGGGATTTTAAATCTTACTCAAATTGTTGTAAATCTTTATATATCTTTCAAGACTCTAACTAATGCTTCATTAAGTTTTAAATCATTAGTGTTTTCATTTAAAATTATTATATTATTTTTTAATACTTAAAAAAATGAATTTAATTTAACGACTTGGTATTCACATGATTTGTCTTTTTCTTTTTTCTTTTTTTTCTTTTATAGGTGAAGGCAAGGGAAAAGGAACAAGGTTGATATCAGAATCAAGAATTGGAATCAAGAAAAGGCAAAGCAAGATTGGAGTCAAAGAGAAAATTGAGCATTGAAACTTGAAATTCATAAAGCATTTTTAAATGCTTAGAGCATCCATTTTCTACTCTCGTTTTATGTTTTAAACCAAGTCACTTTTCAATTTGGGTCTAAAATCAATCAATGAATTGATCTTTTCAAAGTTGGATTAAAACTGAACATTAGAAACCTACTAAATTTCAATTTGTGTTCTAAAAATTGAACAAGGCAACTTTCACATCTCATTTTGGTGCTTTAAAATGAATCAAATCAATGCTTTTATGGTTTAAAATGAATAAGTGATTTTCATGTTTTGTAATCTTTTTCACAAATTAATATCATTTAAAAGGCGTATGCGCTTCTCTCATGCTTCACGATGATCCTGAGAATCAAAATCCTTTTTGTGATATTAGTTTGTTTAAAAGATTGCCTTCAGACTTTGATTTGGGATCTAAAATTGAACAAAACATCTTGCAAGTATGAGTAAAATTATTGTGTGTGTTCTCCCTTTGTTTCTAAATGAAGGTTGATCGAACTATGAATATGGTTGCTCACTTTTGTTTATCTTAGAGGGCCTATCTTGTGGGAAAAATTACTCACCCAAGGGAACGACCCAACCGGTAACACACTAAGGACAAGTGTATTTCCAGCTAGGATATAAAAGTGGGTACTGGAACAAAATACAGTATCACGTGGTTGGCTCCAATGAGAAGGGGAGCAATGGTCTCTCACCACATGGGTCAATCTCCATAAACAGAAAGTTTGAACTAAAACCCCTTGTTTAGCAAGGGCCAAAATCCTATCTATTTGTTGGTGCAAAAGGTCATATCCTTTGAAGCCGCCTCACATATACATGTGATTCTGTTGTAAAGGTGAAAAGTATGCCATGGGAGATTCATGGGTACTGATGCTTGGCTGACCCAAGAAGCGAGTGCACTATAAGGGGGAGCCTATGTGGTCAAGCATCTAATCATCCGCATTGAATATGTGCAGTTGGATTTATCCAAGTGGGAACCCAACAAATACTATCTTTTCAGCCTAGGGTTGTGCATGTTATTGGAATCAAAACACTTTGCTTGGATCTAAAATGTTTGAAAACAAACATTCATAGAGAACTTTAGAATTTCAAACCATTTGGAGGAAACAAATACCCTTGACAAATCTAAATGCTCTTTCTTACCCTAGGGATTCTATCCTTAGAGGTTTCTAAGTACTTGGGTTTAATCGTCATTTTTTTTCACTAAATTCAACTTAGGGCACTATGCTTTTGAAACCTTGATTTTCACATAATGGACCTTGTGGAATGAAAAGGAATCAAGACATAGATATTTAGTTTGAAACCTTAATCAAAGAACTGTTTTTGGTAAAAAGAATTCATTAAGCAAAGATAAAAACAATCAATCCCACACATGTGTTCTCTGAAATGATTTCCCGCAAGATCAAAATCCAAAAACCAAAGTTCAAGAAGCTTAGTCTAAAAGCTTGTGAGGAGCGTCTTGAAATGCTTTTTGAAGTTAGAGAAAGATTGCTTTACAAATTTTACAAAAAAGCTTCAAGAAACAACCCTGACTTGTATGAGTTCTATTATCAACAGAGTCCTGAGCTTTTTGAAAGGTTTTCTTTTCTCACATAGGAAGTCAAGCGTGTTCTTCAAAACTAAGGCCTTGTAGGAAGAAGTGTTATCTAGGTCAAGTCTAGGATCAAAATCAATCACTTTCATCCACCTCACAACCATCGAAATCAGTCAAAAATCGCCTCACCACCAACTCTTGGAAACTTTGTAAACATATTTTTTGCTAAAATTCAAGGCAAAATCAAATCACTTCGTTTGACTTAACACACCTAGTCAAACCATCATCTTGTTCACGAGTTTTCTCTAGGATAACACAACTTCCTAGGGTTTTACAAGTCCATTATCATCTTGTTTGGCTTAACACACTTAGCCAAATTATCAAATCCAAAATCACCTCGTTTGACTTAACACACTTAGTCGAGCCATCCTCTTATGTACAAGTTTACTCTAGGATAACACAACTTCCTACGATTTACAAGTGCATTTATCACTCCTTTTTTACTTAAGACACCTAGTGAAACTATCAATCCAATTACGATCAATCAAATCAAGTCCTTAAAAGTTTAGCATTTCCTTCAAAGGTTCTTTAAGAGTTCCATTCATCTATATCACCCATCTTTCGTTTATCTCATCCCCGTCATCGCTTTGATCCTTCAATTATCCTAGTTCTTCACTTCTTCGAACCTAAGGTTTAGACCAATCTAAGGGGTTAGAGGTTCATCTCTTGCATTCTTGAAAATTGACCTTCATTTTATGGTTCAAACTCGATCTCAACACAAGAAGAATATGGAGCAAAACAAAGAAACATCCATTTCAAGTGATCTAAGTCAAACCAAAACAATGTTCAATCCAAAAATAACAATTGAACTCCCAATCAATCCTCCTCAAATGCCTCAAAGTTCTCAAGAGGAAGGCCATATAAAGGACATCACTAACAATGGAATGACACAATCAAAAATTCTAGAAATGCTGCAAAAACCTGAGAGTCACTGAATTGTCAATGCCATGATGAAGTTGTACCCATTCCAATACATGCTTGAGTGAGAAAAAGAAGGGGCTAAACTCCCTTTTGACTTTGACGAAAGCACTATTGTGGAGAGGTCTCTCGGTATCATGCCCTTGCCTGCATCCATGCTTCCACTTCAAAATGTCACTTAGGACATCCCCCAAATCATATCATCTATTGCTTCAACCCTATTGGTTGTTAACAAGGGAAGAGCCATGTTTCACAAACTTCAAAAACATCGCCTTGTGAACAATCAAGGGTTGAACATAGATGTCACATCGGAACAATCCATCCCAATAAATCCATTGCACTCTTACGTCCTACTCACATTTCATGATCATACCAATTCATCCTCATTTCACACGACACCAAAATATCCTCTCAACATGCAAACTTCTCTCCTTATCTCACAAGGAGAGGGTGACTTGTTTGGAGTAGGGGGAATCCTAGATCCCTCATCATCACTCTCAAGGATTGCACCACCTGTCTTTCCACCATTTCCACCCTTACCCCTCATATCTGCATCATCACTCGGGTTGGGTTTTCCCCACCTTCCTACCATTGACCAATCAAATTAGAGCACTTTATCAAATCCACTAGCTATGCAATTTGTATCACAACAATAGATGGCAACCATCCTAGCAACCGCAGTGATCAATGCATCTGCCATTCCTTGAAACATGGTGTCGTAGGGACCAAGCACCTCAATCACACCATCCATAACTCAAACTTCGATCATTAACATGACCGTTCTGCTCATCACAATGGTTGGTGTTCTTTCTAATCCACCACCATTACCACCAAGGAAAAATGTAGCCAATTGATTTACCATGATGTTGCAAGCTACTCGACAAGCTTCCCAACAAAAAGCACTCCAAAATCAGCAAGCTGCACAACTAGCCACTCAACAAGCGTAAGCACAATTAGCTACATAACATGCACAATAGGCTGCACAAGCCCAAGCCTTGTTACAACAACAACAAGCTAAACAAGTTGCCCAAGCTGCATAGGCAACCCAAGCTGCTCAAGCCGCTCAATCTGCACAAGTTGTGCAAGCTACACATGCCACTCAAATTGCATAGGAAGTCAAACAAGCGCACACTCAGACACGAGCCCAATTCCAAGCTCAACATGCGCAAGTGCAAGAACAATACCAAGAAAAATTGCAACCACAACAAGAAGCATATCAGCAAGCCTTTCAAGACTATCAATTAAAACAACAATACAAACAACAACAAGCATTGTTGGCACAACAATAACACTACCAACCAACAAAAAGAGTTGGTGGTGTAACAACAACATGACCAACAACAAGTAGTGTTGGTCCAGCAACAATAGGACCAACAACAGGTGTTGTTGGCTCAACGCAAGGACAGGCATCACTTTCTCAACAAAACTTGCAACATAACCACATCAACATCCCATCGATCAATCCCATACCCCAGAACATATTCACTCCACCTCCTGATCTGCAAGGTGATGTGATGACATAGATCAAACTACTTTCACAACAAGTGCTAGATCCTCAATCTGAGAAGATAGTTAGGACATTGAGCAACTTGTGTCCCTATCCGTTTGACAGAAGCTTGGCAATGGTACCATTCACCAAGGGATTTGAAATCCCCAAATTTGATAAATATCATGGAATGGGAAACCCTGAAGATCACATCAGGGAATTTCAAGTACACTACATGGAAGTCGCCTACAATGACATGTATCTAATGCGGCTATTTCCTTGAAGCTTGGTTGGTAAGGCCATGGAATGGTTTTCTCGTCTGCCTATGAGAATTAAAACATTTCAAGAAATCAAAGATGATTTCCTCCAAAATTATGCATTCAACATTTCTGTGGATGTTAGTTTAGAAGAACTCTTGGTGCTCAAATAGAGTAAGGGGGAATCATTCACCTTCTTTCTCCAATGATGGCAACCCAAGGCCAATCGAAGCAAGTGGGCCATGCAAGAAGAGCAAAAATTTTGTACCATCATTGCCAATACAAAAAAAACCTTGGCGTTCTATCTGAAGATGCAATGCATCACTACGTATGATCAACTGATCCCCAAGGTTCTCACTACGTATGATCAACTGATCCCCAAGGTTCTCACTATTGAATGAGCTCTTGTTACACAAGGGGGCATGCCCACTTATCCTAAACATCAGGACAGTCTCCCATCCAATAGTTTCAATGACAAATCTCACACATGGGCGAAGAATCGAAATGTCACCCATGATGGAGTAGTGGATGCTAAGGTTTTCATCAATGCTCCTAAGCAGAGTAATCAAATGCATCATCGCCAACCAAAATAAAAACCATAATAACAAACAAACAAATGTGGTAAATCAACAACCACCCCAATAATCAAGGAGGACCACCTCCACGAAACAAGTTTCCCCCCAAATATAAATTCATAGCCCTTGGGGAGTCAATCGAGTCCATCATGAAAAATTTGGTCAATGAGAACATCATCAAGGTCCCTACCAATGATAATTACAATGAACCCCAGGTGAAGCCACCTTGGTACAATGAAAATCTCCTATGTGATTATCATAAACTCAAGGGACACATGACTGCCAACTATATGAAGTTGAAGAACATCATTCAAGACCTCATCGAGGACAAGATTATAAATGTTGAGCAACTGGATAGTAATCAAGATCTGAAGATATACATGAATCCGATGCCTAATCATAATCAAGGAAATAACCAAGGGAACAAAAAAGGGAAGCAAAAGTATTCTAGTGCGAACCTTGTATATGAAGAGATTGTCGCATACGTAGATGAAATGGTCACTGTCATTAGTGTCAAAGGAGTCGACGTTGATTGTGGAGTCACCACATGCAGTGAAAAGGTTACTATTGTAGGGGCATCATAGCCATCTAAGACCCCCATTTCAAATACAAAATCCATTCCCTATGATTATAGTGTCATCGACCAGCTAAAGAGAATCCCCGCCCAAATCTCCATCATGGAATTATTGAAAATTTTTGCCGCCCATAGGAAAATCCTTGATGAAGCATTAATTGTGTCCACCATCTCCACCACCCTTGATACAGACCAATTTTAGGCTATGGTTGGTAACATCGTCACACCAAATCTACTCACCTTCTCTGATCAAGATTTCCCCGCCCAACCATCTCACAATCGGGCACTTCACCTTCAAGTGTTGATTCACAAAAAGAAAGTCAAAAGGGTCCTAGTGGATGGAGGTGCAGGCCTTAACATCTGTTCACTCAAACTCATAAAGAACTTGGAACTCTTCGAGGATTCCATTAACAAGAACAAAGGCATCACCATAAGAGCATATGATGATCAAGAAAGAGTGTCTCAAGGCACTATCAGAATCCAAATCCAAGTGGGACCAATAACCATGGAAACTACTTGTCAAGTTCTTGATCTCGACCTACCATACAACATTCTCCTAGGATGCCCATGGATCCATGGAATGAAGGTGGTTGCCTCGACATTTCATCAATGCGTCAAATTCCTTTGCTAGAATGAGGAGGTCACAATACATGGTGATCCAGAACCATTTTCCTATTACAAAACTTTGGAAGACAAGTTTTATAAAATCACCCAAGTGCCAAAAAGTGATGAAGGCCCATCCACTTCATACATAGACCCATCCAACCTCACCTCCACTTCTGTGACAGAAACACCCTCCATCTCCAAAATATATGAAATCAAACTCATGATCCAGGACAATGGCTGTGGAGATTATAGAATGAGAAAAAATTCTTTTGTTGTAGGAGAGTTACCGCAATCTCCTAGGTCACATGGGCAACCTCATCCAGCTGAAACACGTGTCTGCACTATTAGGGCAAATCCTTTTGGATTCCACCAATGGGGGGATCTAAGTTGGGAAAATGTGGATGAGGGAGGCATCTCAAACACGTTATACCAAGATGAAAGGCCCACACCCACCCTACCCATGGATGAAGCTAACAGAGGACTGCAATGATGCTCGGTATGGGATAGAACATAAACGAAATCCTTGCAAGGAATAGCGATGGGCAACTAGAACCCATAATTGTGGAGAGATGATTGAGAAATCTTGGCCTTGGATGTACCCCTCTGAGTATAACCATATGTGGCAGAGGTACCCCTAGTAGAGCAGTCAGGTCTCCCCCTTAGTTATCAATAGCCGCTTTTCAATTACCTGTATGCATAGGTCTCCCCCTAGACAATTTCACCTTTGATGTAACTGATGTCTGCACCAGTAGTGATGATGAGGATACCATAACAGGCCTTCCCATGCTTTTTGAGAATTTCACCTTACTTATGATTAGTACCTCACCCGCTGAGTCAAACCAACAAACCCACAAAATCAACTTAGTATACCCTCAACTCATCAACTATGACCAACAAGGACCACCGATTCTGAACTCATTCAAAAATGATGAGGCACTCTCAGAGTTCATGGGACTAAGGGATATAGTACCATGCAGAGATCACAAATCTAGATTCGACATCACCATGGATACACAAGAATTATGGGGAGATGATTGAGTCCTTCAGTCACAAAAGAAAAAGAAAAAGAATAAGCTCATAGTTATTGAGTGAAAACCACACTGTGGCACTCTCTAACCACAAAATAGTAAAAATAAAGGACACATCTAACGGTGAAAACCTCTTTGAGGCACCGGAAGATGAAGGATTCAATCTCCCCCCTACTGCACTTCATCAAGAGAAATTGACAGCCTTAGTAGAACAGTGCAATCCTATCAACTTGGGAATAGAGGCAACACCAGAAATCGCCTTCTATGTTGAGTCACTTCTGACAAAAGAACAAGAACTACTGGCATCATTTCTAAAGGAAAGAAAGGTGAACTTTGCATGGACCTATGCTGACATGACAGGTTTGGATCCAGATGTCGTAGTTCATCACTTGGTTGTTTACCCTGAAGCGAAGCTAGTAAGACAAAAATTAAGGAAAATGCACCTTCAGATAGCCTTACTAGTCAAGGTAGAATTACATAAACCCCTAGATGTCGGCTTCATACGCCCGATTGACTATCCAGAATGGGTATCCAATCTTGTACTAGTTTCAAAACCAAAAGGGGGTATCCGTATCTGCACAGACTTTAGAGACCTCAACAAAGAATTTCCCAAGGATTATTTTCCACTACCTAACATTGATATGATAGTGGACATGACAACTAGACATGAGATGCTATCACTGATGGATGACTTCTCAGGGTATAACCAGATAATGATTTCAAAAGAGGACCAACATAAGATGACATTTACATGTCCATGGGGTACCTACTACTGGAATATGATGCCATTTGTGCTAAAAAATGCAAGGACTACATACTAGAGGGCCATGACACTAATATTTCATGACATGATACACAAAACTATCGAAGATTATGTGGATGATATACTGGCCAAATCAAAGAAGAGACAAAATCACATAGCAATCCTAAGTGCCACTTTCGACAGACTGGAAAAGTACAAGGTCAGGCTCAACCCCAAGAAATGTGTCTTTGGGGTGCAATCAAGTAAACTTTTACGATACATAGTATTGATGCGAGGAATAGAGGCGGATCCCACCAAGGTCAAATTAATCCTCGACATGGAGGCACCAAGGACAGTAAAACAACTCAAAGGCCTACAAGGTAGACTCCAATCCATCTGAAGGTTCATAGCACAACTGGCGGATAAACAGATTGCATATTCACACATACTCCACAAGGGAGTAGCATAGAAGTGGGATGACAAGTGCAATAAAGCATTTGATAAAATCAAAGAATATCTGCTCATGCCACCAGTTTTGATGCCACCAATCCCAAGAAAGCCATTAATCTTGTACATCTCAACAACAACAGTAGCCCTTAGTGCTCTTTTAGCTCAACACGATGAAAATGGGACAGAGCGGGACATCTATTACATCAGTAGAAAAATGGTAGGGCATGAGCTCAACTACACACCAATAGAAAAATCTTGCCTAGCAGTCGTTTTTGCAGCCCAAAAGTTCAGACACTACATGCTATCTCATCAAATCAAGCTGATCACCAAGATCGATTCCCTAAAGTATCTATTGTCAAAGGAAATGCTCATAGGAATGATGGCTAAGTGGGTCATGATACTATTAGAACATGAGATTGAATATGTGGAGCGAAAAGAAATCAAAGGGCAAGTCATTGCAGACCAACTGGTAGAGGCTCCAATCTATTTAGAGAATCCACTCATATCGGAATTTCCAGACGAGTCCATCTTTAATATTAGCATAGACCATCACTAGAAACTCTACTTCGATGGCTCATACACAACATGGATCAGGAGCCAGTGTTTTCTTCATCACCCCACAAAGGGATTATATTCCTAGATCCTTCAAATTGGCATTTCCCGGCACTAACAACATAGCAAATACGAGGCTTTAACCATAGGTCTCAAGATTATGGTATAGTGGTTGATCATGGCACTAAAATTCTACTAGAATTCACAACTTATTATCAACTAAGTCAATGGCGAGTACCAAACTAAGGATGACAAGCTCACACAATACAAGAAGCTAGTAGAGAGCCTCAAAGAATCATTCATTGATATCACCTTTGAGAAAATACTCAGGGCTAACAATAGAGCAACTGACACCATGGAAGTTACAATTGGATCTTTACTGGATATCCCTTGTAATGTCCTAAAACATGAATTATTTGTAGAGTAGCTTCTCATACCCACATTCAAGGTACCAGAGTCTGAATATGTGTTGCAAACTCGTTGGTCTCAATGATCCTTGGTATCATGACATCTATACCTACCTGAAACTAGGATTCCTCCCAGCTGACATAACCCCAAACCTCAAACGAGCATTCATAAAAAGTTCCACCTGTTTTGTCATCCTAGGAGAAACCCTCTATCATAGGAGCATTGAAGGAACCCTATTACATTGCTTAAATCTTGAGGAAGCCCTAATTACTCTAACTGAGGTACATAGTGGCACTTGTGGTTCACACTCCAGTTGTATGACCTTGGCTAAGAATTTGCTAAGAACCGGATACTACTGGCCAACAATGGAAAGAGTGGCACATGACTTTGTTAGAAAGTGTTCACAGTGCCAGCAGCATGGAGACCTTATTCATGCACTAGCTCGGGAACTCCATCCTATTGTTACACCATGGCCCTTTTCATAGTGGGGGCTCGATCTCATTGGCAAAATCACACCCACCTCATCGAATGGCCACAAATTCATCATCACTGCATGGAGTATTTCAAAAAGTGGTTCAAAGAAATTCCAATGACATACATAACCAGAAAGCAGATATCCAAGTTCATCCTGAACTATCTCATTTGTCGATATGGTGTCCCCCAATTCATTATCTCTGATAATGGGACACCTTTCAAAAATTAGGATGTTTGTGACTTATGCAACAAATTCAATATCCAACATTGCTTTTCCACTCTGTACTACCCGCAAGGCAATGGCCAAGCAGAAGCCACTAATAAAACCATCCTAAAAATCCTTAAGAAAATAGTCAATGACTCTGGTCATGACTGGAATCTATAGTTAAATCCCACCTTATGGGCCTACCACACCAGCATCCACATGCCAACAAGAACCACCCCATTCTCCCTGGTCTATGGATCAGAAGCCATCCTCCCAATCGAGATTGAGCTCCCATCACTGAGGATACCATTGCAAAACCTCATCACAAATGAAGAATATAGGGTCTCATGACTGAACAAGCTAGAATTATTATATGAACAACACATGGATGCCCTCAATCATCTACAAGTCTATTAGAACCACCTGAAGTGCAGCTACAATAAGAAAATCAGGTGACACACCTTCCAAGTCGGTGAACTTGTGCTGAAGGAGAACCAAAAGAACGTGTCGAATCCAGAAAGAAAAGGAAAATTTGAGCCCAATTGGTTGGGACCTTTCATCATCACATCAAGCTATAAGTTAGGGGCATATCAACTATCAACACTAGAAGGTGAGCCTCTGCAAGAGCCCATGAATAGTTATCATCTCAAAAAAAATTATGCCTAAAAACTTGCAAGGTATAGAACCGAAAAATTTTAAAAATGTCCTAAAAAAATGGTTACCTTTATGGAAACCTGGCAAACAGGCGTCTCAGCAACAACCAAAAAAAAATACAAAAATCCAAATAAAAAATCAAAAAAAGGATTGAAAAAAGCAAAGAAAAAAATCGTCCTCCAGTGAAAACCACTTCGGTGGTGCTTTGGACAAGTACCTTGGTGAAAACCTAGCAAACAGGCGCCAAGCGTAAATAAAGCACTCTCCATCTACCAAGATCTTCACGGCCTTTTTTTCCCACTCACTTATCCACTATAGTCCATTTATCCTTCCACCATCCATTCGCATCTGTACCATGGCCTGATCTTATGTTCGTACCATGTTCCACCATAGTACTACTTGGCATATTCCTAAGGTCAGTTTGTCCTGCCTTCATTGAAGTAGTCTATTGTATCACACCGAGGGCATGTTCCTTTACCTACATCAGATCGGATTCATGTATATTCTTGTGATCTTCCTTAAACATCAAAAATCCAAAAACATTCAGAAAACCCTTCAAAAATAAAAAAACATTCAAAAAATTAAAAATCCCAAAACATCAAAAAAATCAAAAATCAAAAACATTCAAAAAAACCAAAAATTCAGAAACATCCAAATCATATCAAAATCCAAAACATGTCAAAATCAAAAAAATCAAAAAAATAGAGTCATCGATCGAACTATGTCATCTCTAAGCTTGAACATAGGCAAGGTTGATGTTTGATCATCCCCCGAGACATCTAGGTCAGTCCTTTAGACATCCATCACAATGGTGATCTTTTTATCCATCTATTTCACATTTTAGGTCAGTCGTTAGGTGTCTGTCGCATTGGCAATCCGTTTGCCCATCTATCTTTTCATTGAGTCAAGTCTGTCGTTAGTTGAACTATGTGGTATCTGCGTGTATAATGTAGGCAAGGCGAATCTATGGATCAGCTCCTGAGACCCCTAGGATAGGTCTTTAAGTTAGTCTCTTCGGCATAAATCTCGAAAATACCAAAAACATTTGCAAAACATCTCAAAATTTTGAAAAAAGCCTCATAAAATTTTAAAAAACCCAAAATGGTGCATCTGTCTCATCTCGGTTTCACCCACAATAATCATCGCTCATAATAAAGCATTGTCATGTTCATCCTTTGGTAAGTCCATCAAAAGCAAGTCTAGTAGGTTCAAAAGTGAATGCTAAATCGTCAAAGTCTCAAATCTAGATCAGTGAGTCAACAAGCTGGTCATCTCGAAGTATCAATAGCTTATCATCCAATCAATCTCATCAAAACCCTGATCACAACATGTCCTAGGAATGCGACCTTCCTATGATGGACATTGGCATTAGGTATCACCATAGTTTGGTCTTGACTAGCGGTACGAAGAACATTAGCTTGTTTGTTTACTTTATCTTGGTCTTGTTTAGACTTATCTTATTTTGCGCTCATTCCAAGGACCTCTCAATGATGCGTAAATAAAATAGGTTTAGAGAGAAAGGAATGGGGCAATGATCATTATCTTTTTATCTGCTATGCTTGTTGGATATTCTTATAAAATAACTTCATCATGTGTACTTTTTTTTGTTTATAGGAAGGATGTTTTAGGTGTCTTCTTAACCACATAAGAAGGCTTGCGTTTTTATGTTTTGGCCCGAGATGTCTAGAATATCTAAAGTGCATTCTAAATAAGGTTATTTTTTTCAAGTGTGAACAAGAGTACTCCTTTCTGTTTGACAAGTCAAAGTCCATCACACTAGGTGCCACACCATCCTGGTTCTTAATACCTTGATGCATCGCACCTATGTGTGTTATCAAACATAAAGAAGGGCATGCTCTTTATCTCTCTCATCCTTGGATAAGCAATACATCATCATTATTCATCATCATATCCAATAAAGTCTCGATGACTAATGGACTTATTGGACTTCTGCATCTTCTTGGATTCAAGGGTTGATCCCTCTTATTCTTCTATCCTCTTTCACACTAACAATGCATTCATCCTGCATCCACACTCTTATTTTGCATAATCACGTCATATCATCATAGGACAATATCATTCATCTCATCCAATCTCACATGCATTGCATAATCATTTAAGATGCTTAAAATAATATAGATTTGTTATTCTAAGCATCTTCTAAACATCTCATTTGCATCATCATTTAAGTTGTTTAGGATAATATAGATTTGTTATTCTAAGCATCTTAAAAACATCTTATTTACATCATCATTATCATATAGATCAATTATTCATAGCCATCCATACATCCATTTTGAACCTCTTTGTCGCGATATTGACCTCAAATCGAATCTTTTCGATCGATCTCTCGAGGGGCAATCTACTAATGTACTTATTTCCACTGGGGCATCCAAAAAATAAAATAAAAATTAATTTTGATGTCAGCAACATCACTCTTTGAACCAATGTAACGATATATTGCTTCAAAGAGGGGCAAAATGTAAACATGCAAAATTAACATTATTGATTAACATCATAGTTGATCATTTTCTTCTTAATTAATTAAATCAAATTAATTAATCAATCTCCTAAAGTTTCCTGATTTACTTAAATCACATGTATTTGATTAAAAGACTAATATTCATTTTCCTCTCATTTGATTTAAAACAAATACAAAAATGCAAATCAAATGTCACACGACCTAATCACTAGCTTAATTAGTCAAAATCCCCGATTAATGCTAAGCCTAACCCATGTCCCATCCTCTAGCTTTTCCCACTTGCACAATAAATCATTTAATTTGATTTATTAAAAGCCCTATTTTCCTCACAAGGAATATTTCCAAGGAATATTCCCTCATTAACTCCCCTTGTTTGAATTTTTGGCCAAACAAAATTGCCCCCAAATCCTTCAACTACATGCACTTAATGCAATTTTCAAATTTCAAATGAGCACATTGGCCAAAACTTGCACAATCATGGGCCAATCACATTGTGACAAGTGGCTCTCTCCTATTTGCTGGGGATTAGTCCCACATCTTCAGTTTGTCCTCTCCTCTCTCAATCTCTCCTATAAATTCAATGTTGTTTCTCTCATTTTATCATATACTTTTGGAAGCATTCTCACTATAGGCAACTTGAGCTCACTTTGCATCTCATTGTCTATCATCTCATTTGTCTTATCAAAGATTGGGAAAGGGCTATCTTGTACACAAAGAATAGCACCAATCGATCATGGAATAGGTATACTTCATGTATTTTTTATATGCTTTGAATAAGCTTGTTATGTGTTTACATTTTGAAGCATGAGGTATTATTTCATGAGGATATTGGAGGTATGCTTGGTTTTAAAATGTTGATCATGCTAATAATATGTATGTATTTTAGCGTTTCTAACCATTTCCAAATTTTGGTATCCACAGTTCTGTATAGTCAAATCATTACCTAATGTTGAAGTCTCACCCATGATTTTCCATCATATTTCCTCGCTAAATATAAAACCAACAACATCATCAAATTTCAATGTATTTGAACCAAAGACAGAGTTACTTATATAGCCATTACCAAGCTATTCCAACTTTTTGGAAAAGAACATAAAACCAAGAGAGGCCTCACCTCTTCATCAAAATTCACTTTTATAGAAGTAAATTGACTAGAAATAGTATTAAACTCATTTAAATGATCTATCACATATCCACTTTCAATCATTTTCAGATTAAACAAATGCTTCATGAGAAATGCCTTATTTGAGGCTGAGGATTTTTCGTACAATTTAGCCAAAGCTTCCATCAAATCCTTTGTTGTCTTTTCTTTTGTTATATTGAATTCCACAGATGGTGTTGGGAACAACCGAATGGTTCCTAGTACCTTTCTATCCAGAATTTCCCATTCTTCATCAAGCATCATAGCTTCTTTCTTTGTTTACCCTTGAAATGGCCAACATAGATCCTTTTGATACAAATAATCTTCCATTTGTATCTTCCATAATTGATAATTTTGGCCGTTGAACTCCACAAACTTGAATTTGCCTTCTTCTATTGCTCCCACTCAAATATAGAGGTTTCCTACCAATCAATTGAAATACATGCAGCTCTGATGCCAATTGTTAAGATTGAAGCAGATTGGAGCAATACAAATTAACAATTATATGAAGATTAAATAACCTAGAAATAACAATGAAAAGTAACACAAAAGAGATCAATACAAAATTTTAACATGGTTCATCCAATATGGGCTACATCCACAGAAACTTAGTCATCCAATGATTTTATTGTCCAATGTAAAATAGATTACAATCTCATGAATGCCACACCACAACACACATCCCAACCACTTATAAAAATCTTGTTGGAAGCTTCTAGAATTAGGGTTTTACATAGTCATTTATTCATTTGACGTGTTAGTGGGAAAACCTTGGCATGTTAGTGGGAAAGAACTTTGAGGTGTTAACAAAAAAGAAATTGGGGATTGTGCCCCCAAACCCCTACTATCAAGGGCTACCACCACTGAACCCCCGCTTGAGGCCCGACTTAGCCTTGAACCTCAGTGAGGATACATTACGCATGTAGAGTATTTGCATGATCAGTTGCTACATACCAACATTGGGAGCATAGATTGAATAGAGCCCAAATTTCTTGTTATCTTTCTCTAT
The DNA here is from genome assembly GCA_007115665.2 of Sequoiadendron giganteum. Taxonomy (NCBI): domain Eukaryota; kingdom Viridiplantae; phylum Streptophyta; class Pinopsida; order Cupressales; family Cupressaceae; genus Sequoiadendron; species Sequoiadendron giganteum. The sequence continues at coordinate 377,739,151 of CM021102.1, forward strand.
AATTAACCAAACCACCTTCTTGCATGGAGACATACTGATTCTTTCATGTAATTGGCCCACTTATTAAATAAAAGAATAGTTGAACCTCATTTACCTCTTTCATTCCCTTTATAGAAATCAGAGGATTCATTCCATATGAATTTAAGATTTGTTTCAAGGGTAATGTTTACAACTTTTACCTCTTGCAATAGGGCATCATCCCTAGATTTTTTCATTTTTAGAAAATTTCCATCTTTATGTTTTCTATTTGGGGATTCCAGTCCCCTTATATTTAAAATATACAATTAAATATTATTAGTCTGCATTCGTTGAGAATCCTCTTTACTTTCCCTCACCTTGTCAAAGCATTTAGGAATCCTTTATTTTTTAACTTCCCCTTTTTGGTCAAGCTTTTTCCCTTTTTTTCTAATTTTTCTTTTCCTTTTCAATTTATTTGTAACCCAAACATTTCCCTTGGCAATATCCTCCTCTTCATTTGAGTTATTAATCCTATTACCTTGGATGGGGTATATCGCTTCCTTTTATCCGATCCCTATTTTCAACACCCACATAGTTCAATCCTCACTTGCTAATTCTCCTATTACCCTACTTGGTCCTTGTTCAACCACAAATTTCCCCATAATTATTCCATATGGCATTTTTACTTTCATTATCTTCTAAATTGCTAGAGTTTTTTTCTTTTTTTTGGAGAAAGGCTAGGTGAGAAAGGTTTTTCTTTAAATCTATATTGATCAATTATTTTCTATTCCAATGCTTCTTTTTATCTAAGGTTAATCCTTGAGAAATATTTATTTGCATAGGGTTAGTCTTAGGAAACAATATCTTATTTTGGTTTGTGTGATTATAATCATAGCATGACTTAAATCTACCACATCCATAAAAATTTAAGCTAGATTAAGTCAGTTAAGCTATAATACCAATGAAATTCTTGAAAACCATTAAAAAAGGAAGCCATCAAACACAAACAATAAGAAATGAATTCTGAAATCCTATTATAATGACCCAAACTTCATTCCATTGGAGGAGTGGTGTTGCATATGATGTGGAATGCAACCCTTTCCCAATCCCTTAGATAAATAAGCATTCAAATGAAATTTTATTGACAAAAGTTAATGAAGTTGATGAAATGTGAGCTAAATATGAATGCAAAGCTAGGTTGACATGGATATTGAATGTTAAATGCTAAGTGATAATGGAGATGGATGCAAACTAAGCTAGGTGTAAGAAAAGCTAAAATACGGTAGCTATTAATAGAAACTAATCCAAAGTGGATGCATAAACTAATTAAAATGATGATAAAATGCTTAAAATGTTCAAGATGATTTCTCTAAATTTCACTATAGTCACTTTTCTCTAAAAAGTGGATCCCTATTTCATAGAAGTGAGGTCTATTTATAAGTAAAATTATGAAACCAATGGTCAAGACTGATTAGCTTAATCAAGGGATGAAAATCAATGAGAATATTATGCATGGATAAAGAGTTTTAATCTATTATGAAGGTTGAAAGTTCAAAAGGATCAAACAATTTAATCAATGGTCCTAATTTTCTCTCAACAAACACACTTCCAAAGAATTAGGAAGTGGTTAAGATATTTTCATTTTGAATGAGTGCAAAGGGAGGAATATTCCATAGGAATATTCTCTTTTGGAGGAATGTACAAAGGAGGAATATTTCCTTGCAAGTGGGAGGGTGAGGATAATTAGGAATTTGATAATTAAAGTAAAGTTTTAATTGTGTAAATTAGAGGAATTTAGGATTATCATTAAATAATTTATTTATTTAATGAAAATGAGAGTTAAGTGACATTTAATTAAATAATTTAGATCATTTGATTAAGTGAGAAGAGATAAGAGGGTTTAATTTAAATATTTTTTATTATCAAATTAAGCAAGATGAAACATTAGTGTGAAAGGGTGGAATTAATCTAATGAAATGAATTACCAGATTAATAGATGAGAATGATGTATTTAATTAAATAACTAGGATTATTTAATTAAACAATCGAAAAAGGGGATTAATTTCAGGACAAAACGATGTTAGTAATCATATTCTAGTGTGTAATATCAGTCAGGACAATTTTAAGTGTCTACAATTTGCACCATCCATTTTTTAACTTTCTTGATCTTAATTATTCTTCTTTATATTTTGGTATCATCCTTTCTTTTTCTTCTATTTCACTTGTACATCCTTGCATACTATTGTCTAATACTTATCCTTATGTAATAATATTTTTCTGAGGTTTCATCTTGGGCAACAATAACATATTTATGTTTGTATTGATTGATTCAATTTTGCATCTATTTTCATTAGCCTTTTTATCTTTTTTTTAGATACCTACTTTTCCTTCCTTTTAATTTTATACCCTTGCATATTTTTGTCAAAGGCTAATCCTTGGGCAACTTTATTCTTCTAAGAGTTAGTCTTGGGCAAAAATAACACTTCTTGACATGTACCAAAACTCATGTTTGTATTTGAATCTTCAGGGGAAGTTCTTTGTTCTTTATTTTCTATTGTTTCACATCTTGTATTGCTAGAGATTTGACATTCTTTGTTCGGGGTCATATCTAAATTTCTTTTTTGAACCCCATTATTTTTTAAATTATTTTTAATCATTTAAACGTTTTGAGCAATATTTTTCATAACTATTTCCATTGCTATCTCTTGAGCATTTTTTGTGACTTATTTTTTGCAAAGGCTCTACAACCACTTTGGATTATGGAGGACCTAGAAGGGTCTCTATTTTGGGGAGTGGGATAGCACTTCAAGAACCAAATTTACTTACTTCTTATTCGAGGAGGCCTCTCCTCAAGGCTTCACTATGCAAGCATTGCTCTAGATATTTTAGGTTTTTTGATTAAGGTAAATGCAGGAAGGACTTATACCCATTACTATTTGCATAGACATTTTAGTTATTTTCTTTAACTTTTGCATCTATTTTTTCAATAGACTTTTATTTACTAGATACTCCTAATCTATTAGAAATGGAGATTGAGTCCTTCAAAGATTTTTTACATAAATCTCTAGGTTTTGGATTATTTGGTTAGTACTTTTACAACTTCCTCAATTCTTTCCACATATTTTCCTATACTTGCTAATTATATCATACTTTCCATCCTACTACTTAAAACTTCTTCACCAATGAATTTGTGGGACGAGTATTTTGAAGTTTTTCCTACGAATTTTTTAGGTTAGAGTTTATAATGCTAGGATTGACCTTTACTAATCTCATTTTCCCCTTTTATTATAGGGAAATTTCTTCTTATATTCCCTTATGTTTTGCATAGGAAGCATGCCTTAAGACTCTCCAGGGTCTCTAGCTTACAATTTCTTTTTTTCCATGGCATTCTATTTCAATTACTTCTTGACTATCCACTCTAGGGGATAGTGATGTCAAAATTATTGCATCCATGTGCAACAAGGTTGCTCTAGTTTCTTCCACCATCATCACATTACCTAGTGGTGAGAGAAGTTGTGGTAAACACGTCCAAATTTGGGGAGACACTCCCTTCACCTTAACCCATCTAGCATACGATAATGCTAGTATTTCCTTATTTATAGCATTTAGAAACCACTCATCTATGCATAACCGAAATTTTGTTATAGTCTAAAACTGCAAGAAAAATTGCTATATTTTTTGATCTACTTTCCTCTCTGAATAAAGCCATTTCCATAGTACATCAAAACATTCACTGCCATCAACTATTCTAGAAAAGTTAAAAAATGTGTTATAGGAATGTATTATAAAATGCCACCCCAACAAAAACAAAGGGTCCATGTTTTGGAGGAAAGTTAACATATTCATATATGAGCAATCGACATTCCCATTTGGATTCTTGGGATAAGGGTACCTTAATTAAACAATAGTTCACAACAATTATTATTGTGCCAATTCATTTTACTAAAGGTAACTAAGGCCTTATTGAAGCATAACATAATAAAACTTTTACAGTCGAGGTAAAAATTATTAGAAAAATGCAGTTGAACCTGGTGCATAAAAGCTGAGAATCCAATAAATGCATGGTACCTGCATGCCGTTTATTGTGTAGTAGATAAGAAATCCATAAATCTAAATTTAACTTTTCATAACATATTTTGTTCTACTACTTATTTGTAATATACGTGACTTTCTAAAATGTGTAGCATTAAATAATATACCTATGACTAATTTTTGTGTACCTTGAATGACATAATCACCACACAGCATAATTATTTGTTACCATTAGAAGCTGCACCGTTGCTTTATAGAACTACAGACCAGACCAGGCTTATTGGGGAGCTCAATTTAATGTATTAATGTATGAGCACGATTAAATTTTTTGCAGGCTATGTGCCATGATTATACTATAAGAAATTGTCTGACACCAAAAAAGTGCTCCCCACATATCAAGCCAGTTTCCTGCTCTATTTTAAGGATTACAAATCTGAAATATCTATAGATTGTGAACTGAATCTCACTTATGGTTAATTTTAGTATACTAAGATTTATTTATAAGCGAATACCATAAGATATACAAGATCTTGGAGGAAATGCATCTGATTTGGCTCTAAAAATGTGTCGGGCAATTAGTGGAGATGCTTCTGGGATTTTCGAAAACCGTTTTTGTGATATTGGGATAGTGAATCTCTCGGCGATTCAAATCATCATGTATAAATTCACATGGTCAGAGGGGCATTACAAAGAAAAGCGTATCCATTGTGATTTACAAGCGAGGAAGAAGAGAAGATCAAAAATATTTTGCCATGGCTACTACATCAACATCCATGTTGATTCTTTTCTACTTTCTGGTGGGAGGATTTGTTGTATGCAACTTTCTTTCCATTCAATGCAATGCCAATGAGGAAGGAGATGCACTGATAGATGTGAAGAATATGCTGCATGACCCACAAAATGTTTTGGATAGCTGGGATCAAACCCTGGTCGATCCTTGTACATGGCTTCATATCACCTGTGATGACAGCAACCATGTAACGAGGGTGTAAGTCTATTTATCTTTCTGATATTCATATAAAAGTTTCTATATAATTTATGTTAATACAACACATATAACAGTGACTTGCTCTAAGTACTTTACAGGGATTTGCAATTTATGGGCCTTTCTGGTACTCTCTCATCACGGATTGGTGACCTTCCCAACTTACAGTACCTGTAAGTTTATTAGCATACACATTTTAGGAATGAAATGGTTTAGTTCAAGGTGAATTTATGCGTATTATTATTTCAGGCAATTATACCGCAACTCATTGAGTGGAAGCCTGCCACCAAGTTTGGGGAAATTGAAAAATCTGATTTCCCTTGATATTTCTGACAACAAGTTTAGTGGAAAAATACCCACCTCACTTGAACAACTCTCCAACCTCCGCTTCCTGTAAGTCACCATTCTCCTGGGCTTTTATTGTTAAATTTCAAATCTATTTTAGAATTTTTGATTTTTGTTAATGCCAACTATAACAATCATAAATGTCTGATTTACATCTGGGTTTAAAGATCCTTTGATTTTAGACTTTTGGTGATCTCATTCTTCTTTCTATTTGTTATGATATGTACTGTATGTTGCAGCGCTGTGCATGATCTTTAGAGGGAATGTAAATTTAAATATTCTTTTATGTTGTTTGATGCTATTTTTTGCAGGTGGCAGAAATAATCTAGCAGGTTTTTAAAGTTGCATTTATTTTATTCTTTTGTCAAGTGCATTTGGTGAAAATTTGAAACCTATCATTAATTTATTTTTTTATTTTTTTATGGTTACATTTTTCAGGTATCTTTCAAACAACCAGCTCAGTGGCCCTATTCCAACAGGAGGACCGTTCTCAAGATTCCAATTCAATAGGTAATTGATTAATTTATTTATTTCGCTTAGCTTGTTCTTTTAAAGTATGATAAAAGATATCCACTGCTATCCACATGACTTGGTTTTGACTTGTGGTTGCTGCATGTTATGTTATGGGCTAAAAGTTTTCAAGGCAATCCAGACCTTTGCGGTGATGTTGTCTACAAGCTATGTTATAAAATGGAATGAAATGGAGAGCATTACAGCTTAAATAATTGTTGATAAAGCAATAAGATTTATCTTTTGATTTCTACTTACATATATGCAATCATTCACCTAATTTTGATGTAATAAATATGATATAAATAATTATGAAATAAGACAAACATTTGTATATATTAATACAATATTTTCGTTATAAAAACTAAGAATCTTAAATTATTCATGTTAAATTGTTTTTCTGTTCTTTTAAGATGTTCTTCATGATCTATTATTGTTAAAATATCTTTCAAGTGTGAGAACAAAATATGAACATTCCACAGTTGTTTTAAATAAATTATTGCACTTGTAAATTAGTAATATGGAAGGTCAAATTACCCAGAGATTGCATTCTATTAATTACTATTGAAGTTATAATTAATGGTTATTTTTCTTTATTAGAGCATGTTTTAATTTATAAAATCAACTTGAAAATAATCCAAGAAGGCGCCGATCAGGAGAAAATAATATCTTGCATATTCGAGGAACGCCAATAATTTAATCACTGGAATTATTAGTGATTGGCATTATTAGTATTTTAAGTATAACTATCTAAAACCATGCCATTAATTTCTACTTAATCCTTTGTAGACCAAATTTATTAAATACTTTTCTAGGGCTATTTGATTAGTCTACCACTAATTTTCTGAAGACTAACATTAAAATAGTTTTCATATTGGTGAATCTTAATTTCGATCACTTAATATATTTAAGTTAATTTAAATGTATTACTGATTTTAATATTAAAAATCCTAGTCTTAAATATTTCAGTTAAATTAGTGATTTTAATGTAATGATTTTTAAAAGTATTATAATGTGGAATTTGGGTAATACTTTTCAAGTTAGCTTAAATGTATTAGTGATTTTAAAGAATATTAGTGATTATATTTCACAAGATAAATTAAGTCATTTGTTCACTTAAAATATTTTCCATACCCAAAATCATTAATACATTATTCAAGAAAATATGTTTCCATTAGGGGATTTTATATTGGTGAATCTTGTCAAGTGATTTCTCTAGGTTTAATTTGGTCACTTATTTTTTAATAAATTTCAAAATTTTGATTTTGTATTACTATTTGGTTTAATGTATTAATTTGGCATTTACGGGCCTTTATTGGCATTAATTAGAGATTTAGGTATAGTTTTAATGCCCTTAATGGGAGTATTAATACCAATTTCTAATATTCAAAGTAGAAATTTGAATGATGAAGCGGTTCCAGCATCATGCCAACAAATGATATAATTTTAGATCGTACTACTTAGAAGTTGCATATCTGAGTTGGCAGAAAGGTCACAGTCAACAGTCATAATCCAAGAAGGTGCTAATCATGAGAAAATAGAATCTTTGTTATTAAAGGGGCCCTTAAGTGATACCTAAAATTACTATAATGCCAAAATATTTTAGATATTCCAAATTAATACCTTAAATCAAATATTAATAAAATTGACTTGAACATAATAAATTATAATTTGATCATTTTATCTGATATGAAAGTCAAAATCTAAAATCATGGACAATAAATACAGATCCTAGATCAATTGGTTCATATTTCAGGTTTTAGTTCAATCTAATATCCTTGTCAATCTAGATTCTTAAATTTTTTAGAAAATGATTGATTTTAGTGATCTAGCCATTAGACCTAGGATCCCTTTTCCAACAAAACAATTGATTATTAGAAAGTGTATATTTATTATTTTTAAATATAACTAGTTTTGGAACTTAAAAAATCTTATTTGAGAACACATTTTATGTACATTGAGATTTCATGAAAATGAAAATACATGAAAAATAACATTTGAACATAATGCTTCATAAAAATGAAAAAAGTGTCCAACATTAAACTAGGCAAAGAAAGATTAAATTTGAGACCCATAAATAAAATAGCAATCAACATATGGACCATATAATAGGAAAAAGTTGTAAAAATGAGGTACCACATAGGACAAAACCAACAAAAAATGATGAATTGAACTTGGAAATGCAATAGTTGTTAAGAAATTATTGATTAGAAAAAATTTGAGTCCACACAATACTTTTGGTACTAGCACCTAATAATCATGGTGAGTGGAGGATATTTACACATTATAGAGAAATACGTTAGATTACCATTAAGAATAAATTCCCACTACAAAGAATGGATGACATAATTAATTGTTTGAGTGGAGAAAATTATTTAATAAATTTTGGTTTGAAGATCATTTTATGTGGTTATAAATTATTAGTATTAATACTTGATTTAAGGTATTAATTTTTATCAATTTTGGAGTTTTCTTAAACATGCTTCTCAAGCTCTGACAAAGGTATGCGTTAACCACAAAGGTTCATAACCTAATGAATAATCCATATGAATGTTAGCCTCAAAATATGGAAAGATAATTCAATGCAAAAAGAAATAACTTACGAATCTCTAGGATAGGTCCCAATGAACCCAAGATGCTTGTAAGGTATCCCATTAGATCCACATGATCTTGAGTATTTTTGCACTAAGGAATCAAGACCAGATCGGCCCCAAATGCTTTGACAGTGAAATATAATGAAATTCTAAGAGCGATAAATTTTGGTAGACAAATGCAAATGATGTGAAATCTAGATATGTGATGGATGTTGATATGTAAATGCTATATCCTAATCTGTAAGATAAAAATGAAGATGCAATAAAATGTAGAATGGAATACTGAAACTGCTATTGAACATAATGCAAGAAAAACGTTTTCGGTTGATATAGGATTACTTAACAACCAGGGATACTCCTACATCAATATGGATATTCTTCCAAAAATATATGAACTCATAATTTTGTAATCAAAATATAATTTATGCAAATTGAGTGTTTGTTGGTTGAACTCCTCTTTCCTCTTCCTGATTACATGTCTTCCTTTCCTCTATAAGATCTGAATTTATATCTTCTCCCACTTTGGGAAAGGGGTACAATCACTTAGAAAGAGTCATACTTGTTACAAAATATGCCTCAACTTGTATGCTTAAACCTCTCTTAAAGACTTGGTGTTTTTCCTTTTGTTGGTTTGTATGTTGTGGGATCACTAAAAAGTTGAACCTTGAAACCTAAGTTGGAGGGTTCTAAAAGTTCATAACTTGGTGACACTGAGCTTCCTTTTGTTATCGCCAAGTTGTGGGTTTCTAAAGTTAAGGTTTCTCCCACCCTAGCGACATATAGATCAACATATTGTGGCTTTTAAGAAATTCATAACCACTGATAGAAGTTATGAAGTTAGGATTTTGAGTGACATAGATACTTTGTACAAATTGACTAAGTGGTGAACATCTATCAGCTCGATAAATCATGGTGTATGACAGAGATAGTGGGGACAACGACAATGTAATATAATACAATGTTGATCAATGGTCATGATAGGATCTAATCCAATGGTGCACATTTATTTTTCACTCCTTTATGGTGAAGACCTATAGACTTTTGTGAAGTGAACGAAATTTTTGAGCAGTTGACATCAGTTGGTTTGATCAACACTTGATTAAGATTAAATCTAAAGGTGCCGACTAGTCATGCACCTTCTTGTGCTAACTCCCATAGGGTGTGCGGCCTTTGGACATGTTTTGTGGTGGACTTGACTATTGCCAGTTTAAAAAGCGACGATCAGCTATTGACAATTGGAAATTGATTGATGGTGATTTGGCAATTGAACGGGCGTCGAAGTCGATACAATTGAAATGGTTGGTTTTCTACAACTAAAGTAGCCATGGCTAGTTGAGAATAATATATATTGAATCATTATGTATTGTGAGGGGTTCAAATAAAAATTGATTAATGTTTTGTATTGTATGCTTATGAGCATTGTAACAGTGTGAAGAACGAATCTGTAATGAGAATCTGTGTATGAGGTTGATCTAGAAAATGTTTGCTGCTATAAATTAATACTTGAGAGTGGGGTTTGGAATGTTGTATGTAATTGATTTACTATAATTCAAAGAGACTTTACTTGGTGTGTGTGTTTTTCTCCTATAAGGGTTTTCTCGCAATAAATACTAGTGTTAAATTTTATGTATGGTTTTTTAATTGTCTATTTTATTTCAATTGTGCATCTATAGTGAATTGTAATTAGAAATTGAACCTTACTATTTGCATTCTCCTCTTAGAATTTACATTAGGAAAGTAATTACGTACTTAGGCTTTCCTTACAAGTGGTATTAGAGCCTGGCTAGTTGTGTTATCCTTGTGGGTTGGACGAGATTTTTGTGCAATTATGAAGTGGGAGTAGAAGAATCTAGTAATATCAATTGTAGATTGAGATGGCAAGCACATCAGGAAGAGTAGAAATTGAAAAGTTCAATCGTGGAAATTTTTAGTTGTGGAAACTCAAAATGGAAGGTCTGTTGGTAGATAGAGATCTCTGGATTGTTGTTTCTGGAACTAAACCTTCAGGGATGAAGCAAGAACATTGGGACCTAGCAATTTGAAAAGAAAAATGGTTGATAAGACTCTGCCTAGCAGACTCTATTCTCTCAAATGTTCATGAATACAAGACTGCATCTTCTTTGTGGAAGAAACTTGGTGACATTTATCAGGGTAAGTCCTTGGTGAATAATTTATTCTTGAGGAAGAAGTTATAGTCTTTGAAAATGGAGGAAGGAGCATCTGTGGCTAATTATCTAAACATGTTTAATATGCTTATTTCTCAGTTAACATCTCTAAGTGTGAAGATAGATGATGAGGATCATTGTATGCTTCTGTTATGTTCTTTTCCAAACCTGTGGGATCATTTAGTGATGGTGATTGGGAACACAACAACAATCTTAAAAATGGAAGAAGCGGTTGCTTCATTGTTGTCAGAAGAGATGCAAAGGAAATATTTTGTGATGGAACAAGAGGATCTTGTTGTTTGAGGCAGATCAAAGGAGGAAGGCAAGAAGAAGGACAAGAATCCACGACCAAAATCTGAAGGGAGATCAAAGTCTCCTAGCAAGAAATCCAAGGTGAAATGTTGGAATTAAGGTCAACCTGGTCATGTCCCTAAGGATTGCAAAGAGGAGAAAAAGAAGAAGAAGAAGATCAACTCTTTAGATAATGATTCTTCTCAGAGTGATGTAGATGCCTTCATTGCAGCCTTGGAGACCTAGGCATCAAATGGTGTTTGGCTAATTGACTTAGGTGCATCTTTTCACATGAAATCTCGGAGAGATTGGTTCACAAAGTATGAAAAGTATATTGGTGGGAAGGTGTATCTGGCAAGTGACTCATCACTTGAAATTATTGTTTGTGGAAGAGACAAAATTCAATTTCTTGGTGGAAGAATTAAAGGAATTGATGGCATAATGCATATACCAAGTCTGGCTCACAATTTACTTTTTGTGAGCAAGTTGAATGATGTTGGTGTGCAAGTTTCTTTTTTGAATGTTGGCTGCAAAATGAAAAGAGGCTCAATGGTGTTGGCTAGGGGTGCTCAAATTGGTACTCTGTACAAGCTAGATGCACATGCAATTCAATGCAATAGTATCTCTAAAAATTCAAGCACGGTTGTTCAAGTAGAGAAGGAGACTGAGGTTCCTCTGGGAGTGAACTCTTTGGAAGTAAAATTTCTTGTAGAAAATACCATGCTCTAGCATCAAAGGCTCGGTCACATTGGTGAGAAAGGCTTAAAAGCTTTGAAAAATAAAAACCTAGTTGAAGGGTTTGATGATTGTAACCTTGAGTTCGATTTTTTGTGAACATTGTATATATGGAAAACATCATCATGTTTTGTTTTACTCTAGTCCTCATAAATCTTTTGGTGTTCTGGATTATATTCAGTCTAATGTTTTTGGTCCAGTAAATGTTTCTTCGTTATCAAAATCAAGATATTATGTTTCTTTTATTGATGATTATCCGAGAAGGGAATTTATGTATTTTATAAAAAGAAAATCAAAAGTGTTTAGTCAATTTAAAGAGTTTAAAAATTTGGTTGAAAATCAAACTGGAAGAGGAATTAAATGCTTGAGGATGGATAACGGTAATGAGTTTTGTTCTGCAAATTTTGAAAGGTACTGCAAAGACCATGGAATAAAAGGGCATAAAATGACACCTTACACTTCGCAGCAAAATGGAGTTGCTGAAAGGTTGAATAGGATGCTAATGGAAAAGGTGAGAAGCATGTTGAGCAATGTTGGTCTAGAGCAGAATTTTTAGGTTGAGGTTGTGGCAACATCATGTTATTTATCAAATTGATCTCCCTCTTTGACACTTCTTGATAAAATGCCTATGGAAGCTTGGTCTAGTAAGAAGCCCTCTTTAAGACATGTTAAAGTCTTTGGCTGCAAAGCATATGTTCATGTACCAAATGAGAAAATATCTAAGCTAGAGAATAAAGCTATAAAATGTATCTTCATTAGCTACAACATTGGTGTGAAAGGATACAAGCTTTGGAATTAAGTGACTGAAAAGATTGTATACAACATAAGTGTAATCTTTTCATGAGTTGAAACCTTCTTTAGTGGATCTATAGTTAGAGATGAAAGAAGAAAACAAAGAAAAGCTAGTTGAAATTCCTCAAACACCAGATAAAGAGAAACTACAAAGTGTACCTGAAATTGAGGAGAGTTCTAGAAGCTTTGTGAGTTTTGAAGAAGAAGAACCACAACCTTAGCCTCAACCTTTAACGAGGTCTACACGTGTAAGGTGACAACTTGAAAGGTATGGTTTTTCCATGTTGGATGTAAATTGTGCCTATGATTTGGTTACAAACATTGATGAGCCTAAAACTATGAAAAAGGCTATAAAAATGTCTGATTTAGAATTTTGGTTGCAAACCATGAATGAGGAAATGCCATCATTAGAGAAGAATACAACCTAGGATTTGGTACCCTTGCCTAAAGTTTGAAAGCCTGTAGGCTGTAAGTGGGTATTCAAGAAGAAAATTGGTTTGGATGGCAGTGTGGAAAAGTATAAAGCTAGGTTGGTTGTGAAAGGTTATTCCCAAGTAGAGGGAATTGATTATGGAGAAATATTTTCTCCCATAGCTAAGCTGACATATATCAGATTTATTTTGTCACTTGCAACAACATATGACTAAGAGGTTGAGCAAATGGATGTGAAGACAACATTTCTTCATGGAGATCTTGAAGAATTATATGTCCCAGCTTGAGCACTTTGTGGAAAAAGGTAAAGAAAGTTTGGTTTTCAAGTTAAATAAATCTTTGTATGGTTTTAAAAAGACACCTAGAATGTGGTACCAGAATTTTGACATGTTTGTGTTGTCATTGGGATTTGTAAGATCAAAATCCGATCATTGTGTGTACTTCAAAAACTAAAAATGATTGAGTTATTATTATTGCCCTGTATGTTGATGACATGTTGTTCATAGGGAATAGTAAGACTATGATTTCTGATTTAAAATCTCAATTGTCAACAAAGTTTGAAATAAAAGATTTAGGTGCAACTAGGTATATACTGGGGATGGAAATAAGAAGGAATAGAGATGGTAGAAAAATTTGGCTCAGCCAGAGTAAGTATATTAATGTTGTCCTTGATATATTTGGTATGATAGATTGCAAGCAATTAGTTGTTCCAATTTTGTAGGGAACAAAGCTATCTATTGAAGATTGTCTGAAGTCTCCTACCGAGATAGAGGACATGACCAGGGTACCTTATGCAAGTGCAATTGGCAGTCTAATGTACGCAATGGTTTGTACCAGGTTAAACATTACCCAAGCAGTGGGAGTTCTTAGCCAGTTTATGGAAAATCCAGGAAGACCACACTAGGATGCTATGAAAAGAGTTTTTCAAGTATTTGAAGGGTACTTCAGATTATTCTTTTTGTTATCATGGAAACTTGGCTGGATCAAAAAGATCTCTTAGCATTCGTAGGTATTTGGATTCTGATTCGGTAGGGGACATTGACAGCAGGAGATCCACTGGTGGATACATCTTCATGTTGAATGGTGGTGTAGTTAGTTTGATGAGAAAGTGGTAGGTTGTAGTCACTTTATCTACTATAGAGGTAGAGTATATGGAAACAACACACGCCTATAAAGAATCCATTTGGCTTAGATTTTTATGTTTTGATGTTGGATTTAATGCAGGGAAACTTACTATTTGTTGTGACAGTCAAAGTGCTATTTGTTTGGAAAAAATCCAATTTTCCATACCAGGACGAAACATATTGATGTGCAATATCATTTTGTACGAGATATGGTGGAGGATGGAAAGGTTAGTGTTGAAAAAGTGGATACTTTGGAGAATTTTGTTGATGCATTGACAAAGCCTATGAGCACAAACAAGTATAGGTGGTGTGCCAGTTCTATGGGCCTTGGGACCTATGATATTAAGTAATGTCAAAGTTTTAGAGGAAGCTAGTAAGTCCTTGTCAAGTGGGAGCTTTTTGGAAAATACACATTGACTTGTCGGCTTAAACCTCTCTTAAAGAATTGACATTTTTCCTTTTGTTGGCTTGTATGTCACTAGATCGCTAAAAAGTCAAACCTTGAAACCTAAGTCGTGGGGTTCTAAAAGTTCATAACTTGGCAACACTGAGCTTCCTTTTGTTATTTCCATGTTGCGGGTTTCTGAAGTTCAAGTTTTTGCCACCTTGATAACATAGAGATCAAAATGTCATGGGTTTTAAGAAATTCATAACCTTTGATAGAAGTTGTGAAGTTAGGATTTCGAGTGACATATCTACTTCGTACAGATTGACTAAGTGGTGAAGATTTGTCAAATTGATAACTCATGGTGAATGACGGAGGAAGTGGGGACAATGGTAGTGTAATATAATATAATTTTGATCAACAGTCATGATAGGATCCAATTCAATGGTGCACATCTATTCTATGTTGCTTTGTCGTGAAGACCGACATACTTTTCTGAAGTGAGAGGAATTGTTGAGTGGATGACATCTATCAATTTGATTAACAATTGATTAAGATTAAATCTAAAGGTTCCCACTAGTCCCACACCTTCTTGTGGTGACTCCCATAGGGTGTGAAGGCTTTGGACACATGTCGTGGTGGACTCGACTATTTCCAGTTTAAAAAGTGATGATCAGTTGTTGATAGTTGGTGATTGATTGATGGTGATTTGAAAATTAAATGGATGTCGAAGATGATACAGTTGAAATAGTTAGTTTTCTAGAATTGAAGCGACCATGGCTAGTTGACGAGTGATCCCACAATACTGTTTTACAATTTTTGGGCAAACTAGACACTGAACTAATTTTTTTTAAATAAATCTTCACTTTCGAGCTCCTATAGCGGCTAAACCTTCAGGAATTTGAAGATGATGCAAACTAGTGATTTGTTACATTTTGTTTATAGATTCTAAATATGTTTTTATTAAAAAAAATTGGAATCAGATTGCACTTCTTTTTCTATCTCCTTCGAAAACTAACTTTTTTTTAAAAACAACATTTTTAAGGAGTGATGCTCACCATATACAACATAATTTTTTTTGTATGAAAGATAAAATTATATTTTTTTCAAATTTAGATTTGTAACTATGATATCTAGCACTTTATTTTGGTTTCATAGTGTTTTATTAAATATTTTTTCCTTTATCAAGTTTCAAAGTCAAACCAATTACAATTGAAATATAGGAGAACTGTATACAACATAACTTTTTTTGTATGTATCAATTTTTATTTTTTTTTAATGGATCAAGGACATCAATACCCAGCTAGAAGTTTTTTTTTTTAATTTAATTTTGATAATCTACTATTTTCCCACATGTGTAGAACAAAGAGCTTGATTTTCGGTGAAAAACCTATGTTTAATAAAACTAAAAAAACACATACATAATAAAACCAAAACAAATTAAAATTATATTCATTAGATAGCTCATTTTGAGGGCTACCATGATCATTTCAAATAAATTTTAAATAAATTCATTTGATTCCCCAAAATTTAAATCAAAAGTGATTTTTATCAGCATTTTGATAGGTGTAAAGGAGACTCCGTTGTAGGTATGGTTTAAAACTAGCAGGGTTCTATCCAAGGGGGTTTGATCTAAGGTGGTTTGATCAAACCCTCTTCAATTGAAATCCTTAAAATGGAACTTCTTAAGGCTTAAATCATTATATTTTCTAAAAATATGTGATTCCAGCAAAAATCAGAATCTCCCAAAAATTGTAAACCAGCTTTGTGGGATCACCCTGACATCAACAATAATATATATTGAATTTCTCCATATTGGGAGGGGTTCAAAGAATTTTATTTTTTTCTGCATTGTATGCTTATGAGCATTGTAATAGTGTGAAGAATGAATCTGTAATGAGAATATGTGTACGAGGTTCATCTAGGAAATGTTTGTTGTTGTAAATTAACACTTGAGAGTTGAGTCTAGAATGTTATATGTAATCGATTGCATTGTAACAATGTGAAGAGTGAATCTATAATGAGAATCTACAAGGTTATCTAGGAAATGTTTGCTGCTATAAATTAACACTTGAGAGTTGAGTCTGGAATGTTGTATGTAATCAATTTAATGTAATACAAAGAGACTTTACTTGGTGTGTGGGTTTTTCTCCCGTAAGGGTTTTCTCATGATAAATACTAGTGTTCAATTTTGTGTATGGTTTTTTAATTGTCTATTCTATTTCAATTGTACATCTTTAGTGAACTGTAATTAGAAATTGAACCTTACTATCTGCATTCTCGTCTTAGAATTTGCATTATAAAAGTAATTTTTCACTTAGGCTTTACTTACAATACTTTATTATTTATGGGCACTTATGGAGAGTCATGCCTCTTCATTAACATTCCTTAATTGTTGCTTCATTATCATTCCTTAATTGCTACCTTATTGCATTTTGGACAATTATTTTCTTATTGATATTAATTCATGTTCATAATCATTGCTTTCCTTTATGAACCAAGCATCGATCTTAGTAAATTAATTTTTTCTATATTGTATGTGATGGGTCTTCATTGCTTCTACTAGTAGTATAGTTTATATTAAATGTTTGGGTAATTGCAGGATCATCATGAAAAAAACAGGCCCTTAAGTGGCAATAAAAAGATAGAAAATCAAAGTTAGACAACCTGATGTAAAAATTTGAATAAGTTATCTATATTATTTCAAAAAAAATTAAAAATAGAATCTGTAGCAAATTCAATGTAGTTTCTAAACTACTAGACCTTTTTTTTTAATCTATTTGGTGAAAATTTAAATTTTCAATGTAGTAGTATTTAAATTTCAGGGTAAAAATAAGAAGTAGGTGTCTGTCTGACCACCCTAATCAAAATAAAATGATAATATTTTTTTATAATATTTTATATATAAGTAGAGGACTCATGTCCTGATGTGATGCATATTTTTTTATAATTTTTTTCCAAGTAAATAATTAATTACGATTTTTTTATTACAACTTTTTAAAACTATAAAAGCTCATTTGTCTAACCACCTTAACTTGGTCAAAAATTCATGAAATTCATTTTTATTTTTTTTAGTCCTATAGTATGCAATGTATATAATGTGACACATGTTTCAGATTCAAAAAATGTGATACCGTTTGAAAGTTATAGATGTTTTTCAATCAACCTATCAATTAAGACTTTATTCGTAATTCTAATAGAAAATGAATAATAATTATTTATTAAATTCAAATTAAAGCATAATTTATATTGGTGGAAAGCTGAGAATCTCCTCTAAAAACCCTTTTCGTTTCATGAATTTTGGGTAAAAAACAAGTCGTCAGCCACATGGGTCATCATATGGCTTACATATCGCCACTTTTTGGCCCATCATGATCCTGCACAGACCCGTTTCTTGTAAAGATATATTTAATATTATTGATTTTATATTAGTTTTTCTTCTTGTTTTTTTACATCTTTTTGAATTTATGTATTATAATGAGTATATAATTACAATTATATTTAAATTATCAATATTTATTTTGTATTGTCAATATTTATATTTATAATATTATCTCATGATAATTATAATTATAACAATATTAAATTGTTAATATTTCCTTTCATAATTAATATTTATGTTATTAATTTATGTGCATTTTAATGCATTACTATTTTGAGGTCATGACAATAGAAAATTATGCAAAATTACACAAAAAAAGCTATATGTATGGGTATGTGCAGGATCATGATGGGCCAAAAAGTGGCAATATGTAAGTGATATGATGGCCCATGTGGCTAACGACATTTTTTTTACCCAAAATTGATGAAACCAAAAGGTTTTTTTAAGGAGATTATGAGATTTTCACCAATATAAATTATGCTTTACTTTGAATTTAATAAATTATTATTATTCATTTTCTATTCGAATTACGACTAAAGTCCTAATTGATAGGCTGATTGAAAAACATTTATAGCTTTCAAATGGTATCATTTTTTTTAAATCTGAAATATGTGTCACATTCTATGCTTTGCATACTATAGGATTAAAAAAAAAGAATTAAATTTCATGAAGTTTTGACCAAGTTAAAGTGGTCACACATACAAGTTTTTATATTTTTTAAAAGTTCTATTAAAAAATTCATAATTAATTATTTAATTGGAAAAAAATTACAAAACAATATGCATCACATCAGGATATGAGTCCTCTACTTATATCTAAAACATTATAAAAAAATATTAGAATTTTATTGTGGTTAGGGTGGTCAGATAAGTACCTACTTCTTATTTTTCCCTGAAATTTAAGTACTACTACATTGAAAGTTAAATTTTTTGCAAATAGATTTTTATGTTTTTTAAATAAACCTAGTAGTTTAGAAACTACATTCAATTTTCTATAGATTCTATTCTTACATATTTTTGAAATAATATAGATAACTTATTCAAATTTTTACGTCAAGTTGCCTAACTTTGATTTTCTGAATTTTCATTGCCACTTAAGGGTATGTTTTTCCATGATGATCCTACACATACCCGTTACATACCTTAATGATTGAAAAACACTTCTTAAGAAAAATGTAGTTTCAAGGACACATAACCCAAAAAGATGTTTAGTTGCCTTGACTAGAGTTGATACAGTTGTCTATACTCTTTCTTTAGAAAAATTGTCATAATGGAGAGGACCAAGATCTTTAATAGAGCCTCCAAGCATCTAAATATCTCGCAGTAGACATGTTGAAGCCTATAATTCACAAATTTAGTGAATTGATCATTCATTCTTATACAAGAGATAACACATTACATGTAGCAACAAAAAAATTGAAACTAGAAAGTTAATCACTTACCACAAATACCAACTCAAACAAGTCAAGACTGAAATAATTGTTTAAAGAAAGAATGTGTAACCCAACACAAACATTGCTCATTTCTAACCAATTTGAGTTTACATGCATCATGGTTCCTTTGCAAATACCTTCACCTCTTTTAACTAGAGGTATATCTTGGGAATATCCAAGCGATGAAGATGATTAAACAAAATTCATTCTAGATGTGATCCATTTATAGTTGCTATAGCAAGTAAATTATTGGAAACTATGGGTTGTATCCTAAAGCACCTCTACATGCTATTGGTTTGAGGACCTATTCTTACTGAAATTTCCAATGCATCTCCCAATGATGTCCTACACTAAATACCATCAAGATCAATCCTAACAACATTAAAGAAAATATATATGTGTAGTGTACAGAAAAATGCACTCCTTTACATTTCACACTTTTTTTGGGTCCCCTCAATTAAATTGGACTTAATTATGTCTTAATAATCCTTATTTTACACCTACAAGCCTAATAAATTACATTTTCCAAAGGGGAAACCTGACAACAATTAATGCCAACACATAATACTTTACCTTGAGCAATGTGTGTTCCACGAATAGGGACTTGTGACCCATTCACCTATGGTTGAATGGGTCCTCCCTAGGAACTTCAATCCAAATTCAAAATATGATTTTGGTGGTATTTTAATGTCCCCAAATTCAAATTTTAATGTTTGCTGGTAATGTTTAATTTTCTAGAAATATAAGGTTATTTTATCAATTCAAATCTTAGAAAGAAAATTCATGAGAAAATAATTTAAGTTTATAAGAGAAAATATTATGATCAAAATGTATTCAAGAGAAGATTTATTGGTGATTTATTGTAGCAATCAAGAACTCAAGCATAATGTCAAATTATTTTGTAATCATGCATGTCTTTGGAGCTAACATTGTGATGTAGGTTTCAAAGATCCAAATCAAGATCCATATCCGTTGAAGCCATTTCATGCAAGATTAAGATCAACATTTCAGTCTTCCAAAGGTGTATTCAAGGGTTTGTTGAGTTGTGACATAGCATTGTACATTCATC
Source organism: Sequoiadendron giganteum (assembly GCA_007115665.2). Classification (NCBI taxonomy): domain Eukaryota; kingdom Viridiplantae; phylum Streptophyta; class Pinopsida; order Cupressales; family Cupressaceae; genus Sequoiadendron; species Sequoiadendron giganteum. The sequence goes on from CM021102.1 coordinate 377,759,382, forward strand.
ATTCCTTTCATGTTTCATTATTTCAATTGAAGGTTTAACTACCAAAATAGGGTTTTCCCAACAAAACCCCATCAACCAAAAATAAAAAATTCCACTCTTGTGTATGTGCAGGTTAATAGGTTGAAGCAAAGTTGAAGATCTCAAAAGAGAAATTTTGCAACGTTGCATTTTTTGTTGCCTTGGTTGTCAAGCCATAGAAACTTAGATCCTAAATTTATTTCTGGATTTTTGACAATGGGATTTGGGGGAATCAGGAGTGCAAACATAGGAGTATAGGACCCAAAAATAGATTTCAAAAATCCCTACAAAGCCTTGGTTGTCAAGCCATAGAAACTTAGATCCTGAATTTATTTCTGGATTTTTGACAGTGGGATTTGGGGGAATCAAGAGTGCAAACATAGGAGTAGAGGACCTAAAAATTGATTTCAAAAATCCCTACAAAGACCCATTCACCTATAGGAAAATGAAACCTAGACAACCTTCAAAATTTGCATTTTTGTGATAGGTACACACCCTCCTGCCATTTCTAGATCTGTTAGAAGTTTGTTGTTTCTATGTGTATTATGCTTTAAAATAATTATTCAAGTTTGAATGGTCATAATTAGCTTGATTTACTATTTTTAGTTTTTCTCCCAAAAGTGTTATTCAGGTTGATAACCCCGATCCTCAATCATAATAAAATTAAATAGATTTCCTCATTGAGTTGACTCGCCTAAGGGTTGTAAGTCAGTTCTTTGTGTGGATCTCTTTTCCTAATGAAAATAGGAAGATAGGTTAATCACCCCCATTTTCCCAATTCCATAATGGAAACCATATTTTTCTATGTTTCAATAGGCTACCATAAAAAAGATGCATTTAAATGTGAAAATAGTTTTTGTATGATCAACATGAAAAATATACCAAAATTCATTGTACATTGGATAAAGAATAAACAAAAAAAAATAAACACCAAACCTAACTAAAAAACATGGTATTTGAAGCCTTAGAAGTTTTAGCAATACAAACACAAGAAACAAATTTGAAAATTTTAGGTTTGATTAAGCATAAATAAACAAATTTGCACAACAAGATTGATAAAGGTGTCATAGTAAGTGATGAAAGTTTGAGTAAAAAAAATAACTTATTTTTTAGGATAGGAAACCCTAGCAAAAAGCCTAAAATAAAAGACTCTTATACTCAAATATCAAAAGTATTTAATATTAACTTATTAGCTTGCTTTGATATAATTCATTTTGAAAAAAGACATAAAACAGTCTACCCAATTTAGGGTCTCCACATCTACACACCAATCCTAACTAAAAAAAATAGTATTAGAAGCATTGGAATTTTTAGTAACACAAACACATGAAACCAATTTTTTTTTGCAGATTGGATTAAGCATAAATAAGAAAATTACACACTAGGATTGATAAAGGTGTCATAGTAACAAGTTTGAAAAGTTTTAGTAACAAAAACACAAATTATTGTTTAGGATAGGAAACCTTAGTAAAAAGACTAAAATAAAAGTCTCTTGTACTTAAATATATCAAAAGTATTTAATGTTAACTTATTAGCTTGCTTTGATATAATGCATTTTGAAAAAATACATAAAGCATCTATCCAATTTAGGGTCTCACATTGTTTAGAGCCACATGACCAAAGATTTATTGTTAGAAATAATCCCAACTGCCTCTGCATTTGTTTCTCCACTATAGAATTTTCAATTTTTCCTACCTAGCATATCTTGAAAAAGGTATGTGCAGGATCATGATGGGCCAAAAAGTGGCGATATGTAAGTGATATGATGGCCCATGTGGCTGACGATTTTTTTTTTACCCAAAATTGATGAAACAAAAAGGGTTTTTAAAGGAGATTCTCAGATTTCCACCAATATGAATTATGCTTTACTTTGAATTTAATAAATAATTATTATTAATTTTTTATTTGAATTACGACTAAAGTCCTAATTGTTAGGATGATTAAAAACATCTATAGCTTTCAAACGGTATCACATTTTTTGAATCAAAAACATGTGTAACATTCTATGCATTGCATAGTATAGGATTAAAAGAAAAACAATTGAATTTCCAGAAGTTTTGACCAAGTTAAGGTGGTCATACATACGAGTTTTTATATTTTTTAAAATTTGTAATAAAAAATTCATAATTAATGGGTATGTGTAGGATCATCATGGAAAAAAAGGCCCTTAAGTGGCAATAAATATTCAGAAAATCAGAGTTCGGCAACTTGAGGTAGGGTGATCCTACAATAGTGGTTTATAATTTTTGGCCAAACTGGACACTGAAATTATTATTTTTAACTAAATCTTCACATTCGGGCACCTATAGCGGCTAAACCATGAGGAATTTGAAGATGATGTAAACTAGAGTCTCATCAAATTTTGATTGTCGATTCTAAAAATATTTTTTTCAAATTTTTTTGAATAATATTGCACTTCTTTTTCCATATACCACAAAAATTGGTTTTTTTCAGAAAACAACATTTTTTAAAAGTGACCTTCACCGTATACAACATAAAAAAAAATTTATGAAGGATAAAATTCTAATTTTTTCGAATTTAGATTTGTAACTATGATATCTAGCACTTTTAATTGGTCTCATAGTTTTTTATTGAATTTTTTTTCCTTAATAGAGTTTTGAAGTCAAACCAATTGCAATTCAAACATAGGCGGACTGTATACAATATAAATTTTTTTGTATGTATCAAAATTCAATTTTTTTTTTTTAATGGATAAAGGACATCGATACCCAGCACAAACATATTTAAAAAAAATAAAAATGATAATTTTCTATTTTTCCACATGTGCAAAACAGAGAGCTTGATTTTCGGTGAAAAACCTATGTTTAGTAAAACTAAAAAAACACATACATAATAAAACCAACACATATTAAAATTATATTCGTGGGATAGCTCATTTCGAGGACTACCATAATAATTTCAAATAAATTTTAAATGAATTCATTTGATCGACCAAAAGGTAAATCAAAAATGATATTTTATCAGCATTTTGATACATGTAAAGGAGACTCATTTATAGGTATGGTTTAAAACTAGCGAGGTTCTATCCAAGGGGGTTTGAAATAAGGTGGTTTGATCAAACCCTCTTCAATTGGAATCCTTAAAATAGAACTTTTAAAGGCTTAAATCATTATATTTTCTAAAAATATTTGATTTCAGCATAAATCAGTTCCTCTCAGAAATTGTAAACCAGCTTTGTGGGATCACCCTGTAAAAATTTGGATAAGTTATCTATATTATTTCAAAAATATGTGAATAGAATCTATAGAAAATTGAATGTAGTTTCTAAACTACTAGGTTTATTTAAAAAAATAAAAATCTATTTGGTGAAAATTTGAAATTTCAATGCAGTATTACTTAAATTTCAGGGAAAAATTAAGAAGTAGGTGTCTGTCTGACCACCCTAACCACAATAAAATGATACTATTTTTTTATAATGTTTTATATATAAGTTGAGGACTCATGTCCCGATGTGATGCATATTTTTTTTGTAATTTTTTCTAAGTAAATAATTAATTATGATTTTTTTATTACAACTTTTAAAAAATATAAAAATGTGTATGTCTGACCACCTTAACTTGGTCAAAACTTCACGAAATTCAATTTATTTATTTTTAATCCTATATTATGTGAAGCAAATAATGTGACACATGTTTTGGATTCAAAAAAATGTGATATTGTTTGAAAGCTATAGATGTTTTTCAATCAGCCTATCAATCAGGACTTTAGTTGTAATTTAAATAGAAAATGAATAATAATTATTTATTTAATTCAAAGCAAATCATAATTTATATTGGTGTAAATTTGATAATCTCCTTTAAAAACCCTTTTTGTTTCATTAAAATTGGGTAAAAAAAAGTCGTCACCCACATGGGCCATCATATTACTTACATATTGCCACTTTTTGGCCCATCATGATCCTACACATACCCTAGTTATTTCCTTGGAAAAAAATTACAAAAAAATATGCATCACATCAGGACATCAGTCCTCTACTTATATCTAAAATCTTATAAAATAATATTATCATTTTATTGTGGTTATGGTGGTCAGACAAACACCTACTTCTTATTTTTCCCTAAAATTTAACTACTACTGTATTGAAATTTCAAATTTTCACCAAATAGATTTATTTTTTTGAAAAATAAACCTAGTAGTTTAGAAACTACATTCAATTTGCTACAAATTCTATTGTCACATATTTTTGAAATACTATATATAACTTATTCAAATTTTTATGTCAAGTTGCCTAACTCTAATTTTTTGAATTTTCATTGCCACTTAAGGGCTTGTTTTTTCCATGATGATCCTACACATACCCAAAATCTTCCTGTACATGTGAGGTTTCATTCTACAACTTAGTTCATTTAATCAATATTTTGTAACACTCAAGTTTAGAACAAATTTTGAATGAAAATCCAATTGTATATCTTGTTTGGAAATATTTCTCAGCTAGCACAATTAAATGTAACTGAATGCATTCTTTCCCTCTATTTTTGGGCTTATATGTAGGCTTTAGCTAGTTATTTTTGTGTATTGAATAATTAATGAAAAGAAGAGAATAAGTATAGAGTAGAGCAACCAGTATTTTACTATAGTAACACCCAAAAAAAATAGAAACAAGGGAGTTCATTCTGCTACATTTTTTTAGAATAAGAAAAACCAGCACCTCTGTGTATAGCTTTTATACGTTTTATAATCTATGAATGTAATGGACTTTGTGTATTTTTGAAATATCTAAAACATAAATATTTGAAGATCATATCTATTTTTTGCTATGTTTTGAATTGTACTATGTTTTTTATTTTTTCTGCTCCTTTACCTCTTCCTTCACGTGGTATCTGAGCTGAAGATTTTCAAAAAGGATTTTCAAGGAGTTAGGGTTTGTTGAGCACAAATATTTACAGTCATCAATGGAAACTCCAAGAACAAGTCTAACAAACCCAAAAATACCACAATTCAATGGAAAAAAATATGATTACTGGTCAATCACAATGAAGGAATTATTCTTCTCTCAAGACATTTGGGAGCTTACTGAAAATGGTTACCCAGAACAAACAGATTCAATAACATACAACGCACTAACACAAGTAGAGAAATATTTACTTAGGGAAAACAAGAAGAAGGATTCTAAAGCTTTCTTTTATATTTTTCAAGCAATCCATGAGAGCATATATCCAAGAGTTGTAATCTAAACAAGCATGGGATATTCTGCAAACAACATATCAAGGAATCGCCAAGGTGAAGATAACAAAACTACAAATATTGAGGAGAGACTTCGAGACAATATTCGTGGAAATTGAATTAATAGATTTATTTTTCAGATAAAATATTGGACTGGTTAATCAAATTATCAGGTCTCATGGTGAGATACTTGAAGAAAGAGGAGTAGTTGAAAATATTTTAAGAATTCTACCTACAAGATTTGAGTCTATAGCCATTCCTATAGAAGAGAAAAATAATCTCTCAGTTTTTAGTGGATTAATTACATGCATCTCTTATTTCACATGATAATAGGTTGAATAGGACATCAAAACCGTCATTGGAGAATTCTTTCAAAAAATAATATTGAATCAGCCATAGTAGAGGTAGAGGAAGATCAAATTCAAGAGTAAGAGGAAGACACTCATATAGAGGTGGAAGAACTAGCCCATCAAACTCAAGTGGAAGAGGTAGTAACCAAAGTTCCAATAAAAATAAGCCCCAAGGACAAAGGTATGAGAAGACACAAGACTAATGCCACTATTACAAAAATATGGGGGTATGTGCAAGATCGTCATGGAAAAAATGGGCCCTCAAGTGGCGATAAAAATTTAGAAAATCAGAGTTAGGAAACTTGACGTAAAAATTTGAATAAGTTATCTATATTATTTCAAAAATATGTAAGAATAGAATCTATAGAAAATTGAATGTAGTTTCTAAACTACTAGGTTTATTTAAAAAAATAAAAAATCTATTTGGTGAAAATTTGAAATTTCAATGCAGTAGTACTTAAATTTCAGGGAAAAAATAAGAAGTAGGTGTCTGTCTAACACCCTAACCACAATAAAATGATAATATTTTTCTATAAGATTTTAGATATAAGTAGAGGACTCATGTTCCAATGTGATGCATATTTGTTTGTAATTTTTTCCAAGTAAATAATTAATTATGAAATTTTTATTACAACTTTTAAAAAATATAAAAACTCATATGTCTGACCACCTTAACTTGGTCAAAACTTCATGAAATTTTATTTTATTTTTTTAATACTATAGTATGTGAAGTATAGAATGTGATTCATGTTTTAGATTCAAAAAATGTGATACCGTTTGAAAGCTATAGATGTTATTCAATCAGCCTATCAATCAGGACTTTAGTCATAATTCAAATAGAAAATTAATAATAATTATTTATTAAATTCAAAGTAAAGCATAATTTATATTGGTGGAAAGCTGAGAGTATCATTTAAAAACCCTTTTCGTTTCATCAATTTTGGGTAAAAAACAAGTTGTCAGCCACATGGGCCATCATATCAATTAAATATCGCCACTTTTTGGCCCATCATGATCCTGCACATACCCATGGGAATTATTCAAATGAATGTAGAAAGAAGCAATGTGATTCTAGGAAGTAAAATGAAAATTTTACAAAAGAAAATAAAAAATAGGGTAGTATGTTCTTATCCTATAATGTTGCACAAGAACAACAAAAGGATGTATGGTTTTAGATTCAGAATGCAACAATCATATGATAGGGAGTGTAGAACTATTTTCTAGTTTAGATGAAAATGTAAAATCAGATGCAACATTGGGAAATGATAACAAAGTTTCAGTTATGGGTAATGGAAGAATTGAAATTCTAACCAAGAAGGGGAATAAAAAGTTTATTTTTGATGTATATTTTTCCCCTAGGCTAAAAAATAGTTTGATGAGCATTGAGCAACTCGTTCAAAGGGGTTATAGATTATTTTTCAAAAATAAAGAATGCATAATATTAGATAAATATCGAAGAAATTAGCTTATTACAAAATTTCAAATGAAAAACAATAGGATATCCCCCCTAAGAATACAACTAGATTTTAAAATAGGATTTTCTCAAACAAAACAACTTTTGCATAGAAATTAAAGATGAAAATCGGTCATGGCATCTACGTTTTGGACACATAAACTTTGGAGATTTAAACCTATCACATAGGAAAAACATGTTAAGGGGATTGTCACTCATAGAGAAACTAGAAAGGGTATTTGAAGGATGAATTCTAGGAAAAAAACATAGAGAATCATTTCCAATAGGAAAATCAATGATGGAAAATGTACTATTAGAAATTGTTCACTTAGATTTGTGTGGCCCTATGAAAACACCTTCAATTGGATGAATATATTATTTCATGACATTCATTGATGATTACACGAGTAGAACATGGGTCTACTTGTTAAATAACAAGGATGAAGCATTTGATTACTTTTTTCAATTCAAGGTTCTTGTGGAGAAGAAAAGTGGGCACTATATTAAAGCATTGAGAACAGATAGAGATGGTGAGTAAATATCAAATTAAGTTGCATAAGGTTTTTCAAAGATCATAGTATTAAAAAAAAATCACTACAAGGTACACACCTCAACAAACGGATGTAGCTAAAGGAAAAAATATAATAAATATAGAAATAGCAAGGAGCATGTTAAAAGCAAAATATTTGTCAAATGAGTATTGGGTGAAGCTATTTCATATGCAGTCTATTTAATGAATAGATATCCAACAAATTTTTTGAAGAATATGATTTTGGAAGAATCATGGAGTCGAAGAAAACAAGATGTTGTGAACATGAGAGTATTTGGATATGTGGAATATGCACATTTTTGGGATGAACTAAGAAATAAATTGGACAACAAAGGAAAAAGGTGCATATTCAAGGGATATAGTGAAGAATCAAAGGCATATAATTTATACAATCTAATAACCAAAAAGGTAATAATGAGTAGAGATGTGTATTTCATAGAAGAGGAAGCACATGATGAAATCTTAGAGAAAATAGTAAATGCAACAACAAGCATACCACAAGAAGATAGGGAAGAAATAACACTAATAGGTATCCCTTCAAATGTGACTCCTCATACTCACATTCAAGATCAAAAAGGTGGTCCTCAAGTGACACCTTCAACAAGCATAAGGAAAACCTCATGCATTCAAGCAAGGACTCTTTTAAGTGGACAACAAACACCATTAGCAATAGGCACTCATACTTGCAGAACCATCAAGTCCACATTATATAAGTTCAACCTCAAGTGTCACATCAAATCCAACCTTGGCAAGCTTGAGAAGATAAAAATTATATAACTATAAGAGATATTTATGAGAAAAATCAAGGTGAGAATAGCGCAGGCCTGAATTCTCTTTTTTCATTATATTCAAATATTGATGATCCTATTCATTTTGAAGATGCAATTAAAGATGAAAATGGATAAATGCAATGGATGAAGAAATAGATGTTATAGAAAAGAATGAAACATGGGAGTTAGTGATTCTTACACAAGGAAAAGATGTCATAGGTGTAAAGTGGGCGTATATGACAGAAATTAATGTAGAAGGAATGATTGAAAGGCATAAAGTAAGATTGGTTGTCAAGGGATACAAATAGCAGCTGACTAGAGACTATAATGAAACATATGCTCTCATTGCAAGAATGGAAACAGTAAGGGTGGTCTTATAAATAGAAGACCAACACCAATGGATGTAAAGGAAGCCTTCTTAAATGGAGTATTGAAAGAGGAGTGTATGTAGATCAGCCACTTGGATATGAGGTTCAAGGGAAAGAAGACAAAGTGTATAGACTGGAAAAGGAACTTTGTGGTTTGAAGCAAGCATCGTGAGCATGGTATAATAGAATTGACACATATTTTTTAAGAAATTTCTTTAGCAAAAGTGATGGTGAGCCCACTCTTTACATCAAGTAAAGTGATGGTAAGACATTAATTATTATTTTGTATGTAGATAAATTAATATTCACATAGAATGATGATATAATCATTGCTGATTTCAAAGAGACTATGAAAAAATAATTTGAAATGACTGATTCAGGGTTGTGTAGAGAGGGGGGATTCACTACTCACAATTTCTCTTATTTAGAGAGCCTCATGAGGTCAACTTCCCTAAACTACCTCAAGGAACAACACGAGAGTTCCAAAATCCAAAAGAGCAGGTCATGAAGATTTTTTGGACAGACTAACAAGCTCTCAACCAAAGGATAGCATCGCGGGTTTGGGATGATAGCGAAATGCGATGGCATCCATATGGACCAGAAAGTGAGAATGTCATAGAAAACAGCTTAGCAACTACTAGCAATCTAATTACTGAGATCTTCAAAAGTACTAGAAAATAACATAATGTGATAAAGATGAAATAAAGTCAAATAGAAATGATAAAGATAATAAGAGATAGAAAGTAAATGCTCAAAACCACACAAGCGATGAAGCCTCCAACACGTGAATGTCTCCAATACCTACATGTGTAAGATCTAGAGAGATTTTTGGGGTTGTATAGGGGTTTACTTCAATCAAATCCTCATTTTGGTGTTCTCACCTCCAAGGACAACCAGATAGAAAGAGAGAGTACAACCGAAATGGACAAAGTGTGTGGTGAAAAAGAAACCTACTTTAAGAGTAGAACCCACACCACCAAGTATGAGTGCTAAAAGTAATCCCCACTTGAGGAGGAGAATCTGTATCACAAAATGAGAGTGATAAAAGCAATGCCCGCTCGAGGAGGAAAACTTGTATCACGAAGTAAGGATGCAAATGATAAGGGATATGGAATCCGAAGATTCTCAAAGGTGCAAGGAACAAGGTAGATATCACATGAAGGGCTTAGAAAGACAAGGATGTAAAACAAAGAGAGCTGCAAGAATCAAGAGTGTTGTAGAGGATGTTGTAATGGCTTGAGAGTGTTGCTATAAGAAGAGATAAATCCAAGAGCCAAGGTTAGAAAGAAGATAGAGATAGAAGAGAAGATAGAATCCCCAAAGTGGATTGAAAAGATAAATTTTAAGGAGAGAAAGAGGCAAAAAGAAGCTTCTCGGGTAGTTACAAGGCATCCCGACCCATTACCACCAATAAATGTAGATGGGTATGTGCAGGATCATCATGGAAAAAATAGGCCCTTAAGTGGCGATGAAAATTCATAAAATAAGAGTTAGGCAACTTCATGTAAAAATTTGAATAAGTTATCTATATTATTTCAAAAATATTTAAGAATAGAATCTATAGAAAATTGAATGTAGTTTCTAAACTACTAGGTTTTTTTTTTTTGAATCTATTTGGTGAAAATTTGAAATTTCAATGCAGTAATACTTAAATTTTAGGGAAAAAATAAGAAGTAGGTGTATGTCTAACCACCCTAACCACAATAAAATGATAATTATTTTTTATAAGATTTTAGATATAAGTATAGGACTCATGTCCCGATGTGATGCATATACTTTTGTAATTTTTTCCAAATAAATAATTAATTATAAGAAAATTATTACAACTTTTAAAAAATACAAAAACTCGTATGTTTGACAAGCTTAACTTGATCAAAACTTCATGAAATTCAAATTTTTTTAATCCTATATTATGCGAAGCATGTTTCAGATTCAAAAAAAGTGATACCATTTGAAAGCTATAGAATTTTTTCAATCAACCTATCAATCAAGACTTTAGTTGTAATTCAAATAGAAAATGAATAATAATTATTTATTAAATTTAAAGTAAAGCATAATTTATATTGCTGGAAATCTAAGAATCTCCTTTAAAAACCCCTTTCATTTCATCAATGTTGGGTAAAAAAAAGTCGTCAGACACATGGGCCATCATATCACTTACATATCACCACTTTTTGGCTCATCATGATCCTACAAATACCCAGATGACAAGTGGAAAACATGCAAAGAAATTGTTGTTTGAATGTTGAAACATTGTAGGATGCTAGCGTGGCACACAAACATTTGTGGGATGAACTACTGTTTGAAAATGTCATGTTACAAAATGATGTGAACAAGAAAGGCATGATGTTTGATGCAAAGCTAACGTGCAAGGGTAGCTACTGAAAAGGGGTGTAGAGCATCCTAGGAGGGGAAAAGGTTGATGCAAGGGCTAAAAGGAGCCTACACAATATGCTAAGGGATTTGACACTAAAGCAGATACAAGAATGTATGTGAAATTGCAAGGGGTGTAAGTTTACGACATTACATTTTGCCCCCACTTTAGCAAGCAGATGAATCTATACTAACATGCACGCTAAAGGAAATCTATTAGACATAAATATCATTATGCCAAAAGGATATTGTAGAGGAATCATAGAACTCTTCAAACCATGAAAGCATGCCTCGAGGCTAAAGACCTACACAACAAATACATTAGACAAGAAAAATATATAGCAGAAAACAATGTTAGCACACAAAAAACTAAAGGATTTGAGTTGAAGTGAAGTGAAAGAGACCTTGATGTAAAATGTTGTCTTAGTACTATGTGTCATCCCTAAATTAAGAAATAACACACATAGAAAAACTCTAAAAAAAGGGAAGAAAGAGCATATACTCAAGATGAAGAAGATGTAGATCTTCAATCCGATATATAAAATTGAGAAGAAAGAGAAAGTGAAGAACATAAGAGAGAGAAAGGAATGTAAATTCCAAAAGAGATGGCTCCATAGGTACTCCCTCCTGAGGAGGTTTGAAAAAAAATACTCCATAGCTCCATAGAACTATGGAGTTGCACAAATTACATTGAAGGCCCTCAGACTGATGATGAATGAATCTCGCAGGATCAAAGCATCTTATAGGTCCATAGACCTACAAGGAGGTAGCCCCCAAGATCTCTCACATGAAGGAAGCCTCATGAAGTATCTACCTTATAGGCTGGAAAACCTGTAAGAAGGTATCCCCCAAGATCTCTCACATGAAGGAAACCTAGATGAAAGTTCCTTACAGGCCTGTATACTTGCAAGGAGGCATCCCCAAGATTTCTCTTGAAAGGAGGAAACCCAAAGGAGGGGACTTCGTAGAGTCAAATTGAAAAGAAGCTTTATAGGTGCACCTGCTAAGTGACATGTTTACCCTCATATAAATCATTTTTGAAGACAAAGTGGCCATGTATACATTCAAGTGGATAGTCACACAAACCATCAACAAATTGGAAAGCTTTCAAAGGGGTCCCTCGAGAACCCTTCAAAAGAAGAGGGGTCCACTCAAGAGACACATTGTTTGAAAAGAAAGGTCTAATTGGGTTGTCCCCAAGCTAGATGCCAATGATTTCATTCAAAGGAGAAAATTTCAAAGGGGTCCCTCAGGAACCCTCCAAAAGAAAATGGGTCCACTCAAGGAATACTTCATTTGAAAGACATAGTGAAGAGAGGGGGTCCTTAAGAAGGATTCACATCTCTTGAACAAGATATCACTACCCCCAACATACAGGGGAGGAGAACCATGCAAGATACTTAGAACATGCAAGATAGAGGTAAACCTTGATATCACTTGTCATTTGAGGAAGAGGTAGGTGCATCAAAAAATAAATGAGTGATGGCACCTAAAACATAGAGTTGTATTTTATCCTTTAAGGCCTTACATTCGCTATTGGAAAGGCCAAGAACTCAATGGTATGCACAGAAAGAATGTTTTTCTTTATCATGTTCATGAGATTTCTTGCATGTAGGAGGAGGAAGAGTAATTAAGCATAATTTAAGAAGCCTCAACAACATATTATCTTTCTTAGACAAAGAGTGAGGAGTAGGAAGAAACCCTTGCTCTTGTGGAGAAGAGTTTGACTGCTCACAACAAGAAGATATGTAGATATAAGAAAAATGAGGATGGACCAATCTATAAGAACAAGGTTGAGAAGACATCATGTCAACATTCAACCATGGTTTCCATTCAAATTATTTATTCGAGAAACCAAGCCCCAAATTATGCTTGTGAGGTGTGCATTCTATAGGGACATGAATGCCTTATTCATTATTCCTACAACCTTTACACCCATAGCCATTTTTAGATACAAACTTAAAGTTGGGGCCATAATGTGTTTGCAAATCTTAAGAAGGAGGATCTTCATAGAGAGCATTTTTCTAGCAATGGGGATCACACTCCTCTGTGGGAACGCCATCATCCTTTTTAATAAGTACCAACTTAATCCTCTTTAGAAAAAGCATAATCATCTTCCTCAGAAGGAGGATCAATACTAAGAACATTACAATTTGCATTCATCTTATCCCATGATACAAAAGAATAAAAATCTTTAATAGCAAGTGTGGATGATGTTATTAGAAGGCTTAAGTGGATCAGGTCAACTTTACATTCTCCAATGAAGGGTTCTATAAATTCTAAGGAACCCCAATCATCACCAAGGAATGCATTAAATCTTGAGAAGAGGTGGAAGGAAAAGACTTAGGATTTATCACCTCAGAAGAATCTTCTTGAGGGACATCTATATCAAGAGTATCCTTTGTAATAGATATTTTTGGAGTAAACATCAAAAAATTGGAAGACACTAAAGGAATAAGAGTAGGCACAACAAAAACTTGACTAGAAGTTTCCATCTCACATAAGTGCATAACATCAAGGTCAACCTTGACTATGACTAATTGATTATTGCAAATGAACTTAACAAATTTATGCAAGGTAGATGGGACTTCACCCATAGCATGAATCCACGGTCTACCAAGAAGAAGGTTAAATGGTAATTTTTTTGACATAACATATACATGGGTAGGTATAGTAATGGGTCCCAACCTCAAAGGAAAGACTATCATGTCTAAGGGTTTCCAACCAACATTATCGAACCCATGAATGACAACAAAAGAAACATTAAGAGAAGATGAATCAATATTAATTTTAGGTAATAGATCAATGTTGCATACATTCGGTGTTGAACTAGTGACAACAAGAGTACATCTAATACCAATTTTATTAATGTTAACTATGATCAAATCAAAGGGTCCAATTTCTTCTATACTTCTGGAGGTGGGAGTTCCTATGGATAGAACGTAATATTTGATGAGTCTACATGAATATGAGCTATCAATGCATCAACATTTTTTGGCCTTGCAGAAGAAGGCAAGAGGATCTTTTACAAGGCTTCTTGAAGCATACCTTGATAAACTAGAGCAGACTGAACCAAGTCCCACAATGAGATCTTAGCCAGAGTAACTTGGAGTTGCTTGACAAGATCGTAATCACTAGGTTCTTTAGTTGTAGGTTTAAGTTCTTGAGGAAGGCTTGGTTGTTTATTCATACTATTCTCATAAGTATGGGATCCCACTCTATAAGAAGGAGTCATAGAGAGATCAAGAGAATTAATACCAAATGGAATACCATTAATATTACAAATCATTTTAGGAGAAGGGATAGCTGGAGTCAAATAAATAATAGGTATCTTAGGCCTTTGAGGCGTAGCAGAGACATAGATTATATTTATAGGCTCATCGCAACTAGTTGAATGATTATTTGAAGAAAAATTCTCGACATCAACCTCGAGAGGATTGAATGTGGAAGGAGACTCATCATTTTCTAATGCATCATCTTTGGAAGAGAGTGCATCAAAATAAAGATGAGATTCATCATTCACAAATGCAAAATATCTAGAAGAGAGTGTATTGGAAGGAATGGTAGATTCATCATTCACAAATGTATCATCTCTAAGAGAGAGTGCATTGGAATGAATAAAATATAGAGTAATACTAAGAAAGGTATCAATTATTTCATCTTCTTGCAACACGATATCCTTCAAAGTAGGAGGGATCTCATGAGAAGGATCAAAGAACAAAGTGACATGGGCAAAGCCAAGTCAGTATCACATGCATGAAATGGAATATCATTAACATTTTGAAAAACATCAGATAATGAGCTAATAAAAGAGGATATTAAATTCATTTTGGGGTGATAGAACTAAGAAAAATTGAAAATATAGATTTTCATATTTTTTTGGTATTTTCTATGTTCTAGTAAATTGCATTTTTGGAGGTCTTCAGAGAAAAATTTAGGGTCAAAACTTGTGTTGGTCTATAAAATTTGATAGTTGAAGGCATTGTATTTTAGGGATTGAACTATTCCTCTTGGAGACCTTTCCAACAATGCAAATGGTTCTAAATTCCGACCACCGAGGAAAAATTTATGAATGCACCAAGTTGGCGTAAATAAATTCCTAGTTTTTCTCTTCATGCTGGGTTCACCAAAATGTAGAGAGAGGGGATTTTCTACTCATGGTTTCTCTTCATTTATAGAGCCTCATGGGGTGAACTTCCCTAAACTACCTCAAGGAAATTAAATGAAGAGTTCTAGAATCAGAAATAGTAGGTCACAAGGATTTTTTGGTCAAAATAACAAGCTCTTTGCCAAAGGACAGAATTGTAGGTTTGGGATGACAACGTGGTGCACTGGCATCTCTTTGGCATGCTAGCATTTGTACATACCAGAAAGAGAGAACATCACATAAAATAGCTTAGTGACTACTAGTAATCTAATTACTGAGAACTCCAAAAGTACTAGAAAATAATAGAATGTAATAAAGATGAAATAAATTGAAATAGAAATTATACAGAGAATCAGAGATAGAAAGGAAATACTCACAACCACATAAGTGATGAAGCCTCCAACATGTGAATGCCTCCAATTCCTACATGTGTAAGATATGGAGAGTTTTGGGGCTGTATAGGGGTTTTCCTCAGTCAAACCCCCGTTTTGGTGTTCTCACCTCCAAAGAAAACCAAATAGAAAGAGAGATTCCAACCGAAATGGACAAAGTGTATGGTGAAAGAAAAACTCGCTTCAAGAGTAGAACTCACACCACCAAGTATGAGTGATAAAAGTGATCCCTGCTCAAGGAGGAGAACTTGTATCACAAAATGAGAGTGATAAAAGCAATCCCCGCTCGAGGAGGAAAACTCGTATCACAAAGTAAGGATACAAATGATAGGGGATATGGAATCCTAGGATGCTCAAAGGTGCAAGGCACAAGGTATATATCACATGAAAGGCTTAGAAATCCAAGGAGGGAAAACAAAGAGAGCTGCAACAACTAAGAGTGTTGTAGAGGATGTTGTATTGGCTTGAGAGTGTTGCTATAACAAGAGAGAAATCCAAGAGCCAAGGTTAGAAGGAAGTTAGAGATAGAAGAGAAGCTAGAAGGCCCAAAGTGGATTGAAAAGATAGCTTTTAAGGAGAGAAGAGAAGAAAAAAGAAGCTTCTTGAGCGGTTATAAGGCATCTCGAGCCATTACCACTAACAAAAGTAGATGACAAATGGAAAAAATGTATAGAAATGATCATTTGAACATTGAAACATCATAGGACACAAGCACAAAACGTAGATTTCCACACAACGCGCTAGTGTCTGGACACATCATGTTATAAAATAATGTGACCGAGAAAGGCACAAAGTTTGATGCAAATCTAATGTGTGAGAGTAGCTATTGAAAATGGGTGCACAACATCTTGAGAGGGAAAAAGGCTGACACAATGGCTAAAATGAGCCTATGCAAGATGCAAATGGAGTGGACACTAAATCAGATACAAGAATGTATGTGAAATTACAAGGGGTGTAATTTTACGACATTACATGTTGTTAAGACATTGTCTAGGCATAAAAGTGTAACAAAAAATTATATTTTTATTTGTCAATCAAAGTATGCAACTGATATTTTGAAGAGGTTTAAAATTCAAAACAACATGCCTACTCCAAGACTAATAGCAATAGGTCTAAAATTGAGTAAATATGATTAAAGCAATAATGTCAATCCAACCATATCCAAAAGCATGGTTAAGGAATTCTAAGGTATTTGAGAGCAATAATACTTGATATAATGTATGTAGTGATTTTAATTTCAAGGTTTATAGAGATCTCAAAGGAGACACATTGTCTGGAAGCTAAAAGAATCCTAGGGTATGTGAATGGGACCAAGGGAGATGGCATTTTATACAATGCAACAAATAATTTCGAACTAGTTGGATACATGGAAAGTGATTGGACATGAAGTTTAGATGATATAAAGAGCACATTAGGGTATGCATTTCATTTGGGTTCGGGATTCATTTCATAGGCTTCTAAGAAATAACCAATTATTTATCTATATACAACTAAATTTGAATATGTAACAACAATATGGGCAACATATCAAGCCATATGGATGAGAAGAGTGTTAAAAGACTTAAAGTGTGAATAAGAAGGGGAAACTAAAATATTTTTTGATAACAACTCAACAATTGCACTATCCAAAAGCTCATTTTTTAATAAAAGAAGCAAACACATTGATACAAGGTATCATTTCATAAGGGAACTAATCAATGACTAATAAATTATTTTGGAATATTGCAGGTCTAAAGAACAATATGTAGATATCTTCAAAAATCCATTGGGAAAGGAATTTTTTTTTCATCAAAGAGACATCTTGGGAATCATAGATGACAGTAGTTATGATTAAGGGGGAGTGTTTGAAATAATTCCAACTACCCCTACATTTATTTCTCCACTGTCAACTTTTCCATTTTACCTACCCAACATACCTTGAAAATCTTCCCATACATGTGAAATTTTATTCTCCAACTTAGTTCATGTCATATCCCAATTTTTATTTCATTTAAATTATAATATGCTAAATTGAACAATTGAGGAGATTTAATATGTTGAATGATAAATTTGATATTTTAAAAGAAGTTGAAAGAAGTTGACTATCTTTTGACTATGTGATCTTATGAACTATCTTATACTTTATCATAATTGAACATTATTGATGAACTATGCAAGTGCAAGTTTGTGAAAATATGGGAAACAAATTGAAGGATGAGAACATAGTTGAGTTAGGATCATTTAGCTAGATTAAATGATAAGCTTGATGGAATCTAGGTGCACACCACTAAACGACATGACATCTACATTTAAAATTTCATATAGAAGATTATAATAATCTGATTAGAAATGATTCAATGCTTGAAAAAAATAATAGGCTTGTGGAATGTTATACATGTGATTTCCTATCCAATTTATCTATTTTTACCTCATGTCTTTGAAACTTAAAATAAAATGATAGCATGGTTAAACATATATGTACGTATTTAAGAAGGCATGCTTAAAGGATAAGAAAACAACTTAATTTAGAAGCTATTGTTTGAGATAATAGTTCATTTTTTATTTAAAAGTGATTAAACATGATATTGTTATAAAATAAAATAGTGATATATATACGCACATATATAAATATAAATATATATATATAATATATATATCTAATATATATATATATATATTCCTTATATAAAAAGAATATGGGATCAAATTTATCAAACATTATTGTTGATTTCAAATAACATTGGTAAATAAATTAAACTTATAATAATTTCATAAAGAAGATATTATAGAAGAGTGGTCTGCATTTGAATTGAAGGCAAAGGTTTTCAAATGTAGTAGTGGGCAGCTAATTGATGGTAATAATGAAGTGAAACAGACCCTTAATGGAGTGAATAGGTAAGGAGAGCATGTTACCATTTTGGGTGGTACAAAATTGTTGCAAGGAATCAGGGAGAAGACTAACTATGGTGACAAGGATTGAGGAAAAGAAGTAGGCAAGAGAATCAACCCAGTTGTGAAGGAGGAAAAATCCCACATGTGTTTCCTTTCATATTGTTGATTTCATTTGAAATGGTGTTAAACCATTAGATGTCCATTTATATGCAAGCATAATTTTTTTTTTTTTTCAGGAATTCTTTGTATGAATGTGATAATG
The DNA here is from genome assembly GCA_007115665.2 of Sequoiadendron giganteum. NCBI lineage: Eukaryota > Viridiplantae > Streptophyta > Pinopsida > Cupressales > Cupressaceae > Sequoiadendron > Sequoiadendron giganteum. The sequence continues at coordinate 377,778,120 of CM021102.1, forward strand.
CTTGTTATCTTGTTGAAAGGGCCTTATCGGCCATGCCTTGCATGCATAAGAACTAATCATACTCTCCCTATCGGCATAATAGATTATCATTTTATGCACTTTATGATATGCCTAATCATCCCTCTTTTCATTTTATTTCTTGCATGCATGTTTCATTAACCATTCTCATGGCTATTCGATTGAAATCGATATCCAGAGTAATCTTTTATTTGTAACAATTTTAAAATCGTTTGTCGTTTCCTCCATGGGAAGCAGTAGTTTTCTCTACTATTATCCTTCATATATTTTTTTGTTGTTCTTTGTGTTGAGAAGACCAAATAAGTATGTCACACAATATGGGTGTTTGGGTCTTAATAATCATTCATAGAACAATTGATAGTTGTTGATATTCTTAAACTATGTTGCATTTTTCACAATGAATGATGGATGAACAAATGTATCGTTCTATTTTAATTCATGTTGGAATGATCAGTAAGATAATATAACAGTATGCCATTAGAAAACATTTAATTTTTCTTCAAAACAATTACTATCATCATTGGTCCTAAGTCATGCTTGTAATGTATGTATTCACCATTCTTTCTTGCATGCACATTATCATTCCCTAGAATGGTACTTGAATCATTCCTTAGAATGATTACCATTAGTGAAGTCTTACTAGCATTACTATTTGAGCAATGAATTTCGATGATTGAAATTTATAAAGGTTTATCTATCATTACTATTAATAATAAAAATAAATATTTGTTCAACTATTACTCATTGCTTAGAATGATAGTGGCATTAATATGTTAAAAACTGTCAAAATATGAAAGTGGGTTTCTCCATAACTTAAACAATAATAAAATTATTTTGGATTTGTATGTTTATCATTATTTTTTAATGACAAGCATGCCATTCAATTTATTTTACTTTGCTCAAAATGATACCACTATTGTTTAATTTCTTTATATATATATCCAAAATGATAGTACCCTTGGTCAAATACATGCTATACCGGTTAATTTTGAAACTATTTATGAGACACATTGACACAGTAACATGCATTGTTTTGTAAACATCATGGTTATGATACAAATAGAGTATAAGTATGTAGTAACTATTTTAAAACAAAACTATTCTTTTACTTTCTTTGAAAAAAGGAAAATGTACACTTTGTGTAACTTTCAGTTGATATGACAATCTATAGAAATAATTTGAATGAAAGCAATATGTTATAATGGTATTTATTTCAGAATGTAAGCACAAATATATTATATGAATTTGGAACATACATTTGTATGCACATAGACCTTTGTCTACATACATACACATACTTGGGACATACCTTATTTTGATACTGATTTTACTCATTTTCTTCAATAATGTATATTGAATTATGTTAAATATGAAGTGGTATAAGACATTGAATGAATCATGTGACAAGTTAATGTACGAACTGAATAGATAATGAAATGAATAGAGCCACTTGATTTATCCTTTGTAATTTCTCAAGTTTATGAATAAAGTAGATTGAATTAATTTTCTATTGATATGTGTTAAATAATATTCTCCTTGTTTCATAGAATAGGAACACCTAAGTAGACTAGAGCACCTCAGGGTAGGTGTTGCTAGAGGTTAGATAGTTGCTAAAGAATATACTCATTGTGTTGAAATTTACCTTATGGGATGGGTACCAAAATGGATTATAGAGGGTATAGGTTTTTATTTATCCAAAACCTATCTTATGTTGTTGCAACTTAATTTTAATGCTTGGCCAAGAAGTCAGCTCATTATGAATGTATGGACTTATATGTGATGAAACTCTCTACCATTCGTAGCATAGATCTTACATTTTTCTAACCATAGATAGAGATGTATCTTGATGTTTGGGCATGCACCAGATTCCACCTTGCGGATTTTTCTCTTGCTAAAATTTCTATGTAGGGTCGGGTATTCCTCTAGTAGGAAGAATTATGAGGAAGAATAAAATTCATGGTTGGGTGGTAAAGTGTCTGGGCCATGTTCTCATCCACCATAGGATGTAAGCATCAAAAGTAAGCCTTGGATGTTTTCTAGTTATCAAAAGGATTATGATGTAAAATTGTATATTGTATTGAATTTGTGTCCTAATGAGCAAAGTCAACTTGGATACTATAATTGACATTTAGAAATGAATATATATTCTGACTCATATTTTAATTAGACATGTGTTGCTATGATTTAAAATGTTTGCTTAAGTTATATCTTTTAAAAATTTAATATTCATAACGTCATTTGAAATTAATATTTAAGTAGTAATTAGAATGGGTTATTATATTTGGTATCAGATATTAGGGTTCAACTCTAGGACTTTTGAGTCCACAATGACCATGACTAGGGGATAGTTGACCCTTTGATCAAATTTGAGTTGTCTTGACAATTGAACAAATGTAGAATGAATGCAAGTATGGGAAGGTCTAAGTCAAGAAGAAAGAAAGGGAAAAATGTCAGGACCTGGAACAAGAAATTTGTAGTTGAAGAGAACACTAAAACTGAGGTTCAACTTGAGATTCCCAATGATGAGACTTTTTCTCAAGCCCTCACTCAACTTAAGCTGGAGAGTGGAAAGAATATTGAGGAGACAAATTGAACTCATAAAATTAAGAAGCTTTATGCAATAAAAAATTGGCCTCTAGGGTGTGGACCAAACACACCCTTACTAACCAAGGAGGAAAAGGAGAGCCTACATGCTCAACCCTCCTCTTTTGATAAAATTGATGTAAATTCTGATGAGGAACTAGAGGAGTGTCCTCCCTCTGAGAATGAGAAAAATAACTAATGTAAAGAATAAGATTTTGTAAATAAGGGCGCATGTGACCCACACATAATATAAATAAAGGAAGATGTTTTTTTTGGTGTGTTCAAGTGAAGAACTCAAAAACATGTTTTTCTATAAGAGAATGTGTTTATTTTTATTGAATGAGTGAGAGATACATGTGTATGTAGTGTTATGTGAATAAGAACATTTACTTGTAGAACCTAGTGTTAAGTTACAATAGACATGAAATGTGATGTAGTTTGGGTGTGAGTTAGTATGGTGACCACCAGATGAGAAGCATGTAGTAGTGGGTCAAAAAATTGACCAAAGAAAAGGATGGATTAGATTTTAGAACTTCTAAATAGGAAAGAGGCTCATTTGTACCACTTAGAACATGAGGTCTGAGTGGTATGTGAGGAATGAATTCCTAGAAATACAAAAGTCAATCAGGGAGAAGGAAGTCTGGGAGAAGGCCCTTGAGATCAAATTGAGGAAGAACTAGTAAAGGATCTCAAAAGAGTAGTACCACCTGAGTTTGATGGAAAATCCATTAGAGCAAGAGTTGAGGCATGGATCATTGAGATGGAGAAATATTTTGGACTCTATAGCCTATCTAACTAGACTAAATCTATGTGGGCTATGTATCAACTTTTAGTAGAAGTAGCTACTTAGTAGGGCAATAAAAAGATAGAAAGGAATCTTTGGCCTAGTGAAATTACTTGGGAAATCTTCCTCTAATCTTTTAGGAAGAGATGGTTATTGTGTATTTTTTTTGACAAGAAGGTGACATAATTCCAAAACCTAACTTAGGGGAGCATGACTATGACCTAATACTCAAAAACGTTCACCAATCTACTAAAGTGCTTTCCTTAGTATCAAGGAGATGAATGTTTCCACATTTGAAAGTTCATATTGGGACTTAGAACCCACATTGGAGAAAAAGTGGACATGAATGATCCTCTCACCATGAATGAAGTCTTCTAAAATACCATCAAACAGGATAAAAAATTATAGTAGTTATCTAATTACCACAATAATTCAAATCCTAAGTTGTAGCTCAGGGAACAATAAGTTTCAAAAAGGAGACAAGACCGAGTAGATCCATAATCTCAAAAGGGGAAGTTAGTCACATGAGAAAGGTGAAGGTGGTAATGGTGGAAAGAGTAAGAAGGAAAACAACAACAAAACCAATGACGACCAAAAGTAGAAGGGCTTCAAAGAAGACAAGACAAGAGGTTGGAAAGGGCCTCACAATGGGTGTTATACTTGTGGACGTGATTATTATGCCTCTAATTGTATGTAGCAGTCAAAGACATGAAGTGAAGGAAACTATCAAAAATCTCAACAATATCATCAAATCCATCCTACGGTGGATAACAAGAAAGAAAAGTATCAGGCTTCACCAATCCACTTAGAGGGTAAGCTCTATGGTTGTACTGTCTCTATTTTAATTAATAGTAGAGCTATTCAATGTTTCATAGACCCTAGAGTAATATCCATGATACCTATTAGACCTGGATACTTGGAAAACTCATCAAAATTCTAGTATGAAAACCGAGTAGAGCAGAGGGTAGACACCTATCTCTTTTCTAGTTGTATAGGAGAGAATTTTCACCCCTTACACAAATTACCCTTTCACACATCCTTACCTTAAAAAATCAAATATAAAGGCGAAATTACACATCAACCAACTACCTTCCATCCACTTGGAATCTTTCCTTTATATTGGTGAGAGATAATTTTTCGAGGACGAATGCATGACACATAGACGTTTGTGTGGTGCACTGTCATCCCTGATGGATTCCCACATCTAAAGTTGGAAGAGGCATTACACACCTGATTGGGGTCGAATTGTAACATCCCTTTTCGACCAACTGACCCCAAAAATGGGAGAGTCTTCCCATCCCACCTTAAAATTCATCCATTCTCATCTCATTGTAATCTCTAAGAAATAGATACATGTTCTTGTAGCAATTCAATCTCACTCTGTAGCATCTCATTCACTCTCAAGCAACACTGCCTCAACTCCACATTGCAAGTGTGAAGCAAGCCAAAGAAGTGTGGGCTTGGAGCCTTGCAAGGCCTCCCTTCATCACAGTTGTGGTTGTGGTGACTTTTCCATGTCCATAACTCCATTGGCTAGTTAGCTTTTGGGTGGAGGTGGTAACATTTAACTCCTCTCCTTTTTGATTTGGTTGGGTAGCATAACACTATTTTGTAGTGCTTATTACTTTATTTCCTGTATCTCATATTCTACTTTGTTGCTTTCTAGCTATCCGTAGAGGTGGAAACACCAAAATGGGGGTCTAACTGAGGTAGGCCCCTGTACAACCCCATAAAATTTCCTCTCTTTCTTGTGTGTAGGTGAATGTACAGTTGGAGATACCTAGAAAACAAGCGCTTTTGCAAGATCATCTTCATCACCCTAGCTTTCATTTATTTTCTTTATCATTTTAGTATCTATTTCTTATACTTTATCATTTTTTTTTACCATTGAAACCAACTTGCTAGGCTATTAGTTAGTTTTTAGGTAGCTTGTACTCTATTCACTATTTTTTGACCATATGGATGCTAGCATGTTGCACTATTGTCCTAGAACTACACCTCCATCCTCGACCAAAGATTTTTCTAAGACATAGGAGGGTATGTGCGGGATCATCATGAAAAAAATAGGCCCTTAAGTGGTAATAAAAATTCAGAAAATTAGAGTTAGGCAACTTGAAGTAAATATTTGAAAAAGTTATCTATATTATTTCAAAAATATGTAAGAATAGAATCTATAGAAAATTGAATTTCATTTCTAAACTACTAAGTTTTTTTTTTTTGAAAATCTATTTGGTGAAAATTTGAAATTTCAATGTAGTAGTACTTAAATTTCAAGGAAAAAATAAGAAGTAGGTGTCTGTCTGACCACCCTAACTACAATAAAATGATATTATTTTTTTATAAGCTTTTAGATATAAGTAGAGGACTCATTTCCCGATGTGATGCATATTTTTTCATAATTTTTTTCTAAGTAAATAATTAATTATGATTTTTTTATTACAACTTTTAAAAAATATAAAAACTTGTATGTCTGGCCACCCTAACTTGGTCAAAACTTCATGAAATTCAATTTTATTTTTTTTTAATCCTATAGCATGCAAAGCATAGAATGTGACACATGTTTCAAATTCAAAAAATATGATACCGTTTGAAAGATATAGATTTTTTTCAATCAACCTATGAATCGAGACTTTAGTCATAATTCAAATAGAAAATGAATAATAATTATTTATTAAATTCAAAGTAAAGCATAATTTATATTGGTGGAAAGATGAGAATATCCTTTAAAAACCCTTTTCATTTCATCAATTTTGGGTAAAAAAAAGTTGTCAGCCACATGGGCCATCATATCACTTACATATTGCCACTTTTTGGCCCATCATGATCCTGCACATACCTAGTATCGACTCCAAAAACTAGCTTTCCTATCCCAAACCTAAGTTTAGGGTCTATAGAGTGATAAAAGTATGCTATAGTGCTCATCATTCTTGATCCTTATTCCAATACATCTATTAGAGTGAGGTAAGTTAGGGAAGCCCTCTGCTCTTAACTCTTCATGACCTGGAGCCTTGGTGTGGCTGGTCCCCCTCTCTTACATTTTTGGTGAACTCGATGTGAACAATGTATGTCCATTTGTGTGTGTTGAGACTTTTCCCATGTACCTCATGACTGTTGTAACTCTAAGTGCTGTGGATGTTTATGAGAATGACAACCCAGCCCATGAATTCTAGGTATGTTGTTAGGAGAGGTGTGTGAAACCTTCTGATGGAGAAGAAAAAGGTCACCTCTAGCTTCAACCCCATTTTTCCCACTAGTCTAACTAATGGGTTTACAACTAGCTTTCCTAAAAACTATGCTGACAAGATGGGTTTCATGGAAGAAACCACTTTTGTAGCTACTCCTCCAACATCCACTATGCCCTCATTCGTAGATGATGATGATGTTGTGCATGTTCCCACTAAAAGCCTCATGGCATTAGATAATATATTTCTAGACCTTTTGAATCACTTAGAGAAGGTACCAAGCATGGTAGGAGCTACTAGGATTGCAAGCAAGGTGAGACAAGTGCTAGGGATAGATTGAATAGGAATATAATTTCTATGTGGCCTCACTAATCTAACTAGAGTTTATGTCCCTTCGTATAGGCCTAGATTAGGTACCACTTGAGGGAAAGTGCTCGATTCCTATGAAAGACAATTAGGTGTTTTGATGCCCACTACATCTGTATGCATGACCGAATCAAGGCCTACCATCAGTATCTCTTCTTCTCCTTAGGAGTCTCACACTCTCAAGGTGAACAAAACACCCCTTGGGTTGAATTTCACTCCTCTTACTACCCTTGGTGGTAGAGGCTTAGGTGGAATGAGTGGTAGTGGCTTTGGCAGTAGATGTAGCACCAATGGAGGTGGCTTCAGTGGTGGATCTCATGGCATTCATAGCGGTGGTCCCAGTGGTGGCTCTGGGGGTGGTTCCAGAGGTGGTGCTGCTGATGGTGGTTCTAGATGTTCCATTGGTCCTCTGTCATTTAATGACCCTATTTTCAACTCCTTGCTTTAGAACATGGGTCACATGTAGAACCAACTAGTGATTCTCTCCTAGGCCTCTTCCCAACCTATCTTTCAGCCCTTCTTCCAACATAGCCCATTGTCAGTGACAATCCTAAACACTCCCTTCCCATAGGAATGGAGATTCCCAAATTTGAAAAATATGGCAGAAAAGTGGACCTAAAAATGCATGTGTCTGCCTTTAACAACACTTTTGTAGACTTCTTCCATCATGATATGTTGATGGAAACATTATTCTATCCATCTCTTAAGGATACAACACTCAAATGGTGTTATTCCTTACTTGATAATTCTATCTTCTCATTTGATCAACTTGTGAATCAGTTTCTCTGACAATTCCAAGCCAACATTGGACCAAAGATGACCTTTTAAAATCTTGTCAAATGCAAGCAAGGGGATAATGAAAAGATAATTTATTTCATTACACGATATCAAGTGCTCTTTTAACAAATCTCGTACCTACTGCCCAATTCTAATGTGTAAAAGGTATTCATAGGGAACCTGCTTAGACCTTGGCAAGAAAAGTTTTCCCTTATGAACTATCCTTTTTTCATGAATTTGTGTGCGGCATTACAAGAATATCAGAAAATGGTAGTTCAATTTGTGGGACCCTCCTTGCGGCCCCATCTAAAAGGTCGATCTATTGTATCGATCTCAAGAAAAGGCAAGGCTATTGCAAATGTAGTAGCCACGATGAATGATAATGGCCTCTGGCATAATAAAAAGTTCACAAAGTTAACATAATCTTATTCTTCCATCTTGCAAAATTTGTTGAAGGATATGATCATAACCTTGGAGAACCCCAAACCTCTCAAAGAGCCTTACCCTAATTGGTATGATGCAAATACCTTCTGTCAATACCATAGATTCAACAAACATGATACGAAATGTTTTATGCTCCTACATCATTAGACATAGGACTGTATCAAGGATGGCACTATTCACCTCAATGGGAGTAAACAAAATGTAAACAATTCGATGGTGAAAGCAAATATTGAGTTGCAGATATACATAGACCCATTCTCATCACATCCTACCAACTTAATTATTTATTCCTCTAATTCTACCACTCGACCCAAGGCATGCATTAACATGGTCATGATTACTCCTACCACACAGACTATGAATGACTCATTGGATGTGACATTCACCTTGTAGGATAATCCCTTGAACAACAAGCCCTTTTCTCTCTACATTCTCTCTTGCGTCAATGGAAAAATTTTGATGGGGTTCTTATTTGACCCTGCAAGTCGAGTGAGTGTTATCACAGAAGAAACACTATTGCTAAATTCATTACAAAGGGAGGAGTATGAAAAAATGAAGTCTACCATCTACATGCATGATGTTCTTTGTCTCAAACTATATGGTTCGATAACCCTATCCATCCTAGTTGGACCTAGGGCTATAGACATGGTTTTCAATGTTATTCTTGAGTCGGATTTTTTTAGGCTGAAGTTAGGCATAACTTGGCTAGCTTTTGTGAATGGATTTGCCTCCGTCATTCACAAGTGTTTAAAATTATCCCATGAAGGTGTCTTGCACATGGTGCATGCAACTAGATACCATCCATTGGTGTCCCATGGGTGCTTCTCATTTGATCATTTTTGGCCCACCTCGGTTGATCCGATCCCCTGAAGAATGGACCTACTTTACAAGAACTATGTGAAATATAAGATTGGGGGCAAGGGATAGCCAAATTTCACCCTCCCAGTGGTGCAACAACAAGATGCCTCCTCTTATCAAAAGGGAAAGGATAAGCCTACCCATCCTTTGGGTGCTTCTTTTTCTCCTCTTTCCAAAGAAGATTTTGGATGAACTCTTTGATTTTACCTAAGTTGTCTGATGGTACCAACTTGGAAAAAACCTAAGATCCAAATATATGATCTTCCTACTAAATGTCCTAGACCTTGGCCCTACCTGTACAATAGAAGAAAGTTTCCCCATGGGGAATCCTCTATGTCTCAGCCTCCGTAGCCTCCCATCGCTTCTGCTCCAAAATTAGTAAATGTGAAGAGGCCCACTACCAAGAAACTAGAGCTGACTCCCCTCATTATTTCTCAATCTACTTCTGCTGCTCTTGTTCACGAGACTATCCCTCTACTAGAAATGGCTAAAATAGACACCCCTATGGTTGAGTAGGAGCCTTTTGTCCCTTCACAACTCCCTACCTCTAGCTTGAAGAGTCATAAAAACTTACCTGCATTTGATCGCAAGCATCGATGAAAGGCTCTAGTGGCTGAGTAGGCCACTTTACAAAAAAAGGAAGAAGAAATGACTGCCCCTATATTAGGGTCTCCTACTATATCCTCCTCCCTCCTCCCCTCTACTTCTGTTGAATCAAGTTTAGTCTCACTTTCAGTTCCCACTATGAGTGTGAACATGCCTGACCCCAAAAAGGTGCAGGTGTTTATCACCCCCTTAGCTGAGCCACCCTTGTTCATGTCCCTTCCAGACATCCTGTCATTTCCTAAACTCGTGGACACGTTGAATACCTCAATGTTGTATACTATGGTTTTCTCCTCCTCCTCTTATGCATCTCTTACCTTGTCTATGGGGAGTTTACATCCCCTAATGAATCAAAAGGTGGAGGTTGGCCCTTCCAGCAATGGAGGGCATAATAGGATCCCACCTTCTCCAAATGGTGGTTTTTTGCTAGCTTGTTCCATCCTAGTGATGAAGCTAACTTTGAGTTCCCCTAAGTTTGTCACCACTCCCGAGTCGCTTGATGAGCCAAGTGGTGAACCTCAGGTGTTGTCCTCTCCATCCATTGAGATATGACATGGCACTCCTATAAAGTGCAAGTTCAACTCTCTAGAAAAGTTTTGGCCTTGTGGGCGATCTTTGTGTAATTGCTAACCATAGCTCCACAAGAGTCGAGCAGGGAAGACCTTGTAGATCCTTACTCCTTAGCCCTTGTTGCGGGAGGTTTGGAAGCTCCCCCTCTTAATATTCTACCACTGTAGGCTCCTCCAACTTCCCCTTATAATGATCTAGATTGGGAAGCAGATGACCTCTTAGTCAATGAGTGTTAGGGGGATGCCTCTTCTTTATCTACAAATTAGAAGTGTATGTGTAGTGTGTTCCCCCATACATGTGCTATGTGTCTCTGGATGACCCTTTTCACCCTTTTTGGTTCTTGGATATAGGATTGATTTTGTGTCATGAACCTTCTTCTATTTCTATCATCATTCTTCCATGTTTGTGTTTTATTTTTGACAAATTAGGGATGATGCAAAGCATTGGGGGCATTTAGGCTTCCCTTCCATGTTGACCCATTTTTTTTATTTTTACTTTGTTTTCAATGCATTCTTCTTGATTTGGTAGGGATTGATGATCTTTCACCTTCCACCATGCTTTCTTATTATTTATAAATGCATGAGAAGATCTGACCCCATAAAACCAGATCCCCCTTTGTCCTTTATTTATGATTACTTCTCTTTCACTCTTTTCTTATATTTCTCTTTTCTTTGCTTGATCTGTCCCTATTATGTGTGATGTGTCTTTCATGATACTTTAATTTTTAGAAAATTCATTTCCAATGGATTTTTCTCAAAAACCTTTGCAAACATTCAAGAAAATTGTATTCTCGACTTGGACCCCTAATGAAACATGTTTCCTTCATCATTGGTTTGAAAAGAAAGAACTTGAGAACTTCCCTCTGAGGTAGGAATAGGTTTGACCTTCCCCTCACAAGGGGGAATTTTCTTCCTTTCAAGTTCCTTGATGAAGTGAACATCTTTTAAAAGGATTCCTTGATGATGAATCAATCTTTTTTGCACTTTTTGAGTGGACCGCTCTTCACATCGAGTTCCTGAGGGACCCCTTTGAAAACATTCTAATTTTTTGATGGTCTACATGACTATCCGCTTGATTGCCTGTGTGGTTGCTTTGTGTTTCCTGACATTTTTCATCTATAGATAGACATGTCGCTTTATAGGTCTCCTATAAAGACACTTTTTGACTCTACAGAGTCACCTTACATTTTTGGGTTTCCTCCATGTGAGAGATCTTGGGGGTCACCTCCTTGTAGATCTATGAGTCTGTAAGGTGCTTGCTTCACCAAGTTTCCTCCATGTGATAGATCTTGGGGGATGCATCCTTATAGGTCTATGGGCCTATAAGGCACTTGCTTCATCAGGTTAGCTCCATGTGAGAGATCTTGGGGGATGCATCCTTGTAGGTCTATCAACCTATGAGGTGCTTACATCTCTGGGCTTCCTCCATGTGAGAGATCTTGGGGATCACCTTCTTGCAAGCCTGCAGGCCTATAAGGTGCTTACTTCACAAAGCTTCCTTCATGTGAGAGATCTTAGGGGTTGCCTCCTTGTAGGTTTGCAGGCTTGTGAGATGCTTTCATCCTTTGGGATTTTTCCATCATTTGTCCAAGGACCTTCTGTATACTTTGTGTAGCTTCATAGTTCTATAGAGCTATGGAGCCTTTTGTTTGAAACTCCTCAAGGAGATTACCTATGGAGTTCTTCTCATGTCTTGTCCTTTTGAGCACCCTAGATCATGATCTTCTTCCTTGATGGATCAAGTATAAATTTCTAACACTACTAACTCTTTGATCTACTTTACCAAAGCATTCATCAGTATTCATGCTCTCTAAAGTGGGGGAAAAATGTATAGGAGAAAATTTGCACCCCTTACACAAATTCTCCTTTCATGCACCCTCACCTTAGAAAATCAAATCCGAAGGAAAAATTTCACATCAACCAACTTCCTTCCATCCATTTGGCATCTTTCCTTTGTGTCGGTGAGAGAATATTTGTCAGGGATGCACATGGATGCACAAACGTCTATGTGATGCACTATTGTCCTTGACAAATTCCTGCATTTGAAGTTGACCTAACCATTACACACCTAATTGGGGTTGAATTATAACGTCCCTCTTTGACCAACTAACCCTAAAAATTGTAGATTCTTCCCATGCCACCTTCAAATTCATCCATTCTCATCTCATTTTAATCTCTAAGAAACAAATTCACATTCTCTTAGCAATTCAATCTCACTCTAGTATCTCATTAAATCTCAAGAAACACTTTCAACACTCCTTCAACTCAAAATTGCAAGTGTGAACCAAGTCATAGAAGTGTGGGCTTGGAGCCTTAGGAGGCCTCCCTTCATCATAGTTGTGGTTGTGGTGACTTTTCCAAGTCCATAAGTCCTCCATTAGCTACTGAGCTTTTGGGTGGAGGTGGTAACCTTTCACTCCTCTCCTTTGTGATTTGATTGGGTAGCATAAAATTTTATGGTAGTGCTTATTACTTTCTTTCCTTTATCGCATACTCTACTTCATTTCTTTCTGGTTGTTCGTGGAGGTGGAAACACCAAAATGGGGGTCTAAATGAGGTAGGCCCCTATACAGCCCCAACAATTTCCCCTCTTTCTTGTGTGTAGGTTAACGTGCATTTGGAGCTATCTAGCAAATAGGCTCTTTTGTAAGATCATCTTCAACACCCTATATTCATTTATTTGCCTTATCATTTTAGTATTTATTTTTAATACTTTATCATTCTATTTTTAGTGTTGAAACCAACTTGCTAGACTATTTGATACTTTTTAGATTGTTTGTACTGTGTTCACTATTTTTTGATTGTACAAATGCCTACATGCCTAAGATATGCCAATGTACCATGCTATCATCCCAAAAATACTCTGCCATCCTTGGACCTATAGCTATGTAAGACATAGTATCGACTCAAAAAATTAGGTCGCTTGGCCCAAACCTAAGTTCAGGGTCTACAGAGTGATAGAAGTATGTTATAGTGCTCATTATTCTCGATCTTTATTCCAAGACATATTTTAGAGTGAGGTAGGTTAGAGCAGGCATCCACTCTCGGCTCTTCGTGACCTGGAGCCTTGGTGTAGTTGGTCCCCCTCTCTTGCACTAGTGAGTTAGAGCTTCCAACCTTCCAAACCCAGGTCAACCTATATGCGACACTGTTAAGCTCATACAATGTAATTTTGGGGATAAACTGGTTAACCGAACATAATTCTATAGTGAATAGTAAGGATAAGATAGTTCATTGTCTAGATGAATATGGGAACCCAATTGAGATTTATGGGATGCAAAGACTCTTAGAGCTTAGACAGTTGTCAGCTATGTAGTTCAAAAAGGATCATTGAAAGGGATGTATTATTTGTGATGTGCATATCAGTAACCTTGACAATAAGGAACCATATCTAGAAGACTACAATATTCTTAAGGAGTTTTGAGATGTATTCCCTGACAAACTCACACAGTTACCTTTGAAATGAGAATTGATTTCTCTATTGACCTAGTACTGGGAGTTGAGCCACAATCCAAAGAACCATATCAGATGAACACTACCAATCTCTATGAGTTGAAGGCCTTGTTAATTGATTTGTTGAACAAAGGTCTCACAAGACCCACTGTGTCTCCTTGGGGAGCACTAGTTATCTTTGTGAAGATGAAGGATGAAACCTTGTGTCTATGTATAGACTATTAGATTTTGAACAAGGTGACAATCAAGAATTGACATCCACTCCCAAGGATATGAATTGTTTGACTAGATGAAGGGAGCAACATTGTTCTCCAAAATTGATCTGAGGTCGAGATACCATTAGTTGAGAATAAAGGAAGAATAAATTCTGAAGATTTCCTTTCGAACTCGGTATGGGAATTACGAGTTCACTATGGTACCTTTTGGTTTGACCAACACACCTCCAACTTTCATAAATATCATGAATAGTGTATTGAGAGATTCCTTGGATGAATTTGTTTTTTATTCTCATAGATGACATCCTAGTTTACTCAAAGTCTATTGAAGAGCATGACAAGAACTTGAGGATAGTTTTATAGCATCTGAGAGAGAAGAAACTCTTTAGGAACCTATCCAAGTACTTGTTTTATCAAAACAAGGTGCACTATCTAAGCCATATTATATTTTGAGGGGGTCTCTATAGTCTCTGGGAAGATTAATGTAATTGTGGAATGGCCAGTGCCTCAAAATGTGTTATAATTTTGTAGTTTCATGGGCCTTCTAGGATATTTTAGAAAGTACATACAAGGGTTCTCCAAGATTTCTTCTCCAATCACGTCAGTCAAATAAAAGGAACATAGTTTGAATGGACCAAGAAGTGTGAGCAACCATTCCAACTCCTAAAGGAGAGGCTCATAATAGCACCAGTTTTGACCATCCTTGATCCTAATGGAAGATTCACTGTAATCACAGATGCTTCAAGAGAGAGAGTAGGAGTAGTACTAAGTGGTAGCATATGAATTAATAAATCTTAAATAACACAAGGTAAATTACACATCACATGACTTAAAGTTGGAAAAAATAGTTAATGCCTTGCAGATGTGGAGACATTATCTCTTGGGAAAGTTATTTGAGCTCAAAACAAACCACTTGGGATTGAGATACATTTTTACTTAGCCAAACCTTAATACTTGACAAAGAAGGTGGTTGGATTTCCTTAGTGAGTATGACTTCAGAATTGAGTATATAAAGGGGAAAGAGGACAAAGTGGTTGATGCTCTCAGTAGACAAAGACATCAGGCAACCATGATCTCAAAAAGGTCTAATATGAAACAATAAGTGACTAAACATTTGCAAGTGGATTAGCACTATGAAAGAGTGAAGAGTGCCCTAGTAGAGAATCCATCAGATCATTGGTTCAATGGGTATGAATTTGAACCAGATGGAATTTTTAGATACCAGAAAAGGATTTACATTCAAGACTCTAGTGAGCTAAGGAGGTTGGTTGTAGAAGAAGTTCATAATGCACCTTATTCAAGACACCCCAGAGTCCCCAAAATGATCGCATAATTGAAAAATCTATACTTTTTGCCTAAACTCAAGAAGGATGTACTGAAGTATGTATCCAAATGCTTATAATGTTAGCGATTCAAGGCTAAACATGCAAATCTAGCAAGGCTATTATATTCTCATGGCATACCTAAGTATATATGGTAGGTGATTAGTATGGAATTTGTATAGGGGTTACCTTTGAGGAAGAATTGACATGATGTTAGCTTGGTTATGATCGAAAATTTGACCAAGGTACTACACTTCATCATGAGGAAACTTAAGGTTGGATCATTGACCTTGGCCAAAAAATTTATCTAAGATATCTTCCGCTTACATGGAGTTCTAGAGACTATCATTTCTAATAGGGACACCCAAGTGACCTCAATATTTTTGATGAACCTAAATGTTGCATTGGGCACTGTTGATGCCAAAAATTGGCAAGGTAACAACCTTTATGGGAATATAAGTTCATGGGGGACCACTTGCACTAAACTAAGTGACCTCCATATTTTTAAAGAAGTCATTCTTCTGTAACTGGGGTTTTGAATGGGAAAAGGAAGTAGATATAAAAATAAAAGATCTAACTAGTGTGATACACCAAGATTTAGATAAATATATCTTTTGGATGTGATTTAAGGGCCCATTCAGCAATTTTTTATGTCCTAGAATGACATAAATTAAATATAGAAGCCTAAATGATTCATCTAATGACATAAAATAATTTTCATGTGCATTCACTCAAAAGAGGAGTCAAAAAAATGATCTAAACCAACAAACTTGAATTAAAATTATAGAATTTCTGCAAATAAACCATTCAAACAATAATGATGCAGTAAATTTTATCAAATAGCTTAAGAAAATAGAAAGGTCGAACAATGGCACATTATATGAGTTCTTTTGCAATAATCTAGAACAGTAAAAGGCCTGGTATCTCTTCTCAAAATTTTGTCACTTCCGAACTCATTTTTTGAATCAAGGAGTGGTATTTATAGCTAGTAATCCCACTGCCTGGTGAGTTAGCCACAAAAAAGAATTGGTATCTAGAGAAATGATGCAGCCATAGATTCCCCTCCACCATTGCAACAAAAAATATTCAAGTCATGGCACGTAGATGCTTCCTAGCGAGACACATCCCTCTACAAATGATGGCAATGGTCCTAGCCTACCTTGTACAGAAAAGTGTTGCCTCTCAGTGGAGGTAGCTAGAACATGTGGTGGCATATAGTGGCCTAGCATGCATGCTACTCTTTCCTTTGATGAAGACCCGCTAATGGAATACATGGTGATAGTTTGCAGCTCGTGGTTCATTCTCCCCTCGCCTTTGATGGAAGATTGCACTGAGAAGACATGTAGCAACATACTTACTATTGGCACCACTAGTGGGGTCGGCCAAAGATTGCAAATAGAGGCTAAGTGGAAAGTGGGTGGGAGATGACTAGAAAATGAAGGGAAGTAGGCTCTAAAAAATCTCACGGTAAAGATACGTGGAGGCATAGTGGAGGTTGGTCGAGAAGCAAAGGGAATAATGCCTTCAAAGAGCGCTGGGTAGCCATGTGGAAGCTATCAGAAGAGTATAGAAAAATAAGGTCGATGAAAGGCTAAGGGTAGCAGGTTGAACATATGAGGGTTGGGCCAACCTATAGCAAAATATGAAAAATAAAACCTGAAGGGAGCTCAAAGAATTTTACATGGGTGTCAAAAATAGCGGTCACGCTTGAGGAAAGAGAGGTAAGAGCAGATTGGGCAGCAATGGAGGGTGTAAGGGTCTATAGAGGCATTATAAGAAATGACCTTATTTGGGAGAATTGGGAGAAACCCTCTACAACCATTGTGGTAGAAACAGAAAAGGTAGGACCAACACTTGAAGTGATGGGTGTCATAGAGACAATAGGAGCTACCAAAGATTGTGAAGTTAGAGAAGGAGAAAATGTTACATGTTGAGTGGATGATTGTAGCTCCTGGCTCACCACGGTGTCCTGGCCTACAATGGGTGCTTTCAAACTCCACAACAATTGCTTTCATGTGCTGTCGCTTGGTGGGTGGATTTTCCTCCACTACATTAGATTTTGATAGTTGTTGGGCCACTCTTGTCCTTGTGGTAGCCCAGGTGAGTGTCTGTGAAGCTCTTGATTGATTCAGCTACACATTTTAAACAAACTAGATAGGCTAGTATGTTGCCTTCCCTTTTTGCTAGGTAGAGGTTGATGATACCTTAGATTCTTTCTCCTTGACTTCTTCACCAGAACCATTGCTCTTATACGTGCTTGAGTTGAACGCAGGATTTTCATTGTCCCATATCTCATCGAATTGTTCATCCAATGCCAAGCTTCCATAATCGGCCTTGGGTTTGCTAGTCTCTTGGTGGTATACTTAGAAATCTCCTATCCTTTCCACAATCCATTCTTCCTCTTGTTATAACTTGTTAAATAGGGTGGGTCCCATTTTTCACTTTTCATCATACACTACCAAAGGGAAGTAGAACTTATACCATGGGGGCCTATTATCTGTTGTAGGAATGTTGGTCAAATCAACTAGTAGATCATCTAGATCATTCAGTGGGTTCTACCTCTTCTCCTAGTAAGGCTATGGGCTATGTCTTACCTTGAAAAGTTGATTTGGTGCATCATTTTTAGGATTGTACTCCCATTTATCGTAAATAATCACCAACTCGAGATGAGCTAGCTTGTCCATCAACAAGTCGTGTGTCTATTTCTTTTTCATGACCGTTGTTTTGAAAGTTTGTGGGTAGCTGAAGAATCCCCTCTTTTTGGCCTTTCCTCCACAAAATTTGATGTCAATCAAGGATACCTACCAGAACATTTCGAGGGCCAACACTCAATTTGTGACACAAGTCGAAAGATGAAATGGTTCACCTGTGAAATAGCATAGCCAACTGAATGTGAAATTTTCTCTGAGAAACCAATCACATTTGGGAGTGAATTTCTTCATATATGTAGTCTTTTCCTTGGTGAGTCGGTTGAAACCATCATCCCCTTGTAAATCTTGCAAAATCAGAGTTAGGAAATAGTCCAAAAATGCATAATAGTCATATGTAGAAGAGAGGAGAGGAGTCCATATAGAAACTAACTTTTGTTTGCCCTAATCATCAAAAATAGACAACCTCGTATACTTATTGAAGAAAATAGGGTTCTAGTGCAAAAACATGTGATTAAGGAAGGAAGGAAACTTGTATTTCTATTGTGTTGGGTAATCTTTGATTTTCTCTAGCATCTCATCAACAATATATTCTGCAAAGTTATACCAAAACAAGCCATGTTGCTTGTGGAATTGAAACCTCAGACCCAACTAAAATTCTTGTACATCCTTGTTGGCGTCTAGGCCACAGAGAAATACCAACATTGAGAATACCTTCTGCATGTCAGTGGGGAAGGCTATGAGCAACATCAGAATCTTTGGTGGCTTTTGATGATCCACATTGGGTATTTTTGTTTCCTTGTAAAATTGCAGAGCCTAAATTTCATTCTTCTCCATGTTGCCTCTCCTGTTGCTGGGTTGAATGACTCTAATCCTTCTAGCCTGGAGTTGGGGTGAGGGATGGATAGCATATTCTATATAGCCTCCAGACAGATATTAACGTATAATCTCTAGCTCTTGATGGTGTTGGTGCATGGATTAAAATTTTTGATAGTCGCATTGACCAGTTCTGGGCAATAGTGAAAAAATGGGACCATATACTGTGGTAGTCTACTATACCATATCTTTTGAGGTATTGAGTTTGGTCCATAGGATACCTTCATTCTTTCACAGGCCACCTCCCTTAAATTCTTTTTGTTTTTTGTGAGGATGGGATCATGAACATTATCCCAATCCTCCTTGATTCTGCTTTGATCCATGTACTTTTTGGGCTTCTCCATAACTTTTGTATTAGCCCATTCTGGCTTTTCTGGTATACCAGATGAAGTGTAAGAAAGGTTGTCAAAAACATAGATGGTTGATGTTCTATGCATATCATCAAACAAGTTGTGTAGTTCTTTCCCCTGGGCCTCTGCTCGTGAAACTATTTGGGAACTCTACCATTTCCTTTCAATATAGATTTTTTCCTTTTAAAAATTTTTGCAACCTACCTCGGCTCTGATTGCACTTAAAATTTCCTTTGCTCTAGGAAACGTTTTCTTAAAACCATTCACAAAACAAAAACATTTTGCATGTGATACTTAGCAATTTCCTTCTTTCGGTGGCCAACAACACTCACCTACTTGCACTAAATTTGGCATGAACTACTATTTGTTTTCCCGTGCGAAGAAAATTACTTGCCATTTTGAAATGAAAAGAATTCATAATGATCCTTTGCAATGATGTACTTCAATGTGATTTTTCTTGGAACTTGAGTTGATGATTTGTAAGGTGGCTTAGGCATCATATGTCGTGGCAATGAATATCCCAAATGGAATAATTATGCCAAGGTATTTAATAAGTGTCGAAAATATTTGTGTTCCTTTTTTGAAGTTTGAAAAGTGCCTGTAGAATGATGCATCAGCGTCCGACCGCATGGATTACTATGAGAGACTGCCACTAGCTTATGCTAATTAATTATATTCCACTAATCCTGCAGGCAAAAAATTGTACCTACATATGCAATTGAGTGAGACCCTCAAGTGAGCTTTGATATAGTTCCCAAGATGATACTTGATTAACCTCATGCTTATGGTATGCAAATTACCACGCCTATCCTTGCCATTTCTATAAATAGACACCTAGGCAATAGTGAAATCACACTTAGCAACTTTTGGTAGAATTGGTATTAGGTGATTGGTTTAGCATTTGGTTCTTGTAGTTAGCATAGTATTTCTATGGACCTTATGTTAGAAAATCATATAGAGCCTATCACCATGAATACCCCAATTAGGTTGGTTTCTCATAAATCATAAATGGATTTTCTGGGTGAGATCTCGACTAGGCGCCTTAAGAGGATGACCAAAAATAAGCATTCCTTGGCCATCAACACCATAAAATGGGTCATGGGACATGACTGTCTTGAATATGAGGATAAATATAGAGTTAATATTGATGTGCACTCTCACTTTTTCATGTCGTTGCTTGACATCCAGATCCCCAAGCCACTCATTCTCTGCCTGGTGAAGGAGATCTTTTCAAATAAATACCTAAACGACCTTGGTGAGGTGGTGGCGAATGCTGCATTCAATGGAGGTATTCCAAATGAAAGTGACCTCTGTACGTTCATTGAAGAAGATGCAGTCATACTGTGGTTGTCATTCATGACTGGTTTCCACCTCCAGATGCTATCTAAACATCGCCAGAGGGTCACTCATGGTTTCCATTTCCTCTTCCGCATATACAATGTGGTACCATTTTGTGATATCGACTGGTATAACGACTTCAGGAACCTGGTGTTCCATCCATCACTTATCATTGCTCCTTTGGATGGTGTTGTTGGTCAAGTTTCTGCCTCAGATGATGAAATGGTTTTGGATGTTGCTATCGATGTTGCCATTGCTACCACCCACTCCCATGACTAAATATTTTCCTCCTTTCATATTTCAGAACTAAAGCTTTTTAGATTGTTCCTTGTTTTGTATATATGCTTGAAAAGGATTTATAGTAGCCGAAAGAAAAGGTTACAAAAATATAAATAAGTATATACTTTTAAGTGCATTACCTCTAAGCCATTTTGATAATTTATTTAGAAAAGTATATAAATATAATGAAGATATGACCTATATTTAAAAAAAATTATCTCCTTGGCTTGTTTTGCAATGTGGGTTATCATTTATTTTCCTCCATATGTATGCTTGTTTCAATTCATTCTATGGGTATTACTTTTCTTGGCCCTTTTTTGGTTCGTTTAACATTTTTTGCACTTTGTGATAATGAGCTCCACCTGTTCTTACTTCTTGCATATGAATCAATTAAGAAAGACCAGCCAACCAAAACAAAAGGGAAATAAAAAGGAAAATGAACTATTCACATATTTACATGGTGAAACAGATTGAAGTTAATTAAATAGTTTTAAGTGAATCCCATTGAATGGTATTCCTAATGGTTCATGTTCCATGGTTTCCAATTTGAATACATTGTGTTCCTTGCACTGAATTATTCTGGAAGGGCCTTCCTAGAGGCTGTCAAACTTTTCGTGTTGACCTGGCTTTGTAGCTCTCTCATTAAATTTTAGCACTAGGTTGCCATGATTTAGACCTTGGTCTGAATATTTCTTATCAAACCATCTCTTAACCACATATTGGTGGTTAGTCATAGCTACTAGGGCCTTTTCTCTTTTCTCCTATACTTCCAACAATCGGCCAGCCGCACTTCCATTGCATCGTTCTACTCTATCTAGAGAGATTTGAGTAGTTGCAATGTTGAAATCTCCATCGAGATAAGTAATAACACCTCTTTTCCATATACTAACTCATATGGTGAAGTCTTCATGAATTTCTTCTAGGAGTTATGCAGTCTACCCAAAGTTCCACCCGAAGATTTTTATGCCATTCGCATTGGTGCTCTGAACCAAATCTTTTGAGGAGTCAAAATAAATTTATATTAGTCAACATTGTCAAGCCATTGCCCTACAGATAGTAATTTAATGATGTCTTTAGGAAAATTCCATGCATGAGTGAAAATTTACATACGTTAGACCATAGGAAAGATCAGGTGTTACTAGAGATGATGGTTTTAGGAGCGCCAAATGTCATCATGATCTCTTCAAGAAAGTTTACTATCTTCATCTCTATTGCATTCTTCAGGGGCGTGGCTTTAGTCCACCTTTGAAGTAGTCTATGGCCATTAGAATCTACTTATGTTTGGTGCTAGAGGAAGGGTTAATCATCCCAATGAAGTGAAGGCCTCATTGCACAAATGGCTCATTAACCACTATCAAGTTGAGGGTCATTGCAAAATTCTTTCTTCTTCTAGCAAAGAATTGGCACTCTTTGTAAGCTTTAACCAATGAATAGGAATCATTGAAAAGTGTTAGTCAGAAATATTTGACGCACATGATTTTGATGGTGGTGGTCTTAGCAGAGAAGTTTCTACTTGGAGCACTACTATGGAAAGTGTTGAGGATTATTTTAGCTTGTTCTATGGTGACACACCATAACAGAACACCATTGAAGTTTCTCTTGAATAGGATCCCTTTGATGAGAGAATATCCATTATTTTTCGATCGATAGAACCTTCTTTTTTGAGAAGGAAGGTTCGGAAAATATCTTCCCATGTGCATGAATCTTACTCTATCCGCTAGCCAACAACCTTCCACTTCTGACTCATTCATTAGAACCAGCTCTGGTTGTCCTTCTTCAGTTGTGATCTCTTCATCATGTGCTAGATATTCACACAACCCCCTTCCTTGGATGGTCTTTGTAGGATTGAATTCAATATCATATTCAAGGATCTTGGTGATCCAATTAGCCTATTTTTCAATGATTTCTCCTTCCATTTTGTATTCATGTACATTGGAATGCATGATATAAACAACCACCTTGTAGCAAGAGATAAGGTGTCAAAACTTCTTGAATCCCTTAACTATTGTGAAATTTGCCTCTCGATGGAGTTGTAGTTCATGTCATATTCCTTGAAGGTCTGGGAATGAAATGCTATCAAATGTTCTCCCTTTCCTTCAACATCTTTCTAAGTTAAGATAGTAGTAATTCTTGACTTACTACTGAATACATACATTATGAAGTCTTTTTATAAGTCTGGATTAACCAGTATAGGAGCTAAGGAAATAGAATCCTTAACTTTATCAGAGGCTTCTCTAGCTTCTTTAGTCCATTTGAAAGTTTGATCCTTTTTCAACATCAGGGTGATTGGCCTAATTATTCTTGTAAAATCAAAAATATTTTATTTTACAAAGTTTACATTTCCTAAGAAAGACTAAATGCCTTTTTTTTTGACTGGAAGGGGAAGCCCTTTGATTGCTCCCACCCACTCAGGATCAATTGAAATTCCTTGTTTGGACACTACATGTCCCAATAGCTTTCCTTGCAACACCCTAAAAACACATCTTTTTGGGTTCAAGGAGACCCCAAACTCCAATAATTTTTTAAAAACCATCTCAAGGTGATCAAAAGATCATCCTTATGTTTGGAGAGAATAGTTAGATCATCCAAATGATAATCTAGTTGACTATGAAAGTGATATCCATTTCTCGCACAAAAGTAGATCCTACATTTGAAAGGTCAAAAGGCATTTTAACATATGTAAACGTTCACCATTTGGTAGTGAACGTGGTCTTATATTGATCTTCTTCTTTAACCTGGATTTGATTGTAGCCCAAAAATCCATCCAACAGAGAAAACATCTCTGAACTTGCTACATTTTGTAAGATTGATTCCATGGAGGGTAGTGGGTAATGATATTTTAGTGATTCCCAGTTTAGGTCTCAAAAGTCGACACATAGGCAGATATCTCTATTCTTCTTTTGGATCAGGACCATGTTGGATTCCCATGTGTTATGCTTGATTGAGAAGATAATCAACTATTGTGTTAGCTTTGTTAGCTCTTGCACCATTAGTGCTTCAATTTTGGGATTCACTGGCCTCTATTTTTGGTAGACTAGTTTGACCCCTTATGTTAGCTCTATTGTATGTTGGATGATGTCAAGGTCATATCCCTTGAGGTCATCATATGACCAAACCACCACTCCTTGATATATTTCACAAAATTTGATGAGCCTTTCTTTAACATGGTGTGGGATATCCTTCCCAACTTTGAGCTTTCTTTCATCTTTGACCTGAAGGTCCACATAATCACTTTTGTCTATTGGAAAAACAAGGATAGACAAGTGAGAGGGGGATGTGTGAATCAGTTATTATCAAAATCAAACTTATTCAACATTAATCAACCTTAATCTTATATTTGATAATTAACGGTGCAAGAATAAATCAATAACACATCAGAGACACATGAACACCAAGATTTTATATGTGGAAACCCTGTTAGGGGAAAAACCATGGTGGATGTTAGTCCACAAGATTATACCCTGTTAGAAGTATAATGAAGAATAAAAAAAGGATGCACTTGCATTCAGGTGCACTACCTAGAGCACACTACTTAGATGAAGGTTCACTGCCTTACATACAATAATCAGATTAAATCCATCTAATGAAGTTCAATTGAGAAATTAGCTTCTACAAAAGCCTGATTACAGTTCCAGTTAGGCACACAAAAACTTCTACACACTCTTCCATACTCTTGAATGATTTTACTTTTATTCACACATGTACATCACTTTCACACATCAAGCATTGCCTCAAAATGAGGAAAAACATTGCTCATATATATCCACTACATGGATTTACATCAATTATTCAGTCGACCACAAATAAAGAATAAATTACAACCGTCGGCCTTAATACATGAATAATTTTTAATGTGCACCAACAAAAATCAATCACAACATAGTGAGGACCCAAAAAAACACCTTCAAACACACCAAAGAATAAAATATTAATCCTCATGGATCTACAACACGCTAACACCATCATGTCGGCCAAGAACATGAAAGCTCGAGCACACATCAGAAAAATATTTGATCACGAACATTCTGATTAATGTGAACATAAAAAAAGGATAGAGCATGATATAGAATCATCCATGAATGCCATAGGTACATGCACAATAACTTAAATTACCAAAATTTCATCCTCTTCATCCAAGAACACTTGCTACAGAAACTGAATAACTATAGGAACACAAATCTTCATAACTTCCACAAATCTTGATGCAAACCTCTAAAATTTTTGGAAAACATACTAGAAAGGTTCAACAACAAACCCTTTGAAGCACACCTTTAGATTAGTAACTTATATCTCTTTCCACCATTCTAACCTTCTCAGCTTCACTGGCTACCTGCAATATATTTTTTACAATTTTCTCAATCTCCTTGACATATACAGTCTTTAGAGTCACCAATGCTAATAGTGTTGAAATCAATTACAACCACATATCAGCAACATAACCACAAAATCCAACAATCTCCCCCTTTGGCATTGATGGCAACACATGATGTGAAAAATAATACCATCAACCCAACTCACTCTTCTCAAACAATCTGCCCCTGAGATTGTGCACTCTATTCTTGTTTCCTTCTTCTCCTATGTTTTTCATATTGCTCTTATCACCCCCTTTGACATCAATGGAAAAGGAACACATGCTCTAATAATATATTTGAATCATCTGACTACTCCCCTTGAGTAGCAACCACCACAACATCAATCTGAAATAAGATATGGCTATAAATTCATAGACTGATGCAAATACCTGGATCACTTAGTTCTGATCAGGAGGGGAAATCACCCCTAACTTTCCTCTGACATACTCAAAAGTATCCTTAGGAAACGGCTTCATAAATATGTTTGCAATTTTCCCCTTGGTAGGTATATACTACAGTCTAACTTCTTTGTCAATTACTTTGTCTCTCAAGAAGTGATATTTGATGGATATATTCTTTGTCTTTGAATGCAGCACTAGATTCTTAGAAATGTTAATGGAACTTGAATTGTCACATAATATGGAAATGGGTTCTTCATACTCAATTCTGACATCTCTCAACATTTGCTTCATCCACAATACTTGGGTACAACTATTTGTAGCAGCAATATATTCTGCCTTAGCAATTGATAATGAAGCAGAATTCCACCTTTTGCTTAGCCAAGATACCAACTTCTTCCCTAAGAAGAATGCACTACCACTGGTACTTTTCATGTCATCAACATCTCCTGCCCAATCAGTATCAGTGAAATCACTCAGGATAAGATCATCATCCCTAGGATACCAAAGACCAAGATCAACTGTCCCTTTCAGGTATCTGAAAATTCTTTTCACAATAGTCACATGAGACTCTTTAGGATTAGCTTGAAATCTAGAAACCATTCATACAACATTCATTATATATGACCCGATCTAAGTCAAATAGAGTAATCCACCAATCATTGACTTGTATCTTGTCTGATTTTCTTTGGGAGAATCATCATTTTGCGTAAGTTTGCATGCAGTTACCATAGGCGTACCAACTGGCTTTGAATCTTCCATGCCAAACTTTTTCAGTAACTTTCACATACTTAGATTGAGATACAAAAATTCCATCATCTAACCGAGTGATTTGCAATCCTAAAAATAATTTCAGCTTTGCTATCATTGACATTTCAAATTCACTTTTCATTTCATCAGCAAACTTCATACACAAATCATCATCACCATAAAAAATAATATCATCAACAAAGACTTCAATGATCATTTCTTTATTCTGATCCAACTTGAAATACAAATTGTTGTCAGTAGTACCTTTATTGAATCCAAGTTTCAACAAGTATTTATCCAATCTAGCATGCCAAGCTCTAGGAGCTTTCTTAAGTCCATATAGAGCTTTCTTCAACCGACATACCATGTCCTTTTCATCAGTCAATTGAAATCCATCCAATTGTTCAACATAGACTTCTTCTTCTAGCTCACCATTCAAGAATGTTGACTTTACATCCATTTGATAGACTTTGTAATTCTTAAAAGTAGCATAAGCAAAAAATAATCTTATAGCTCCAATTCTAGCAACAGGAGCAAAAGTTTCTTCAAAATCAATACCTTCCATTTGTGAGTACCCTTTGCAAACTAGTCTTGCTTTGTTTCTAACCACTTCACCTTCTCACTCATCTTATTCTGAAACACCCACTTGGTTCAAATCAAATTTTTGTTCTGAGGTCTAGGAACAAGATCCCTTGTATCATTTTTTTGTATCTGCATTAGTTCTTCTTTCATGACTTCCATCCAATATTCATGTTTGCATGCTTATTGATATTTCTAGGCTCGGCTTTGGAAATTAGACAATACTCTTCCAAAATTCTTCTTCTAGTTTGTACACCTTTGCTCTTATCTCTTATGATCTGACTGTCAGAATGATTTCGCCTCACATACTTACAAGTTTTAGGATTTTCTCTGACTTCTTGTTCTTGTGTTCTTTCTTCTGCACTTCTGCTAGTTTCTACTTCTTGATTCCCTTGGTTCACCGAAACAATTTGAATTTTATTTTGTGCTTGAACATTATTTCCATTGTTAGCACTATCATGTTGATCATCTAAATCATATCCACTAGATCTAGATGGTCTACCAATATCTTCATCAACTTTGACATTTGCACTTTCAACCATTTTCTTCAACCTCTTATTAAAGCACCGATAAGCTTTGCTTTTAGTAGAGTAACCTAAAAATATTCCTTCATCACTTCTAGCATCAAACTTTCCCATATCATAATCTCTCTTGATGTAGCATTTGCTTACAAATTTTTTGAAATACTTGATAGTAGGCTTATAACCAAACCATAGGTCAAAAGGTGTCTTACCAAAATTATTGTTGACATTCACCCTGTTAATGGTATACACAATAGTACTTAAAACTTCTCTCTAGTAGAAATGAGGAACATTTTCTTCCAACATCATGGTTCTAGCAATGTCTAGAACAGTTGTGTTATTTATTTCAACAACTCCATTTTGTTGAGGGGTCTGGGGAATAGATAGTTGTCTTTGGATTCCATGTTCTTCACATAAAGAATTGAATTCCCAGGAAGTGAATTCACCACCTCTATCTGACCTTAGGCATTTGATCTTTTGACCTATCTCATTTTTTCCATAGCTTTGAAGCTTTTGAACTTTTCTAATGCTTCATGTTTTTCTCTTAAGAAAGCAACCCATATCATTCTAGAATAATCATCAATGAGAAACATAAAATACCTTTCTCCTTGTAGGCTTCTGATTCTGGATGGACCACATAGATCAGTATGTATCAAATCCAGTACTCCATTAGAGCTATACTATTTTCTCCAAAAAGAATTTCTTGTGTGCTTTCCTATATGACATTCCTTGCACATAGTGTTAGTAGGCTTCACTAACTTAGGAAGATCTCTAACTGCTTGAGTAGAGCTTATCTTGACAATGTTATCAAAGTTCACATGACACAACCTCCTATGCCATAACCAGCTTACATCAATTTGAGAAATTAAACAGTTTTCACTAGCAACACTCAAATGAAAGATATTACCTTTTGTCTTTGTACCTGAAGCAATCATATTTCTAGAGCCTCCCCTTATCTACACTTATCATCCTTGAATTGCAGATTGTAACCCTTGTCTACCATCTATCCAACACTCAACAAGTTATGCTTTAAGCATTCTACATCAAGAACATCATTAGGATTGTGCTTACCACCAAAATAAATAGTGCATCTACCACGAATTACACCAAAAGTGTTGTCTCCAAATCTTACAACACCACCAGCATAGTTTTGCAAGCTTACAAACTTGTTTTTGTCACTAGTCATATGATGTGAGCATCCGCTATCAATTACCCACTCACCCTTTTCTTCAATTTTTTTTGCAAGAGCTTTCTCAACATTCACATTACTAATAGATTCAATGGACACCTGGCCATTTTCTTTGATAGCAATAAATACCCATTCATCTTCATTTCCAGTTTCTTTATCAAATTCTTCATCAGTTACACCTTCTTCATCATAATAGCATTTCCTTTGAAATCTAGTCTTCTCAGGTTTGTACTTTGAAACTCTTTCAGGACATCTAGATGCAAAATGACCTATCTTACTGCAAGAAAAAAAATTTATAGGTAGCTTTCCTTTGTACTTACCATGACCTCTTGCTTCTCTTTTCACAATCAATGCTTCTAGTTCTTCTAGTTCCTTTTCTTCATCTTCAATCTACTTCATCTCATCTTGATACTTGAATGTCCTCTTGGAACTCTCTCCCAAATCATATCTTTGCTTGCTTTTCCTAAATATAGTAGCCTTAAAAGTAGATTTAGTCTTAGGAGCAGATTCACCAAATTCACTTAACTCAAAGGCAACAAGTTTTCCAATTAGCATGTCTCTTGTAATATTTTTCATTGTCCTGGGTTCATCAATATCATGAGCTCTTGTTTTGTAGGAAGGGGGCATAGATCTAAGTATCTTAGCCACAATATCTTCTTCATCCAAGAATCCACAAATGCATCTAATGCTCAACACTAGTTCATTTATCTTTTGAGAGAAAGAGAGGATGTTCTCATCTTCACTCATCTTCAAGTCTTCCCACTTTCCTTTCAGACTTTGTAGCTTAACACTTTTCACTAGTGTGTCTCCTTCATATAATGTTTCCAACTTTTTGTAGATCTAGTATGCAATCTTCAATCCTATCACATTTTTCATCTCTGACTCTTTCAAAGCACTCAACAAATGCTTCTACAGCCATGGTATTAACTTTTTCTTGCTTGATCTCATCTTCAGAGGAGGGACCATTCTAAGGAATAGTATATGCACTTTGTGTGATCTTCTAGAAAGGTTCACCAATTCACTTCAAATGACACTCCATTCTGACTTTCCATAAAGACTAGTTTGTACCATCGAATCTAGGACTATCCTTCTTGTATGATGCCATCTCGGATCACCTCAAGTTGTTACGATTCTTTAGAGGAACTAGCTATGATACCAATTGTTGGAAAAATAAGGATAGAAAACTAAGAGGGGGGTGAATCAGTTGTTACCAAAATCAAACTTATTCAACATTAATCAACCTTAATCTCAAATTCGATAATTAACAGTGCAAGCATAAATGAATAAAACATCAGAGACACATGAAAACCAAGATTTTATATGTGGAAACCCTCTTAGGGGAAAAACCACAGTGGATGTTAGTCCACAAGATTATACCCTGTTAGAAGTATAATCAAGAATGAAAAAGGAATGCACTTGCATTTAGGCACACTTCCTAGAGCATGCTACTCAGATGAAGGCTCACTGCCTCACATAAAATAATTAGATTAAATCCATCTAATGAAGTTGACCTGAGATATAAGTTTCTACAAAAGATTGATTACAGTTCCAGTTAGGCACACACAAACTTCTACACACTCTTTCACACTCTACTATGCTCTTGAATGATTTGACCTTTATTCACACATGTACATTAGTTGCACACACCGAGCATTTCCTCAAAATGAGGAAAAAAATTGTTCATATATATCTGCTACATGAATTTACATCAACTATTCAGTTGACCATAAATAAAGAGTAAATTACAATTGTCGGCCTCAATACATGAATAAATTTTAATGCGCACCAACACAAGTCGGTCACAACATAGTGAAGACCCAAACAAACACCTTCAAACATGCCAAACAATAAAATATGAATCCTCATGGATCCGCAACATGCTAACACCATCATGTCAGCCAAGAACATGAAAACTCAAGCACACATTAGAAAAATCTTCAATCACAAACATTCCAATCAATGTAAACGTACAACAAGGATAGAGAATGATCTAGACTCATCCATGAATGTCACAGGTACATGTGTAACAATTGAAATTACTAGAATTTCATCCTCTTCATCCAAGAACACCTGCTACAGAAACTGAATAACTATAGGAACATAGATCTTCATAACTTCCACAAATCTTGATGCGAACCTCTCAAACTTTCAGACAACATACTAGAAAGGTTCAGCAACAAACCCTTTGAAGTGCACCTTCAGATTACAAACTTATAGCTCTTTCCACCATTTTGACCTTCTTAGCTTCAGTGGCTGCTTGCAATATATTTTTAACAATTTTTTCAATCTCCTCGACATATACAACCTTCAGAGTCACCAATGCTAATAGTGTTGACATCAATCAAAACCACATATCAGAAACATAACCACAACATCCAACATTGTCTGCTACAAAATTCCTCTTATCATTTCTTGCATCGTCATAATCAAATAGGTTTTAAAGAGTGACTAGACCCTTTGGAAGTTTATTAGATCTTAGCTGAATGATTTGTCTATCGTAGGCTTCAATGATCTTTGGTTGGAGTTGGTCTGCAAATTCTCCCAACTATTGGATGAATGAGTTGATGTGTTCATCGCTGGCAAATAATTTCCAACTCTGATCACCATTTGGAATCGTCGATCAGACTATCACTCGTACAGAGTGTCTATTATGCATTATGTCTGAGGTTGGTTCAAATTGAGATCCGATTACGGTCATGTGGTCTACATCAGCATTTTGTTCTCGGGGCACTATCTAGATGTTGAAGGCTTCAAAACCTTTGATCAAGTCCCAGACTCTATCCCTATAGGATCTCACATGTACATTCCTTGTTGCAAAAACTCCCCATACCTGGTTGACCACTAGTTAGAAATCTCCAAACACCATTAATTTCTTGATGCCCATTCACTCTGCGAGGCTCAAACCTTGCACTAGGCCTTCATATTCAGCTTCATTATTTGAACAAGCGAACTAGAAGCAAAATTATTGAAGTGTGTTTCATTGCTTTGGGATTTCAAGAATATCCCAACTCCTGCACTGACCTTGCACCTTGCACCATCAAAAATGCAATGTCCATAGCTCTGTGGCCATTATGCCTTTAGGCTCTTTTGTCACCTTCAGGATGGCTTGGTCTTCATCATAAATGACATAAGTCCCTAGCCCAGTGTCATGATAATTACCAAAGGAATATTTATCAATGAGCTCACTTAATAGAACCTCCTCTTTATCAGTCTGATTTTGACTCACCTTTTCATCTCCAAGCAGCTCAATGCAATGCGTTTCTTCCTTGGTGAAAGAAGTATGAGCAACTTTGAAATTGATTTTGGCTTCATCAACTACATGTTCTAAATGCAGAGATTTAGAATTTATCTTCATTTTGGCTTTGTGCTTGGTTCTTAAGATCAAATGCAACCAGTCCTAAGATAGATATCCACCTATTTTTGAAGTAAACTTCTAGGATAGGTAGAGATCAAATATAGGGGAACATCTATGATCATAGTGTTGTGAAATTGTCATACTAGAGCAAGCGAATAGAGTCAATGGGAGGTCCTTGATGAGGCCTACAATCTCAAATTTATTTCCATCAAGCTACATAACTCTTTTATTTAAAGGTTCATAGCTAAGTCCTAAGGCCTCAACTATCTTCTTGGGCATAACTGTGGTTCTAGCACTAGAGTCGATTATAGAATTATGCAATAATTTCTCCCCTATAATGAGAGTTAAGAAGGGATTGGATTTCGGCTTCTCTTCTTTGATGTCAGTAGAGGTCTCCTCTATAGTATTTACAAGAACTTTGACTAGAGGTGATTGATCAAAAACTTTCCATTTGTTTGATTGCTCTTATGGTTCAATGATTGGATCCTCCTGGAGAGCTCTTTGTAGCAATGTAATTTTCTCTGAAATGGATAAGATATCCCATAGGGACACATTAGCCGATGATTCTTTTAATTGTTCCACTATATTGAACGATGGCGAATTTGGGGACTTCTACTCCTTAGCTATCGTTATAATAATTTCCCTTTGTGGTAGACATTGTGGCACCACCACGGAGGTACTGGAATTTTGGTCGGAAGTGCTTTTAGGCTATGAACTAGCTAATTCCGGGATGACTGATTCTCTTACGAATCTCCTCTTGGAGTGAATGTTGTAATTAGACTACACTTGTGGGGTTTTCAAAGTGGATGTCTTGAGTGTGAACACTCTTCTTCTCCTTCCATCCATGAGAAAAAGGAATGGTCGGGAGATATGTCATTTTCTTGCTTTAGAGACATCCCTTGCATTTGAGCGGTGAGTACCAAATTTTCCATTTGCAGAGAGGCATATGTATAACCTCTTGAATTTGGTGCCACCTTCCCTGCATTGCTCCACCAATTTCTATTGTAGATTTTCATGTGTGTAGTTTTAGGGCATATGTGAATCTCCACAAGGGAAACACCATGGGTTGGTGTCATTGACTATATTATTCTACCTCACGGTTAGCTCTCTTCTTGAGCTTAGGTTGGCATTTTGCAATAGAGTGGGTATTGACACTATTTGATTTTTTATTTGTGCTTGTGGATTTTTGTGAGTTCCTCCCTAGAATTGGTTCTATTGGAA
The DNA here is from genome assembly GCA_007115665.2 of Sequoiadendron giganteum. Lineage (NCBI taxonomy): Eukaryota > Viridiplantae > Streptophyta > Pinopsida > Cupressales > Cupressaceae > Sequoiadendron > Sequoiadendron giganteum. The sequence continues at coordinate 377,811,150 of CM021102.1, forward strand.
AGAGGACCTTCTACCTTGATAATTATGATAGGTCAGCTTTAGAGGAGCAGCTTGGTTGCGCTTGATAACAATTATCTCGTTGGCCATAATGTGCAACATCTCCTTGATGTCTTTTATATCATCCTTTGATGAACTAGATGTGGAAGCAATAGTATGCAGTGTGCTCGCATATGTATACATGGATTGAGGAGGAGTGGCTACAGTGGTAGATGATGTCACCTCAGTGGGAACTAATACCTTAGGGAATATAATCATGGTGAGCTAAGGTGACAACTTTCTATTGTTGATTAGATTGTTCTCCACTTTAATTTGTGACACTATATGCATCTGGTAGAGTAGTTTCATCGAGTGATTAGATCATCATTGAGATGTTGGTGTTGATGGACCTCAAGTAGAACATGAATGCCAGGTCGGGCGATAGGTTGATTGCAGCCTGAATTCTTTTCCAAGTTGTGTGGAACCGAAAGTTGAAATCAGTCATGGCTTCATATGGAGACTGCTTGATGATATCCAACTGGTGATACTGGGAAAACCTGTCTCCATCGTTTGAGAATATTTCATAGAATGGAACTCTAAGGTCATCCCAAGTGGCTATGGTATTAGCTTGAAATGTGTGATACCAATCCAACACTTTACCTCTGAAAGAGGCCATAAGCAACCTTAGTGCTATATTTTGGTTTGTTACCCCATGCACCAAACATACATCTGTAACATCTTGCAGATGTTCGGACGACGTTCTAGTGCCATCTTCAAAAAAATTCGGTGTGGATTTTAGAGAAAAAACTAGAATGGGAGCCCAAATGACACGCGCTACTAGTGCTCTAAGATGGCTTTTGGCATCCCATGCCACATAATTTCTATTAGGAGTGAGCAACATGGCTAGCAATAGGGGTGAAGGAAGCGAAAAATTCACCAATTGGGTTGAGTCTTGTATTGTCCCTAATGGCGGTACTAGCAAACTGAGATTATTTGTTGTTTGGGACCTAGTAACAAGTCAATGGCTCATACACCCTCTTTGAATTGAGATTCATTTAAGCAATCATCCCACCAAGCGTGCCAAAAAAAAAGAAATGTTTGATGCCCAAAATTGGCAAGGTAACAACCTTTAGTACAATTCATGGGGGACCAATTGCGCTAAACTGAGTGACCTCTAGATTTTTAAAGAATTCGGTTTCTTCTATAACTTGGGTTTTGAATAGGAAAAGGAAGTAGATATAAAAATAAAAGATCTAACTAGGGTGATGCACCAAGATTTAGATGTAAGGCATGATAAATCCATCTTTTGGATGTGCTTTAAGGACCATTCAACAATCTGCTATGTCCTAAAATGACAGGAATTAAATATAGAAGCCTAAATGATTCATCCAATGACATAAAAAAAATTTCTTATGCATTCACTGAAAAAAGGAGTCAAAGCCATGATCTAAACTAGCAAACTTGCTTTAAAATTATAGTAGTTCTACAAATAAACCATTCAAACAATAATGGAATGGTAAAGTTTATAAAATAGCTTAAGAAAATAGAAAGGCTAAACAATAGCACAATCGATTAGTTTTTTTGCAATAATCTGAAACAGTAAAAGGCTTGGTGTATTTTCTCAAAAAACTTCCGAACTCATTTTCTAAAGCAAGGAAAAGTATTTATAGCCAACAATCCCACTACCTGGCGAGCCAAACACAAAAAAAAATGGTATCTAGAGCAATGATGCAGCTGTTGATTCCCCTCCATCATTGCAACAAAATATATTTGGGTCATGACACATAGACGCTTCCTAGCCAGACACATCCCTTTGCAAATGATGGTAGTGGTCCCGACCTACACTGTGAAGACAAGTGTCACCTCTCAGTGGAGGTAGTTAGAACATGCAATGACATATAGCGGCATGGCATGTGTGCTACTCTTTCCTTTGATAAAGACCTACTGAGGGAATACATGGTGGTAGTTTGTAGCTCATGGTTCATTCTCCCCTCCCCTTTGATGGAAGCTTGCACCTAGAAGACACGTAGTATCATACTTACTATTGGAACCACCTGTGGGGTTTTCCAAAGATTATGAATGGAGGCTACGTGGCAAGCGGGCAGGAGATGACTAGAAAATGAAGGGAAGCAACTGAAAAAGCCTGCAGTAAAGACACATGGAGGCATAGCAGGGGCCAGTTGAGAAGCAAAGGGAAGAATACCTTCCAAGAGCCTTGGGTAGCCACATGGAAGCCATGAGCAGAGTATAGCAAAAGAAGTTTGATGAAAGGCTAAGAGCAGTAGGTTGAACATATGAGGGCCGGGTCGAACTATAACAAAATATGAAAAATAAAACCTGAAGGGAGCTTGAAGAATTTTATATTCATAGGAACCAAGTTTAATTTCAGCTCGGCTTACCACCCTCAAACCGAAGTATAGACAGAGAGGGTGAATCAAGTAGTCGAGACCTCATCCAAATGTATTTTATGGACCAATAGTATAAGTGAGAAGAATACTTACTGTTGGTAGAGTTTTCTTACAATAACTCCTATCACACATCTCTAGGTATGACACCATTCAAATCTCTTTATGGGTGGAAGTTTCATACACCCATCATTTGGGTTAGATTGGACTACAGGATCATGGTAGGTCTTGAAATGCTCAAGGAGATGGAAGAACAAATGAGAGTTATTAAGGGTAGACTAAAGGAGGTGGTAGACCGATAAAAGAGTTATGTCGACAAGAATAGAACTCCTAGACAATTTGTGGTAGGGGGTAAAGTCTTCTTAAGAGTTGGGCCTCATAAAATTTCTATTGCCTTTGGAAAGTCTTCCAAGTTATCCCCGAGACATGTAGGTCTATTTGATATCTTAGAAGTGATCAACCTAGTTTCTTATAGAATTTCTCTACCACCTGCTCTACCTCAACTTCATAATGTGTTTCATGTTTATTTGCTTAATCCATATCATCCTAATGTATCTCATGTGCTTGATTGGAAAAATTTATAGGTACAAGACCCATAAGTGGTGCTAGTGGAGCCCATTAGAATCCTTGATAGATGTAATGTTACGTTACGGAGCAAATAAATTTATTAGTTTAAGGTCCAATGAGACTAGTATTTAGAATGTAGTGCTACTTGGTAGGATGCGGAAGAAATAGAGAGCTTCTTCCCACATTTACTTTCTTATAAAGAGACACTTGATCATTTCTATATACTATTTAAATGTTTTGGATTGAATGATATGATTTTTTGGTTTGGAAACAATATGAAATGATGTTTAAAGACACATATATGATCTAAATTTTGATTAATTAGACATCAAGATGATGTGATGCAGGAGCAACCAAGGTGCAAGGGAAATCTTGTGTCACCAAAAAAATTGTGATTTTTCTTTGTTCGATTTTAATAAGGGTTGAAAGGTTAGGAGAATAATATTTTCATTTTGCAGCAATGTAATTTCCCTTTTGGGTGAAAATGTAAATTAAAATTTGATGGGAAATAGGTCTTGATAAAACTATAAAAGCATCTTTTAGAGGAATATTCCATTTGGGCATCCAATTTGAGAGGATATCAAAAAGTCTCATCTTGTTCTCATTTTAGTATGTTTTGCATGTACATGTGTCATAAATTGTAATAAGGTGGGCTGCAAAGAATCATGCATGTTGCTTGCATTTCTTGGCATGAAAAGTTTTAACTAAAAGGCCGTAAGGAACTTGTAAGAGGTTATAAGATGTCATAACTACTAAAATTTGATTGTATAGAGTTTAGGCACCCAAGAGAAGGTTGGCATGCATTGAAACTCATTTCTTATTGTAGATTTTGAAACTACCAAGGTTGGGTGTGGATTTTTCATGGTGGTTCAAGGAGGTTGTTTTGTGAAAAAATGAATGGTTCTCTCCAAACACATTCTCTATTTATTGATGCTTTTTCATTTGGAGAAGGGGGATTTTGAAAATTTAAGTTTGCATACCTAGATGTTACCAAAATTATGCCTAATTGTTGAAGACATATTTGCTACAAGTGTTTCATGTAGGATTAAAGAGGAGCCCATGAGCTTCATTTTGATGTAAACCATTTGCATATTTGAATGAAATAAAGTTACAAATTTCTATTTCAAATTTTATTCTTTTTATGTATTTTCAGCCTTCTTGTATTGCAATCAATGATATAGAGTGTCCACAATCCATATAATTGTATAGTTGATTTGTAATCAGATTTGAAAGGGAGAGTTTCCCTTTTCATCAGTGGTATTTCTTGATCATCAAAGCTTGCACCTCTCTGATAGCCTTATGGGAAATTCAGCAAGTGGGGGACCAATTTGTGCCTCAATGAATACCTCTGGGATTTTTTATAGAAAATTGGTTGTTCTCTGAGTTTGGAAAAAAGGGTAGAAAAAAATGTAAATATAAAACATGAAAAATGGTGATGCACCAATGCTTTTACAACATTTCAAAACGCAATTTCTTTTCTATGAATGATTTATTAGACACATAATGCCACAACCCTTCATTGTTGGGAATTGAACAATCAACAAAGGCTAAATACAGGCATAGTGTAGTATTTCAAATCTCCCCATGGGAAGCATTCATTAAGGTCTGATCAAGCTTAAAAGTTTCAAGATTTAATATAAAACATTCAAAAATTTGGATAAACTCTTCCTCATAATACAACATAACACAAAGAAACAATAACCCTTAAATAAAATAGAGAAGTTCAAGGACATAATCCAATTTCTATAGGATATTACTTTATCATATAAGCTTACAGCATGAAAATCAACTAATCAAACTATTCAAATTAAGCTTAACACAATGTTTTATTCATAATAAAAATATAAAGAAGGAACTTGACAAAGGCAATATCATGCACAATTTAAAATTTTCTTCCAAATAAATCATACTTAAATATCAAATGGAATTTAAAATAGAGGTCAGATGCCAATATGACAATAGATTGAGTAAAAAAAATATTTGATATTGGTGGATATATGTTTGATGAACATGACTATGCAAGAATAGAAGAAGTTGTGGGGGAATAGGATAAAGATGAGAAAGAAAACTAAAATTAAAGTGAAGAATATGCTTTGGTGATGTGCCCCAGGACACCAAAATATGTATAGAGGAATCATTCAGAAAGTCAAATTACTGGAGACAGGACAAAATGTGTGTTAAGTAGAAGCAAAGCTACTGCTGATGTAAATTTCTACTTATTCTCTAAGATTGAGCCAAAGTTAGTAAGTGAAGCTTGTAAGGATGAACATTAAAAGGAAGAATTGAAAGAATAAATTTTTTAGATTGAGAAGAATCAAACTTGGGAATTGGTCCCAAGATCGACAGACAAAAATATCATTGGATACAAATGGGTATTTAGAAACAAGCTAAATGAAAATGGGAAAGTTGTCATAAACAAAGCAAGGCTTGTGTGTAAAGGCTACTCACAAGTAGAAGGCATAGATTTTTAGGAGAATTTTTCCCTAGTAGAAATAATGGAAACTACAAGTATATTCTTGACATTGGTTGCTTATAAAGATTTCAAAGTCTATCATATGGATGTCAAGTCAGCATTTTTAATGGTGAGCTAGAATAAGAGGTCTACATGGAACAACTAGAAGGATTTCAATTAACAGATCAATCAGATATGGTGTGTAGATTGAAGAAAGCTTTATATGGATTGAATCAATCTCCTAGAGCCTAGTATGAAAGGCTAGATAGGTACTTGAGTTGACCAACAAGGTACAATAGATAGTAATTTATATTTCAAGACTGAAAATGACAAAATCTCAATTTTTGTTGTATATGTTGATGACATTATCTTTGGAGGGAATGAAAAGATGTGAAAATGTTTGCGGAAGAGATGTAGAAATAATTTGAAATTTCTATGTTTGGTGAGATGAATTTCTTTCTTGGGCTACAGATTAATCAATTAGAGGAATGAATTTTCATTTCACAATCTAAGTATGTGAAAGAGTTGTTGAAAAGATTTGGAATGGATGGTTCCTAACTAGTAAGTACTCCTATGGTGATTGGTTATAAGTTGGGTAAAGATGATGATTCACCTAAGGCTGATTAGAGCAAGTATAGATCTATGATTGGTGGAATACTATATTTGACTGCTACTAGACCAGATAGTATGCATGTAATTTGTCTTGTGGCTAGATTTCAAGAAGATCCAAAGGAAACACAAGTTACTGAAATTAAAAGGATATTAAGATATTTAAATGGCACTATGGAGATGGATTATGGTATCCCAAGGCTATTGAATTTATACTTAGTGCTTAGAGAGATGTAGATTGGGCCAAAAATATAGATGACACAAAAAGTACTAGTGGTGGTGCATTATTTCTTAGATGTAGATCGGTGGAATGGTTGAGTAAGAAGCAAGATTTAGTCTCTTTATCTACTACTCAAGCTGAGTATATTGATGTTGCATCTTGTTGTACACAAGTTTTATGGATGAAACAAACATTGAAAGATATCACAATGTTGTATGATGGTCCTATGTCTATCTTTTGTGATAATACAAGTGCAATTAACATTTCAAAGAATATTGTAATGCACTCAAAAATGAAGCATATATCTATCAAGTATCATTTCCTTAGAGAGAAGGTCATGGAGAATGAATTCAAGCTTAAGTATATTTCAACAAAAGATTAGATTGCAGATATATTTACAAGGGATCTTTCTAAAGATACTTTTGAGTACCTCCAAGATAAGCTATGGGTTATTGCCCCTCCTTTTACAAACTAAGATGCATTTGGAGATGCATTAGTCTAGTGGATTCATGATTCTATCTTTTTGGACTGATAATTTTGGTGGCTACCTCTAAGGGGGAGCAAACAATTTTTAAGTGTTATCATTATGAGTATTCTGCTTTCATGTCAAAGGAAGTTTCAATGAACGTGTATTTTTTTCCTTTTCCATTGATGTCAAAGGGGGAGAAAGAGCATGTGAAAAGAAAAAAATACCTTGTGAAAAAGAGAGAGAAATCAGGTGATGAGGAAGATGATATTCTAAGGGAGAGAATCAAAAGAAAAATCTTGAGAAGCATTTTCAAAGTTGGTATGTGTCTTTGATAGTTTTTCACATCATGTGTTGTTGGTGCCATAATTGACAAAGAGGGAGATTGTTGCAAGAATGGAAAGAGGAATGAAAGTGTTTTCATTGATGTCAACTGGTCAACTAGTTATCCACTAATTGTTGTTGACTATATATGTTGAGGATATTAAGAAAATTGTATAAAAAGAAGGTTGCAAGTTGTCAGTTGTTGAGGATGTTGGTCTGGTACTTGTGAACTATATTTTCTATGTTTTGGATGAGATCCAAGAGAATTGTTTTTGTTCTAGATTTCTCTTTATGGTTTGAGAGTTGTGTTGCCCTGGTTCTATTAAAGATGGTTTTGGTGTTTGGAAGCATCAAGCTTAATTGAACTATGTGTTTTACATTAGTTTGGTTGACCATGTGTCAAGCACTACATTCGAAGTTGATGAAGTGTGTTGAATCGATTATGGGTCCTGATGAAGCATGTGTTTGGGTCACCCTCATTCTAATTCCACCTTAGGATGTTTGGCGCTGCCCTAATTTGAATTTGAAGTTGGATGGCTGACTTTGTATCTTTTCAAATTTGGAGATGGTATAAATATAAAATACACTAGCAATGAAAAGTTTACATAATAAAAGAAGGAAGATAAGTGAAAGAGCAGATGTGACTTTGATTCTATTCTAAAATTTTGTGAGTTATGTGTGTGGTTGATCAATGTGAAGCTTAACATTGAGTTTCCAGATGTAGTGAGCATAAGGTGAACTCTATCATTCATGCAAGTGGATCAATGATTGTGGTGGAATCCTTTGTTGCATTGAGATTTTTGTCTCTTTGTAAAAATTATTCTATATCTTCTTTGTATCTCTATGGTAGTGAGCCATCCAAGTTGTAGCCCTATGGACAATGAGTCCTTATTCTTGGTAGTGAGCCTTTTTGTAATTGGTTTTGATATTATCTATAGTGTGAGTTAATCCTCAACATGGTTTTTACGTCATTGGGTTTTCCATGTAAATTTGGAGTTATTGTGTTTGTATATTGGCATTTGATGGTTAATAACTTAATCAGTTTATATGTTAGTTATGGTAATTGAATTTAAGGTAAAAATTTATGACAAGTGATTCACGCCCCCTCTCAGTTGTCCTATCCAACATGCTTTAGTAAGATTGGTGAGGCCATGTAAGAATTGTACACCCATCCAATCCTTTCCTAACATGTGTCTCACCTCATTAACAAGCCTATAATCCTTAGCCATAGTTGGTGCTTTCTCCAAATGATTCACGAGGTCTAACAACCTCCTATCTAATGCCAAAAGGTTTTTTGTGGGAGTGTGAACAACATCATCATCACCTATAGATGAAGTCATAGGGGATGCTAGAGGAGTGGGTGTGTGATTGGTCTTGTCAACAAAACCCATCTCATTTGTAAATCTTGTGGTAAAACTAGTAGCAAAAAGTGATGCAAGAAGTTGGGTCCACAAAAAGTTCAAAAAGTGGAAGTGTTTTTGTTGTTTTTCATAATTTGTCACACTTGGACTGAAAATTTGAGGCACTTACACAATGAATTTTTAAAAAAATCAGTAATATGAAAGTTTGAATTTTGAATCTAGTTTCTAAATATGTAAATTATTCAAATACCCAAATTGTAGAAATTAAATTTTGATAGGGATCTATAAAAACCACTTTTTAAAAGTCCCTATTTTTTACCATACCATGCACGTGTACGGACACCACTTTTTGACCCAAATAAAAGTATTTTGCTAATTCCTTTTGAGGAAAGAGAGCTAACAACATGAAGATTGATGAGGAATTTTTTTTGTAATTTTTGTTGAATATTTTTTTATTTATTTTTATTGGCCTTAATTGTTGTTTTTAAAAATCAACGTGTACGGACAACATAATTTGACCTAAACTAAACATTTTTTGAAACTTTTTTTTTTCATTCTATAAAGAATTGTCTAAAGATTGATGTCATATAATTTTTTTTACAAGAAACTTCACCAAAAAAAAGTTATTAAAAAACCAAAAAAGTCTGATATTTCATGTTTAAGGACTAGTTTGCTTTGAAATTAATTTAAAAATATCAAATATAATCCAATATTAATAAAAATTATATATTTGGAAACTAGAAATTGTGTTCTGTAATGGGTTTTAATTTTATAGATTGATTCAGAAAAAAAATCCATCAACCATACTATCAAAGATGGACATTCTTCTTCAATCTGCCTTAGTTTTTTAGTTGCAGGTCAAAGGCTAAGGCTCGGATTGCCAAGCCTTTCCCGAGCCTAAAACCAAGGCTGCAAGTGGGTTGGAGATTCAAGTTTTTAATAACGCATATGCGTTTTTAAAAACGCGTACGCGTTACAAAACGCATATGCGCTCTTTATTTGTTTGATTATTTTAAAAAAAAAAAAATTTAGAAACGCATACGCATTTTGAAAAGAAAAACGAGTACATGTTTCTAAAAAGAAAAACATGTACGCGTTTCTAAAAAGTATTTTTTTAAAATAAATGACTTGTATGCACTCAAAAACGCATATGCATTTTATAACGCGTACGCGTTTTATAACGCTTAACGCATTTTTTTTAGGCTAGGCACCCCAATGCATAGCATACGCGTTTTTTAATATGGCGTCGCATTTTCTTCGAATTTTTTTTTGGCGAAACTTCCCTCTTCTGGACCCAACCTCTTACACTTACCCAAAACCAAAAGTGACCTTCATTTTTTCCATTTTTAATTGTAACACACTTTTTATAACCATGTACCTAGAGGTCATAAACTAGGTTGTGATGCTCATAAAGCCTCACAACACTCAAGCCTATAATGGTTACAAAAAAAAAGGGAAAAAGTCTCAGACACAAAGAAATGGATAGATGTTGCTTCATGTCAAGTTCACCAAAATGTAGAGGAGGGGGACCAACCACACCAAGGCTCTAGGTCATGGAGAGTCGAGAGCGGAAGGCTGCCCTAGTAGTCTACCTCAAGTTGGATGAGTTTTTTCACTAGGGATAGAGAATTAAGACCACTCTCAATGCTTCTACCACTACTAATCTAAGTTTTTTGGTGGGGCTAAATCAAAAAGTTTCTAGAATCCAAACTATACCTCAGATAGCTCTCTACCAAAGGATGACATTGCAAATCAGAGGTGAAAAATCAACTTTCTATCGTCTCATGGATTTTGGCATCCATACATATAGAAAGTGCAAAAGGAAAGTGAAAATAACAGAATGCCTACTGACAACTTAGGTGGTGAGATGTAAAGTAATAACATAAATGGTAGAATGATGGAAATAACAAGAAAGACGATATGAAATGACAAGAATGGAGGTGGTAAAGATTAACTCACAAGAAGTCTAGTTCTCCTACAAGCTCCATATGAATGAGTGCCTACACACAACCAAGAAGGGAAAAATGTTGGGGCTGTTTTGGGGCTTGCCACAGTCAAATCCCTCTTTTGGTGTTTTCACCTCCATAGATAGCTAGATAGATAGAGAGATAGAAAAATGATAAAGAAAGTAATGCTAGAATGAAAATGAAACCAAATAATATGAAAAGCACTATTCTACTCAATTCCAACAACATAGTAATAATAAGAAAGTGTTACCACCCTTGACCAAAGGAACTCAAGGCCAATGAGAGAGAAATGAAAGTCTACAGCTATGGTAGAGTTGATGTAGTCACAACAATGTCGAAAGTAGTCTCGCAAGACACCAAGTTGCAGCTTTTGTGGTAGTTGCGAAGAATTCTATGATGTTGGAATTGTGAATCCAATAGTGCAACAAGTAGCTTGAAGTTGAAAGAATGGAGTGAGAGAAATTTTTTGTGTAGAAGATCAAGAATTGCTAAAGAGATCAAGAATGTGAAAGATAGCCATTTGAAGATGAAATAGGAGGGAAATAGTTCTTCAAAGGTTATTAGGAATATGCGCAAGAGAACTATGTTTTTTTTCCAATGGAGAATGCATTACCTCTATAGATTCCACAGTCAGGAATCATATCAAGATGGTAGCACATCATGCAGATGTCCACGCACCATGCATGCATCCTCGATAGAAATTCCCCCACTGACACTAATAAAAAGTGCCAAGTGGATGTAGTTCAAAATGAGGATGTGGAATTACTTGGTTGCATTCGATTCTTCTAAGGTGAAGGGTGTAAAAGGGGAATTCGCAAAAGGGGTGCAAATTCACTCGTATACATAACTGTACATGAAGATGAAAATGTAGAGATAAATTTTGGTACAACTAATGATATTTTCTATGATGACTTTGCACTTAAATAATGTGATTGCGTTAATCACATGGATTTATATGAAAACCTTTTTTTTGGGTGTGCAACTTACTTCTTCTTCATGAGTAGTGTACTTCAAATTTACAAGAAATTGAAACAAAAAGACAATCTAAAGAGTGTAACTCTTCACATAAAATGCCTCATGATATGAATGGATGAGCTAATAAATTTTGTATCAGCATCGATGACTCCAAGGTATGTTGGTCATCTCTGGTCTGTGATACGAGTGAAGTTAAGTATGGCATATTCCTTTGTGGTGAAGATGTATCTTCTCATAGTTAAGATGCCAATGTCCCTAAATTTGAGCACTTCACTTGGACCCAACATGCATTTTATAGTGGTGATGAGTAGCAACAAGTTCTCTAGGCTAGTGTTTTTTAGTTGCTCATGTTTCTTATATGCTTGAGCTTCAAGGTTTTCAATTTGAATTATTATAGGATGAGTTTCCCTTTGTGAGTTAGCAAGTTGAAGAGGCATAATTTTCTATTCCTTGTGAATTAGAGGCATTTTTTCTTTCCTCGATTCATTCAAGAAGTTCAACATATAGGAAGATACCATGGTTTCATATTGTGTTGATGAGAATTTTCAATTTTTTCCACCACCTACTACAAAAATGAAAAATGTGGTGCATTACAATGTGGTGGCCTATGTTATGTGGTTGTCATGAAAAAATGGGATCAAACATGGAGTAAGTTTGCTTCAGTGGTAGTCACATATTTATGCTTGCAAGAAGAGGGATACACTTATTTTAGTGGTATGGTATAAATACCTATGACTTAAGGTAAATCAGTTCCTTCAACAAGATAGTGTTTGTCAAAGGCAAGCATTGGTTCTTCTTTTCATTTAGTGGCCAGGGGCCATCAAATGAGGTTTAATAATTGAGTATTTAGAGAAATTACATAACACCCAATGGATTTAGCACATGGTCTGTACCCAAAAGATTTGGAATCTTCAAATACATATAAGGGTCATGCATCCCCAAACATGATCCATTGATGGAACCTTCAAATTTGCAAAATTTGAAACTCTTATGGCCTTTCAATTTGTCGAAAAAGGTTAGGTCTAGCTTCTTGTCAAATATACCTCAAAGCCCATCTTCGCCAATTAATTTTTTTCAACTCAAAGGTCTTCATGCAAATCCATGTAGTAGAAATTTTCTTGGTACATATGGTAGTATGCCCATTCAATTTTGTGCTTCTAGAATAAGTTTTTATATGCCATTTAATGTGTTTCTGATTGTGATTGGGAAAAATTTGTTGTTTTGAAAGGAAATTTACAAGAATCTAAGGGCAAGCCATTTCATATTTTGATCTCAAATGTCTTTGGTTTTAGTTTTTTCAAGTTGTGAGGTCAAATAATTCATTGTTTTAACTTATTTTAGGTGCGATGAACACCTCCAATAGGCCTAATTACAATCGAGGTACCAAATTTTGACTTGATGGGTAAGCTCTTATGGAAGACGCATGTTTTATTTAATTTATTATGTTTGATCAAAAAAATCATGGCTCCAAGATCTTCCACTTGTGTGCAATAAATTTTCACTATATTGTCAACAAGAGAAATGAAAATTTTGCCTATCTCCTAATGTTTAAAATGCCAATATTTAAACTATTCCAAATGTTTTAAATATTATACAAATTTGAAAAGGCATGTGATCAATTTTTAGGGCAATATTAAATAAGATTGTAATGGTTTGTAGCTAAACATATTAGTCAAAACACCTCAATGCACAACTTTACCTCATCACACTTTTGAATGAGGATTGAATGGGAAAAAATATGATGGCTTGAGGCTTAACACTTGGCTATCATTGGTTTCTCTCCTCATAACGTTGGCCCATATTATATGCACATTAACATATGAATTTTGAAGCTTTATGAAATATTTGAGGACACACAAAATTCATTAAATGTTTCAAGCAACCATCGCATAGGAAATGACCAACACATTTTGCAAAAGAAAAGAAAAGTAAAAGCTAAATGGCTTGCTTCTATGTGATGCAATCATGATATGCCACTTGGATGCAAATCTAAGGTATGTTTTAATATTTTAAAAGGAAGAAAATAAAGGTTTAAACACCTTGAATGTTTCCTACAACATTTCTTGTGCCCTGGCAGAAGTTTTAGCAACATTTTATGCATATTTTGGTTCCTTGTAAGATAAAAAAAATCCTAGAAATCCTTTACACGACCTACAACATCATGGTGTTACATTTGTAATAATTTTCAATTATTCTAATATGTAATGAACATCTCTTGGAGCTGAAAATAGTGTCTTCTCACATGCAAGGTTTTCAAGTAGATTTTTTGTGCCTTTCTTGAGCTACAAATAGTGGTTTTTTGTTTATGAAGGGTGCTTGGACCTTTTCTCATATAGGTAGTAGTTTTGTCCATTTTTTACCTATTTTATGAGCACCAATAAGCTGAAATGACCTATGCAAAGTGCATGAATTGTCTAGTAACCAAATAAACATACAAATTGCATTTTTAGATATATTGTGATTTTTTTTACTATCAAATGCTTGAATCATGATAAATCTCAATGATTCGTTGAAGGTAAAGTGAAATTGGTGATTATAGGTTAAATGTGAGTGTAAATTGGATACATGCCAACTATTTCAAAAAATTTTGAAAACCAGTTTCAAAGGAAAAAATGAAAGCTCCATGGGTTAAAATACATTGTAAAATGCATTCTTCTACTGCCAGTATGTGGGTTTTTACCCATGGGTATTATTTTTCACTGTTAAGTGAAAGTGAAGCTAGTAAGTAGGTTTCTACAAATACGTAATTTAAGTTTTGCATAGGAATGAGAAAAAATTTGGCAACTCAAATCTCAGTTATTAATTGATGGAAAAATGGAAAAGGAAAGAAATTGTGTAAAAGGGAAATTTTTCTAAATGCAAATTTTTTGTAGATATGAAGGTTCAACTTGTGATAGGTGTCAAATAAAGATTCAATCTAATCTTTCTTCTCTTCTTTATAATGTAATTTTTGTTTCATTTGTTAAGGTTCTAGTATTTTGAAGAAGTTGTAAGGGGTAGGCTATTAGTTTTGTACACAGACATAGAGACTCATGTTATGCAGATATTCTTGTAGTTGCATTGTATATGTTGGTTGCAACATAATGATACATGCTTTTGCATGCTCTTAGTGTATCTTCTCTCTAGTCTATAATGAAGTATTTATTTTAGTAATAAAATAATGTTTTATAATGATTTCCATGCACATTTGCTATATTTGGATTATTTTCAAGGTTGTTGTTTTCTCAAGGAGGAATGTAAATTCTTTCAATGATAATAATGAGAATGTTTTTTTCCAGGTTGGATTGTTAAGTAGAAGTTGCATTGCTAGTTATTAGTTTATCTCATTAGCATAAAGTGCTAATGGTTGAGTGATCACTGAGATATGTTTAGAAGGTGGTGAAGGATGTATACATGAATTGTGAATTTGTAGCCTAGGCTAGGCACTAGTTTATTTTGAATAGTTTTCCTTCAAACATATAAATATACTTCAAATATGAAACCAAGATTTACTTTCAGTAATATTTATTCATAATTATTTTCATATTTCATACTTCGGTTTCAAAGACACAAGGATAGTTCCTTCAATTTTACAAACACATAAACCCTTGTTATTTGTATGAATTTTATCTACTGGGTGTACAATAAAACCTTATTTCATATCCATATTCAACACCATATAGGGAGACCCACTTAGGTTTTGCAGAGCCTAAAGTGTAGGGGAGAAAAGTGGGATCATTCTCCTATTCATTGCCCTTTCTTGTACTTGGTGTGATTATAGTGCAAGATATTTGTCTTTACCTATTGATCTCTTGGTTTAGGAAATGTAATTTTCCTTAGGATTGAGGTTTGCAAGAAAAAACACCAATAGGGGTATGGTAGTTTAGTTAACTTTTTAAATGAACTTTAGAAGGAAGGTTTTTTATGTCCTCAATTTAAAGTCGTTCTCAAATAAAAGACTTTCTCATTAGAGTTAATAGAAATAAATTTCATGGTTATTATAGAGGATGGAATTTTCTACCCTCAAGATGATGAGATCTCAAGGAGAAAACGCTCTGTCCACTACCTTAGTTGACACGACTCAAGTTAATTGGAAATTGAGAAATGAAAAATTTAATAAATTATGTAATTTTTTTGGACCTTTCATACATTAGAAACTGAAAGTGCAAGACACAAAGGTCTTCTAGATAACTCAACAAGCTCTTTGTCTAGGACAAAAATGCACCGTGTTGGTGCCCTATATGGTCATGGAATAGATTTATCGCTAAAAAATAAAAAGTTATTGTGCACAAGTTTACACATATGAAAGAATATGTATAATATGAATGCACAAAATTAAAGGTATTGAAAGCAAAGGTGCTAAATAGAAATGAGATAAAAATGAGGAGAGGTTGAGATATCACTAGAAGTGTGTTTGGTGGAGTTCAATCTTACTTCAAAAAGTTCTTCCACATGCACCTACACACATAAGATCAACAAGAGATGTTTGAGTGGATATTTAGGAGTTTTCCTCAATCAAACTCTCATATTGGTGTTTCCACCTTCATGGATAGCCTTAGACAAGATATAAAATATAGACATGAAAAGATAAATAAAATAATATGCTAATCAAAGACAAAGATAAAATTCTCAAAAACTATTCTTGAACCATATAAGCACCAAAAGATTGTTGGTTCAATGAAGGAACAATGAGAACCTCCAAGATGCAAACAATTCCCTTGTAATAAAAGCTCATGTTGCAATGATGGAGTGTCCTCTTAAAGCTGTAGAATATCTCTTTGAAAGATGTGTGTGTAGAAGGATGGAATAAATGTTGTATGATCAATAAAAATGTGGTAAAATTTGGTAAATAAAAAAGAGAGTTTTGTGTGTACAAGAGAGAAATAATGAAGAAGTGATGCCTCTAGAATGAAAATTGAATTCATTATTTGCAAAATAGAGGGACCTTTTGGTTCAAGAAACCAATGGGAGTGATTCCCAACGTGATTACAGGTTGGTAGGGAAAGTACACTACAAAAACATAGCAGGTGTAACATCTCAATGACCAACTCAATCATAAATTTTTATGGGACATTAGTGTAGCTAGTGGACATCTTCATGGCATGCATTATTCTATAGGAAAATTGAAGTTAATAATTGAGGAATGGAGTGACCTAGATTATGAGGAAATGGTTTTAAATTGAGGGAGAGAATAATAAACTTATTTTATCTAAAGATGAAGGTATATGTAGTGTGAAATTGCATAGGGTGTAGTTTTCAAAAGTACAATTACATTGATCAAAATGGGAAGAAAACTAAATGGAATTTTTTGGGGGGAGAATTCATGGGAAGAAGGATATTGAGAGGTGATAGACACAAATATCTCCAAGAAGGGATAAAGAAATTGTTGTCACATTGGTGATTGCATGTTTTTCTCTTGAGAAAGTGAAGGAAAATGTATATGGTCCCCAAACCATTTGGAGTTTTCTTTTGTTACTTTTTCTTACTCTATTATTACTTATAATAGTAATACTTCCCTATTTTGTTGTAGTGAAGCATGGAATAGGATAATGATGCATAAATACAATTGATTTTGGGTATGTGCAGAATCATGATGGGCCAAAAAGTGGTGATATGTAAGTGATATGATGGCCCATGTCACTGATGACCTTTTTTAACCCAAAATTGATGAAATGAAAAGGGTTTTTAAAGGAGATTCTCAGCTTTCCACCAATATAAATTATGTTTTACTTTGAATTTAATAAATAATTGTAGACATGCAAATTAACATCATGCATCTAATATTCTTCATTTAATTAAATAAATTTTATTTAATTAAATCTCTAATGCTCCTCATATAATAAAATAAATCAAAGTTATTTAATTAAATTCCTAATTTTCTTCATTTAATTGAATAAATAAAAATTTATTTAATTTAATTACCAATGTTCTCATTCCTCTCATTTTGATTTAGATAAACCCAAAAAATCTAAATAAAGTGTCATATCAACTAACCTCCATCTAAGTTAATCAAATCTTGATTAACTCCTAACACTAATACTCTTTTCTCTAGCTTTTGCAACTTGCACATGAAATGCATTTTAATTAATTATCTAATTATCTCTATTTTCCCTCACAAGGCATATTCCCAAGGAATATTCCCTCATTAACTCCATTTGTTTGACTTTAATGTCCAAACAAATTTCCCCCAAAATCTCTTAACCATATGCATTTAAAGCCTTTTTTTTAATTTCAAACCCACCTAATTACATTTACTTGCATAATATCCAAAATGTGCTCATTCTTCCTCCAATCACATGTGGACAAGTGGCCTTCCCTCATTGGTTGGTCTTTTGTCCCACATTCATCCAAATCCTTTAATCTTCCAACCTTCAACCTATAAATTCATGGCATTCTTCCTTCAAAGTCATCCACAGTTTAAGCATTTGCACTATAGGCATTTTGAGTTCATCTTGCATTATCATCATCTAAGCTTGTCAAGGAGGTGGGAAAGGGCATCCTTTTCACATGAAAGGTGCACCACTTCCACTATAAGATAGGTATGAACATGCTTTTGTAATGCTTTCATTAGTTCATTTTGACCTTTTGATTACTTTGTTTGCATTTTGAAGCATGTTGGAGTATTTCATATAGAGTAGTTTATTTGCTTAGTTTTAAACTAACCATACTAATGTGTGTTTGATTTTTTAGCTATTTTGCAGATTTACATGCTCAAAAAATGGTGCTAGAAGGAGGGCACACACTCACGGTCTTTTTTTTTGTTGAATTATGTTTATTTGATGCATTAAATAGAAAAGTAAAGTCTATGTTTACATTTATTTCATGTTGATTACTAAAATAGAAAGGAATATAAAGTCTTTGTCTTTTGTTAAGACTGTATTTTATTTTACTACACCAGATCCTTGAATTGAATCATAATAATAAGCTTTTTTCATTCCATCTGCTTAAAGATTAGTGGATATCTACTTTTTCTTTTCCTTTAATGAATTTTGTTGATGTGGTAGATGTCTCCTTATGCATGGAAAGGGAACAATATCTAGTCCTCATTTATTCTTTTTACTGTCGAGTACATATCTTCCAGTCAAGTCAAATACGAATGCCTTTATGGTTGCCAATGAAGTCTTGAGTGTCTTTTTGCTTTCTAGTGAAGTCAAGTACGTATCTGCACCGTAAAACTATGTTAGCATAGGTCAAGCATCCCTTTGCATGGGAAGAGGATTAGTAATGAGACTATGGAATACTTATTCATTCAGCCACCCCTCACACAAAACAAGACGAAGTCCCAGTTGTTGATCACCTACTTAGTGAGAGTGATAGGGAAAGGTAGTTGACCTTGATTTAGATTCATCCATTCCATTCACCATGGATCAAGAGCCATCACCTCCATTCAATCCTAGATCCATATCTAGTTGTCGTAGATTGAGTTGCAATTAGATGGTAGGGCCCCGATCACGACCTAGAAGCATCCGTAGCAAGGCATGGGCACAGGAAGCTAATAGAGTAGAGATAGAAGTAGCACATGTTAAATTTTATCATTGACCAGTGTCACCTTCAAGTGACAGATCCAATTCCATGTGCATAGTCCCCTGGTAAAGATGCAAATCTAGTGCCAAAAGCGGGTTAGGTGCAAACTATAGATGCATATAGGTATACATACTTATACTTATTATAGTAGAGCTCATAAGTGTGTGAATAAAGTGACATATTTCCCTCATTGAAAGCACAATGACCTGTTAGTTCATTGGGATTCTATTGTCCTCACAAGAATGAAAAGGAAAATTATTGGAGTATGTTGTTGAAAATGATCCTTTGGTAATCATAAATTCTTATTTTAATATTAGCTTGCATGTCTACAAAGTGTGGGGAGTGTCTATTCATGTTCGATGATTAAAGTTGATAGTTATGAAAGCTAACTAGGCTATTAAAGAGGCATTTTGATGTTTGGTTTTATTAAAAAGAGTAGAGTACATAACGGGTTTGAGCTTCAACATGCTTTCATCATTCAACTATTAAGTTCATGTGGATTAACCCAATGGAACAACATACAAAGTCGAACAAAAGTACATGAGCTGGCCTCCTACATGTTACTAGTTATTGTTTTTGTGTTTGTAGGGAGCAAGCCAGGTGAAAGACTGTGGTGCCCAATGGTTATTAAAATAATTTATTGTGCTTAAAATAAATAAATGTGTTCAATCTAGTTTCTCCTTATCTTCTATCCAAATAAAGTCATAAATAAATACTTGCCATAAATTTTGTTGTTGTTTAAAATAAAATTCTTGTTTTTTGCACCATCAATCACTTTATGTTAGTCTCTTTGCTGAATTGTTTTTCATTCACTAAAGCACCATCGATATCAAAAGGTTGATAGTATGAGAGAATATGAACACTTTAATTGCTTCATCAGCTAAGGGATATGTCTTATGTGCTGACCTTTTCTTATTTTCCTAAAATCTATATAGCAATGTTTCAAAGCTGAATTTAATTTTAGTTTTTTAAAAGAGATCCCACTAGAAATACATTGGAAGAAAAGCCACCATATATATCTGCAAGTTGTAAAGGGTGAAAACAAGAAGTTGTGAGCAAAGAAATCATCCTCTAAACCAATGGTGACTAAAGTTGTTTTCCCAGTTTATGGTCCATTTGCATTTATTTGTGATAGTGATATGAACTAGTGATTTATCTTTATGGAGAATGTATGAACATTATGCTATTAACATTCACTTTGGGTGGGTGTTTATAATGATTTAGTTGTAGTATGTGATTCCATATGATTTGAAATTTATTTTGCTTCCACTTTTGAAATTGAATTTTGGGCATAAATACTAACTTGATCTCTAGATTGTCTCAACCTGCAATTTGCAATAGAGAAAAATCATCGTTGCATTAGATTGTCACTACGTTGGTTTGGTCACTATTTAACTACTCCATTAACTTCTGCATTAAATCAATGGGGTGCTTGATTGCACTTTTTTGTGTCTTGATTAAATGGATTAAATACAAAGACAATTAAAGGCAGCTAATGTTTTCTATTTTGGCCTCTATAAGAGTAAGTTAGTCAACATGTAATCTTTGTTATATCATAGTATTATTGTTTGGTAATAATTGTCAAGAAATCTTATCATGCTGCACACAATAAAAGTAAACATTATAATCAACCAATGGTCATTCAATAGCATACAAGATGCAATCTCTCTTGAGCATTAATCCCATGCAGGTAATTGACAGTGACAAGTTTCACAGGTAGGGCATTTGAAGGGTGGTAGTAGTGGGTTTTATCTTTATTTTCTTTATAATCATTTTTTTTTAGCTTATGTTTAATGCATGGGTGTATAAAAGATTTTTTTGGAATTCTTATCCATGATGGCTTTGTACTATTTATAGGTTGGCATTGGAAGTTGAGCATCAGAATTGAACAAAAGCAAGTGGATTGGAGTTAGAAAATCGAACACTGAAATGAAGACTTGAAAAAGAATTTTTAAATGCTTGTTGTTATAATCTAGGGCTTCCATTTTTTTCTCTCCTTTTTTTTTAAGCCAACTCACCTTTTTTTAAGGGTGTTTAAAATTAATCATTGATTTGATATTTTTCAAGTTAGATTAAAATTGAACCTTAGAAACATACTAGATTTCAATTTGGTCTAAAATTGAACAAACAACTTCACACTTCCTTTTGGTGCTATAAAATGAACACATCATTGCTTTGAGGTCTAAAATGAATGTGTGTTTTTCATGTTTTGTAATCTCTTTTACAAAGTGTAAGAGAGAGGGACCAATCACTACAAGGCCCCAAGTCACAAAAGGCCAAGAGTGGGAAGGCTGCCCTAACTTACCTCAATTCAAAGGAAGGTTAAGATGAAAAGGATGAGAATGATGAGGACTATATGTCCTTCAATCATTCAACGATCCCAAGAGTTGCAAGAAGACCAGATGAGTCACTTTTCTAGAGTCAACTCTACGTCTTAGGAAACTCTTTGTCTAAGGATACAAGTGCGGTTCTGGGACGACAACGCGAAACACTGATGTCTCACAGGTTCATTGGTGTCCGTATGGCCAAAGAACTAGAAAGATGAGGATGGGATCTTGAGAAAGGACTTATAGTCAAGTCTAACAATTTCGAGAAGCAAAGAATGAGACTAAGAAGAGAGAAAAGTAAATACGGAAGTGATAAAAGAGGTATATTACCAAGAGGATGATGAAGGTGATCTTGTAGAATATCCTCCTCGCCAACTTTCTTCAGACTCTCTCCACCTACACACAATAAAGGGAGAAGTTGTTGGGGCTATATAGGGGCCTACCTTAGTCAGACCCCCATCTTGGTGTTTCCACCTCCATGGAAAACCAAGTTTGAAATGATAGGAATAAAAATAAAAAAAAGAACTACAAGCTATGTAAACACAAAACACAACAAGAAGTATGTGCTTACTCAACCGAGAACAATAGGAGAGATTAGAGGATCTTACCACCTCTTTCCAAAGAACTCAAGGCTTGTGGAGGAGAGAACAAGAGGGACTCAAGCCTCTGTTGCCACAATCTCTATCTTGTGCTCACCCTGTTGGAGTGATGGAGTAGTGGATTATTGCAATGGAGTGAAGGGTGTTGCTACAAAGCTTGTGAATGCTTGAAAATGGTGGAGAAAATATGAAGGTATGGATTCAATATCTTGCCAAACTCCCTACGTGAATGAGAGAGTGAAGAATATGAAGGAGAATGTGAAAAATGGCCATATTTAGGTCAGAACACCAAAGAAGGGTGTTACACTTCAATTTCCAATCGAAAATGTAATGTCACTATAGCCTCCAGCCATAGGAATCTGTTAGGGACATAAGCATGCCGCATGGACATTTGTGCACTACGTGGGCGTCCCTAACATAAATGACCCCACCGAAACACAAACAAGGCACCAAGTGGAATGCAAGTAGTGGGCTTAAGTGGAATTAAGCCTTTGCCTTTGGTTTTCTAAAGTCTAAAGGGGAGAAAGGGGAATTCACATTACTAGTGAAAATTCATGCTCATACATTTTTCTCCCACTTTAGCGAGCATAAGTATTGATGAGTTCTTTGATAAAGTAGAGTAGTAAAGAAGTAATAAAGTAAGAGATGTATGCCTGAACTGACAAGGAATCAGAGCATGGTCTAGTGAACCCAAAATTGCAGGAAAGGGCTTTGTAGTTCCACAGAAATACAAAGTTGAAGTATGAAAAATGCCTCACAGGCTCATGGTCCTATAAGGGGGGTTATCCTTCAAGAAATATAACATGAAGGAAACCAAGAAAAGCACCTTACATCCCTAGAGACTTGCAAGGAAGGTATCCCCCAAGAACTCTCGCATGAGGGAGACCAAGAAAAGCACCTTATAGACCTACAGACCTGCAAGGAAGGTATCCCCAAAAAACTCTCACATGAGGGAGACTGAGAAAAGAACCTTATAGACTTGTAGACCTACAAGGAAGGTATCCCTCAAGAACTCTCACATGAGGGAGACTGAGTAAAAGGGACTCCACAAAGTCAAAGGTGGCAACATGTTTACCTACAAATAGAACACATCAAGAAGTAGTCATGCAGGCCAGTGAATGGATAGTCATGCACACCATCGCTAAGTTGTAAGAATTTTAAAGGAGTCCCTTGGGAACCCTTCAAAAGGAATGAGGTTCCACTCAAGGGACGCGTTGTTTGAAAGGTACAGTCTAGTCAAGCTGCCCCCAAGCTAGATGTAAGGATGTGAGGACGATCTTGTCGGCCTACCCCTGGACTAGACATCGAGGTGTGAAGTCGATTTATTCAGGCTTCCCCTAAGCTAGATTCCATAGAACTTGTTGAAACCTTTTGGAGGAGTCCCTCAGGAACCCAACATGAAAAGAAGGAGTCCACTAAAAGGACACATTGTTCAAAAGCTTAATATTTTCCCTCTCAAATTGATTCATCATCAAGGAGTCCTTTTGAAAGATGTTCACTTCATCAAGGAATTCGAAAGGGGGGAGAGGTTATCACATAAGGGGAAGACTAAGATTGTTCCCACTTCGGGGGAGAATTTCCCAAATCCTTTCTTTACGAACCCATGATGAAGGAAATGATTTCTATTAGGGTTTCAAGTTGAGAATACAATTCCAACAAAGAAGTGTGTGGAGGGTCTTTGAGAAAAGATTTGTTCAGCAATAAATGTGTTTTCTAAAGATCATGCAATGTAGAAGAGGCATTGTCACACATGAAAGGGACAACTCAAGCAAAGGCAAGAGAAAGATAAAGAGAAAAGTAAAGAAAATAGATCACACAAAAAGGGCATAGGGTGATTTGGTTTCACGAGGTCAAATCTGCCTTTATTTATAAATAGTAGGTAACCACGATAAGAGGCGAAAGATCATCAATCCCCAATCAGATCAGGAAGAATGCACAAAAGAAAATCTAGGCACATGTAGCACAATCACAAGGGAACACATGTCATGACACACACACATATCTAATCTAAATATTAAGAAGAGGGTCTCCCCCTAACACTGTTCAACCAAGAGGTCGTCAGATTCCCACTCTAGATCATCATCGAAAGGATGACGAGCCTGCAATGGTGTAATGTTAAGGGGAGGAGATTCTGATCCTCCCATAACAAGGGCCAAGGTAGAGGGACCTATAAGGTCTCTGTCACTTAGCTCTTGTGGGTCTAGGGTCAACGACCTAGCAAAGATTGATGAGAGGGTCAAAACTTCGTCCACTGAGTTAAACATGCACTTAATGGGAGTACCATGTTTGACCTCAGTGGACAGAGGAGTTCACACCTAAGGTTCATTACTAGGCTCATCAAGAGATTCAGGAGTAGTGACAAACTCAGGGGAGGCTAGGACCAGTTCCATTACTATGACAGAACAAGTCAATTTGGGGCCACTTTTAAGAGAAGGTGGGCTCTTCTTACATCCTCCATTGCTAGAGGGGCCACACTCTACCTTCTTCTTCACTGGAGGAGGTGAACACCCTACAGATAAAACAAGGAGGGTTGAGGAAGAAGAGGAAAGAACCACAGTGGACACAACCAAAGTGTTCACCATGTCCATGGGCTTCGGGAAAGGCAAGACATCCAGAATGGAAGTCAGCAAGGGTGGCTCTGTAGAAGGAGAAATGAACACCTATAATTTTCTCGGTACATGTGTGCTCATAGCGGGAGTCAAAAGATATTCAGAGGAAGAAGGAGGGAAAGAGGAGGACACAATAGGAGATGTGGTCTTCTCCTCCTCCTTTTGTAAGGAGGCTTTCTCGGCTAGGAGAGCCTTTCGCCGATGCTTACGCTCACACGCAAGGTGGTTTCTATGTCTCTTTGAACCAAAAGCCAGGATTTGCAAAGGGATAGAAGGATTTTTCTCAGCCATGGGAGTGTCCTCCAAGGTTATCTCCAATGGAAGGATAGACTCCCGAATGGGAGTAGAAGGGATAGGTTCAGAAACGGTTGGAGGAATTGACTCTAACGCCTCAGCGGCGGGCCTCTTTTCGTTTACTATTTTAGGAACAAAAAAAGAAGGAGGTCACAGAGGCCGAGACAGAGAGGTCTCCCCATGTGGGGCCTTTTGTCTTCCATATCGAATGGGCCTATGCTCTATGGGTAAGACAAGAAGCTCAAATGTAGGATGCTTGGCCTTTCGCCAAGCGGGCACCATGGGATTCTCTCACAAATGTGAAACAAAAGTAGACGGGACCACGACAAGGTGAGAGGGAGCATCAGGTTGAACAGTGGAAGAGGAAGAAGTAGGGACTCAAGACAACTTCCCTTCTTCCCTCCTATGCGCCTTGCCAGTGTCACTATCAGCCTTTAAGCAAGCTCTATGCGAGATATCATAAGACAAAGGAGGGTACCTCAATTTCAGCCTAGCGTGCCTCTTCTTATAGTTCTACTATGTGCAGTATACGAGGTCCTTCCTAGGAAAGAGAGGACCAAGAGAGGTAGGAAAAAATTAATCCAAGGTCTAGCTACCACGTGCAATAGGTGGTCTATAGCTGGTGTCATGGACAACATGTATCGAACCTCCATGAACAAACTTCAGACATTTGTGTATGACTGAGGGAACTACATTCATAGCTAATAGCCAGGGGATACCTAGCCTAAGTCTGAAGATGTCAGACGTTAGGATGATGTCAAACTTAAGGTTTATGGATTTAGGTCCAACAAGGACCAATAGGGTAATACTCCCTATAGGAGGTACAAAAAATTTATCATGTGTACAGATGGTACATTTAGGTGCATCACACCCATCTTTATGTAGGAAGTTAATCAACACGATCTCCTCAATTATGATATTCACTTGTGATATCAAATCACAGAGAATGCTTGCTACAATATTCCCATTTATCCTCATAGGAATGTAAAGAGGAGATGGTCCCTATTGAAGCCCATTGGAAGGTCTTGTGAGGTGAAGGTTATGCTAGTACCACTACTCACAGTCTGCATAGAATGAATAGGTTGATTAAGGAAAGAGGCCATCATGCACACCAAATGGTACTTCTACAGAGCCTCCTAAGGTTTACGAGATAAAGTAGTGACCCAATTAAGGTGTCGTTATGCAATAATTTGGAACCTTCCAACTACACCTACTAGGGGTCATAGGTTGGGTTGCAAGGTGAGAACCTCACAACACTCCTAGGATATGAGGAAAGGAAATTTTAGTATCATAAAATGAAACCAAAATGTAAGATAGGGGGACCAACCACTACAAGGACCCAAGTCACAAAAGGCCAAGAGCAGGAAGGCTGCCCTAACTTACCTTAGTTCAAAGGAAGGTTAGGATGAAAAGGACAAGAATAATGAGGACTATATGTCCTTCAATCACTCTGTGATCCTAGGAGTTGTAGGAAGACCAAATGAGTCACTTTTCTAGAGTCAACTCTACATCTCAGGTAGCTCTCTATCTAAGGATAGAAGTACAGTTCTAGGATGATAGTGTGGCATGCTAACGTCTCATAGGTGTGTTGGCATTCGTACAACTAGAGAACCAAAAAGATGAGGTTGGGATCCTGAGAAAGGACTTATAGTCAAGTCTAATAGTTTTGAGAAGCAAAGAATGAGACTAAGAAGAGAGAAAAGTAAATACAAAAGCAATAAAAGAGGTATATTACTAAGAGGGTGATGAAGGTGATCTTGTAGAATATCCTCCTCGCTAGCTTATTTCAAAATCTCTCCACCTGCACACAATAAAGGGAGAAATTTTAGGGATTGTATAGGGGCCTTCCTCAGTTAGACCCTCGTCTTGGTATTTCTACCTCCATGGATAGCCAAGTTTGGAATGATAGGAATAAAGATAAAGAAAGGAACTACAAGCTACATAAACACAAAACACAACAAGAAGTATATGCTTACTCAACCGAGAAAAATAGGAGAGATTAGAGAAGCTTACCACCTCTGTCCAAAGCACTCAAGCCTTGTGGAGGAGAGAATGAGAGGGACCCAATCCTCTGTTGTTGCAGTATTTGTCTTGTGCTCGCCCTATCAGAGTGATGGAGTAGTGGATTGTTGCAATTGAGTGAAGGGTGTTGCTACAAAGCTTGTGAATGCTTGAAAGTGGTGGATAAAATATGAAGGTATGGATTCAATATCTTCTGAAACTCCCCAAGTGAATGTGAGACTGAAGAATATGAAGGAGAATGTGAAAAACGGACATATTCGGGTCAGCCAACGGAAGAAGGGCGTTACACTTCGACTTCGAATCAAAAGTGTAACATCTCTTTAGTCTCCAGTCACAAAAATTGGCCAACGACATAAGCAAGCCATGTGGACATCTGTGCATTGTGTAGGAATCCTTGATAGAAATGGCACCACTGACAAATAAACAAGGTGGCCAGTCGAATGCAAGTAGTGGGCTTAAGTGGAATTAAGCCTCTGCCTTTGGTTTTCTAAAGTGTAAAGGGGAGAAAGGGAAATTTGTGTTAGGGGTGAAAATTCATGCTCAGACACAAAGTTATATCATTTGAAAGGTGTATGCACTTCTATCATGCTTCACGGTGATCTTGAGAATCAAAATCCTTTTGGTGATATTAAGTTGTATAAGTTATTGCCTCCACACTTCAATTTATGCATTTTAAAATTGTAAAAATCTTGTGAGTTTGAGTGGAGTACATCATGAGTGTTCTCTCTTTGTTTCTCAACAAAGATCGATTGAACTATAGATGTACTTGCTTGCTTTTATTTATTCATAGAGGACCTATCTTGTGGGAAACAATAATCACCTCAGGGAATGACCCAACCAGTAACACACTAAAGCCAAGCAACTTCCAGGCAGTATATAAGTATGGGTACTTGAGGAAAGTTTGAGTATCACAAGGATCATTCTAACAAGAATTCTAGCAATGGTCTCTTGACACATGGATGGTCCCCCACAAATAGAATGCCTACATTAAAACCCCTTGTTTAGAAAGGCCAAAATCCTTATCTATTTGTTGGTGCAAGAACGGTCATTCTGAATCCATCCCACATTCTTATGGCTTTAAGTAGAGATGTGAAGTATGCCATGGGAGTTTCATTGGTACTGATACCTGGATGACCCAAGAAGTGAGTGCATTGTAAGGGGGAGCCTGTGTAGTCAAGCATCTAATCATCCACTAAGAGTAAGTGTAGCTGGATTTATCCAAGTGGGAACCTAACAAATATTGTCTTTTCATCCTAGGATTGTGCATATTCTTAGAATCAGAACACTTTACTTGTGTCCAAAACATTTGAAAACAAACATTCACAAAATCTTCAAAATTCCAAACCCTTTAGGAGGAACAAATACCTTTGACAAATCCAAGTGCTCTTGCTTTTCCTAGGGACTCCATCCATAGAGGCTTCTAAGTATTTGGGTCTAATCATAATTTTTTCTCACTAAAGTCAACATTAGGAAACTTTTTCCTTAAATTCATTGATTCTCCACATAATGGACTTTGTGGAATGAGAAGAAGTTAGGACACTAGAAATCTAGTTTGAAAACCTAATCAAGAATTGTTTGTGCTAAAAGGAAGTCAATAAGAAAATTTAAGAAACAATTGAACCCCACACATGTGTTCTTCCAAATTATTTCCTGAAAGATCAAAATCCGAAAACCAAAGTTCAAAATTCATAGTCCAAAAGCTTGTGAATAATTTCTTTCAAGGCTTCACAAAGTTAGATAAAGTTTGGTTTACAATTTTTATAAAAAAGCTTCAAGGAACAATCCTAACTTGTATGAGTTTTATTGCCAAAAATATATGAGTCTATTTCAAAGGTTTGCATTTCTTACATTGGAAGTACCAAGCATGTTCTTCAATACCAAGGTATTGTAGAAAGGACTTCTATCTAGGCCTAATCTAGGATCAAATTCAACATTTTCATCCATCCCTCAAACGTCAAAATCAAAAATCATCTCACCAACAACTCTTGGAAATATTGAAAACATCATTCATGCTAGGCTTTTGGAAAAATCCAAATCATCTTGTTTGATTAGATGTGTGTAGATGAATCCTTCTCCACATATGTAGTCAAACTATAAATCCTTGTGAAGAATTCTACCCTTTGATAAACATCCAACATCTTAGGGTTTATAAGTTCATTATCAAAAATCCAAAAAATAAACCAAAATCATCTTGTCTAGCTAGGGGTGTTTAGATGAATCTTTCTTTACACGCTTAGTCAAATTATCATCTTGTGTACATGTCTACTCTTGGACAACATCCAACCTCTTAGATTTTATGAGTTCACTATCCAAATTAAAATCGAATCAAGCCAAGATTTTGATCCAATCAAGTCCTAAAGTCTAGTTTCTCCTTCAAGATTTCTCAAAGAGTTCAATCATCTGCATCATCCATTTTTCATTTGTCTCATCACCATCCTTTTTATCCTTAAAGAAAATTTGGATTCTCTTCTTTGAGCCTAAAATTTAGACCAATCTAAGGTGTTAGAGGTTCATCTCTTACATTCCTGAAAATTGATCCCTATTTTATGGTTCAAACTCAATCTCAATACAAGAAAAACATGGAGCAAAACAAAGAAACATCCACTTCAAGCGCTTTAAGTCAAAATAAAATAGAATTCAACCCTACGATATCTATTAACCTCCCAACTAATCCTCCAATACCTCAAAATCCACAAGAGGAAGATCAAGTGGAAGACATCACCAACAATATCTTGGGGATGACACGAGATGAAATCCTTGAGATGGTGCAAAATCCCAAAACTCATAGAATTTTTAATGTCATGATGAGGTTATACCCCTCCTAATACATGCTTGAATTGGAAAAAGAAGGGGCTAAACTCCCTTTTGACTATGATGTAAGCACCCTTGTGGAGAAACCTCTTGGGATCATGCCTCCAATCCCACCCATACCTCCATATTAGAGCATCACTCAAAGCCTCCCGCAAATCATTTCATCCATTTCTCCAACTATGCCAATCATTAACAAGGGAAGCTCATTGCTTCATGTGCTTCAAGCACATCCCCTTGTGAATAACCAAGAGTTGGATGAAAAAACCATATTGGGCCAACCAATCCCAGTAAATCCATTACACCCATACGTTTCACTTGCATTTCATGATCCTGCCCATTCATCCTCTTTTCATGCAACACTAGTTTATCCTCTTGACATGCAAACCTCTCTCCCTATGACCTCACAAGGAGAAGGTGATTTTTTTTGAGTGTGGGGAGTCTTCGATCCCTCATGATCATCTCTTCAAGGGAATGCACCACCCATCCTTCCACCATTTCCACCTCTACCACTTAGATCCATATCACCCCTAGGGTCAAGTCTTCCCCCTTTACCCACCATCAATCAAACAAATCGAAGCAACCCCCTATCATAAATCAAAGCATCATACCAAATCCTCCCATCTTGCCATCAATATTGTAACAATAGGTGGAAACTATCCAAGCAAATCCAACAATCAACACATCATATACTATCCCCCAAGTATCTCAAAACATGGTCTCCCAAGGACCAAGCATTTCAATTGTGCCATCCATGATCTGAACCCCAATCATCAATACAATTGTTCCTCTCATCACAACAACCATCACTATTCCTAATCCACCACGACCACCACCAAAACCCAACATGGAAAACTCATTTAGCATCATGTTGCAAGCAGCTCAACAAGCCACCTATAAAAAGGCACTTCAACAAATCCAAAAATAACAAGTTGCACAACTAGCTACTCAATAAGCGCAAGAACAATTAGCAAGGCAACAAGTGAAATAGGCACAATAGGCTACCCAAGCCCAAACTTTACTACAAAAACAACAAGATGCCCAAGCTACACAAGCAATTCAAGCTGCACAAGCTTCCTAGGATGCATAAGCAGCCCAACAAGCACAGGCTCAAGCTCAAGTCCAATATCAAGCTCAAAAAGTGCAAGCACAAGCTCAATACTAGGCACAATTGCAAGCAGTCCAACAACAAGCATATCAACAAGCCCTACAAGAGTATCAAGCACAACAACAAGTGGCTCAACAAAAAGTCCAATAACAAGCTTTTTTGGCACAACAACAACATGACCAACAACAAGTGTTGTTGGCTCAGTAGCAAATGTAGGCATTAATCACAATAAAGCTTGCAGAAAAATCCCACCAATGCTCCACCCATCAATCAAACAACTCAACCCCCTCAAAACACATTCACTCTAACTCTTGATCTACAAGATTATGTGACAACACAAATCAAGTTGCTCTCATAGAAAGTGCTTGATCTTCAATCAGGAAAAACAACAAGGACACCTGACAATATGTGTCACTATCCTTTTGATAGGAGCCTTGCAATGATACCATTCCCAAAGGGATTTAAAATCCCCAAATTTGACAAATATCATGAGTTGGGAAACCTTGAAGATCACATCAGGGAATTCCAAGTACATTGCATGGAAGCCATGTATAATGACACATATTTGATCTGGATGTTTCCTCAAAACTTGGCTAGTCCCACCATGGAGTGATTCATTCGTCTGCATATTGGCATCAGAACATTCCAAGAAATCATAGATGCATTCCTCAAGAATTATTCATTCAACATCAGTATGGATGTTAGTCTTGAGGAATTATTAGTGTTCAAACAAGGAAAGGGGGAATCATTCACCTCCTTCCTACAATGATGGTGATAGACTGGGTCATGGAGCAAGTGGGTCATGCTAGAGGAGCAACAAATTTTCACTATCATTTCCAATCTAGAGAAGACCTTGGCATTTCATCTAAAGATGCAGTAAATCACCACATATGTCCAATTGATCCCCAAGGCACTCAACATTGAACAGGCCCTATTGCACAAGGGGGCACACCTACATATCCTAAACATCAAGACAATTGCATATCCACTAGCTATAATGAGAAACCTCGCACATGGGTGAAAAAAAATAATGTGACTAATGATGGAGTGGTCGATGCCAAGGTCATTATCAATGCTCCAAAGTAGAGTGCCCAAACATATCACCAATCGTAGAACAAAAATTGCAACAACATGCAAATTAATACGATATCACAATAACCACCCCACAATCAAGTCAACAATCTAAATAATCAAGGAGGACCACCTCTACGAAATAGATATCCCCCCAAGAGGAAGTTCGCTACCATTTGGGAATCATTGAGTCCATCATGAAGAAATTGGTCAATGAGAACCTCATCAAAATCCCCACTTACGATAATTGTCAAGAGCCCCAGGTAAAACCACCATGGTACAATAAAAATTTCCTTTGTGATTATCATAAACTCAAGGAGCATACAAAAACCAACTGCATGAAACTGAAAAGTGTCATCTAAGACCTCATCGATGACAAGATCATAAATGTGGAGCAACCAATTGGAAATCAAGATCTAAAAATCTACATGAATCTAATGTCAGATCATAATCAAGGAAACAACAAAGGGAAACAAAAATATGCAAATGTGAACCATGTGTATGATCATGTTGTTGCATCCCTAGATGAAATGGTCACTGTTGTCAGCATCAAGGGAGCCAAATCTGATTGTGGATTCACCACACGTGGCGAAAAGGTCACCATTGCCATGTCATCACAGCCACCTAGGGCATCCACCTCAAACCAAAAATATGTTCCTAATGGTTACAATGTCCTAGAGAAGTTAGAAAGAACCCCTACTCAAATCTCCATCATGGAGTTATTGAAGATTTCAGCTGCCCACAGAGAAATCCTTAAGGAAGCATTGGCTTCATCCATTGTCTCTGCCAACCTTGATATGAAGCAATTCCAAGCTATGGTCGCAAACATCACCACCCCAAATCTCCTCACATTTTCTGATCAGGACTTCCCCGCCTAGCCATCTCACAACCGTGCACTCCTTGAAGTCTTGGTTCATAAAAATAAGGACAAAAGGGTCTTGGTGGATGGGGGTGTAGGCCTCAACATTTTTTCACTCAAGCTTACAAATAATCTAGGATTCTTTGAAGATTCCATTGAAAAAGGTAAGGGTATCACAATCAGGGCTTATGATGATCAAGAAAGAGTGTCTCAGGGCACTATTCAACTCCCTATTCAAGAAGGGCCAACCATTATGGAAACTACCTATCAGGTGCTTGACCTTAATCTACCTTATAACATCCTTCTAGGGAACCCATGGATCCATTTGATGCACAAGTTGTATCAACTTTCCATCAATCCATCAAGTCTTCATACCAAAATCAAGATGTTACAATCTATGGTGATATTGAACCCTTCGCCTACTGCCAGAAGCTGGAAGAAAAGTATTATAAAGTCCCCCAAGTCCTAAAGAATGATGAAGGCCCCTCAACTCCATATATAGATCCATCCAACATAGCCTCCACTTCTAGGACAAAGTCACCCACCATCCTTGACATATCTGACATCAAGCTTATAATCCAAGACAATGGGTGTGGGGAATGCAAAATGAAGAAGGGATCCTTTGTGGTCAGTTAGTTACCTCAATCCCCTAGATCCCATGGACAACCATGGACTGCCAATACAACAACTCAAACCTTCTGAGAAAATCCCTCCTGATTCAGGAGTTGGGGAGATCTAGGCAGAGAAGTGGTGGATGAGAGAGATGTATCTAGTCTCCTCTATCAAGATGAAAGAACTGTACCAGCCCTTCCTATGGATGATTCAAATAGACGACTTCAATTAATATTGAGCATGGGCTATTACAGGAATGGAAGTCTGGGAAAGAAAAAAAATGGCCAATTGGAACCTATCATTTTTGAGAAATGAATGAAAAATATTGGCCTTGGGTGTACCCCTCTGAGTGTAATCATACATGGAAAAATTCCCCCAATTAAAGCAATCAAGACTCCCCCTTAGCTAATGACAACTACCTTTCAACTACCAATATCTACAGGTTTGCCCTTAGATAACTTCACCTTTGACGTAACCGATGTGTGTAGTAGTGACAAGGATCCCATAACCGATTTACCTATGCTATTCAAAGACTCCTCCCTATGCATGATTAGCACCCTATCTTTTGAGTCGGACCACCAAACCCACAAAATAAACATGGTCTATCCCAAACTCATCGATTACAACCAACGAGGACCACCAATTCTGGACATGTTAAAAAATGATGAGGGGCTCTCAAAATTCATGGGATTGCAGCATATGGTACCATATGGAGATCATAAAGCTAGGTTTGACAATATATTGGATACTCAAGCCTATTACGGGGAGATGATTGAATCCTTCAATTGCAAAAGTGAGAAATTGAGAATAATCTCAAGGTCTTTGAGTGAAAACCACATTGTGGCCCTCTCTGACCCAAAAATAGTAAAAATAAAGGGCGCATCTAATGGTGAAAACCTCTCTGAGGCACTGGAGGATGAAGGATTCAATATTCCCCTTAGTGCCCTTCATCAAGAAAAGTCAGTGGTCCTGGCAGAATAGTGAAATCCAATCAACCTAGGAATAGAAGAATTACCACACAACATTTAATGTTGAGTCAATTCTTACGGAAGAACAAGAATTCCTAGCTATGTTCCTAAAAGAAAGAAAGGTAAAATTTGCATGGACTTATGCTAACATGCCTGGGCTTGATCTAGAGGTGGTAGTTCATCACTTAGCTATATACCCTAAAGCGAAGCCTATAAGACAAAAGCTGAGGAAAATGCATCCCCAAATAACCTTGTTGGTTAAAATAGAATTGCAAAAGCTCCTGGATGTAGGGTTCATATGCCCGATTGATTATCTAGAGTGGGTGTCAAACCTAGTACCTATTTCAAAGCCTATTGGGGGCATCTACATCTGTAAGGATTTTAGAGACTTGAACAAAGCATGTTCCAAGGATGCATTTCCACTTCCCAAAATTGATATGATCATGGATATGAGGGCCAAACATGAGATTCTATCACTAATGGACGGGTTTTTAGGATATAATTAGATCATGATAGCTAAAGAAGACCAACACAAGAAAACATTCACTTGTCTATGGGGAACCTATTGCTAGAACATGATGTCATTTGTGCTAAAGAACACAAGAGAAACTTATCAGAGGGCCATGCCATTGATCTTTCATGATATGATTCATAAGACTGTGGAAGATTATGTGGATAACATATTGGCTAAATCAAGGAAAATACGAGATCACATATTAGCTCTGAGCTCCATTTTTTATATGTTAGAAAAGTACAAGTTCTAACTTAACCCAAAGAAGTGCATCTTTGGAGTGCAATCAGGCAAGCTCCTAGGGTATATCATGTCAATGAGAGGAATCGATGTAGATCTCACCAAATTCAAGGCAATCCTCAAAATGGAAGCACCCAAGACACTAAAACAACTAAGAGGCCTACAAAGAAGACTCCTAACTATCTGTCGATTCATAGCATAGCTGGTAGAAAAACAAATCACATATTCTCACCTACTCCATAAGGGGGTAGCATACAAATGGGATGACAAATGTGACCAAGCATTCAACAAAATCAAGGAATACCTACTTACACCGCCAGTTCTAATGCCACCAATTCCAAGAAAACCCTTGATTTTATACATATCAATAACAACAGCAGCCCTTGGCACTCTCTTAGCCTAGCATGATGAAAATGGAAGGGAAAGAGAGATATACTACATCAGCAGGACCATGGTAGGACATGACCTAAATTACATACCTATTGAGAAAGATTTCCTAATAGTCATGTTTGCAGCTCAAAAGTTTAGACATTACATGCTAGCACATTAGATCAAGCTAATCACAAAAATATATCCGCTCAAGTACCTACTTTCCAAAGCAACTCTCATAGGATGGATGACTAAGTGGGTTATGATCCTAACAAAGCATGGAATTGAATATGTAGAACACAAGGCCATCAAAGGACATGAAATTACAGATCAGCTAGCAGAGGCACCTATATATGCAGAGAACCCACTTATTTTATAGTTCCCTGACAAATCAATCTTCAACCTTAGTGTAGCAGATCACTAGAAGATGTATTTTAATGGATCCTACACACAGCACAGGTCAAGAGCAGGAATCTTCTTCATCACTCCACAAGGGGATTTCATACCTAAGTCCTACAAGTTGTCATTCCCATGCACAAACAACATCACAGAGTATGAGGCTCTTGCCATAGGGCGAAGGATTTCAGTGTAGTGTTAGATCATGTCTCTTAAGGTCTATAGAGACTCACAACCCATAATCAACCAAGTAAACAATGAATATCAAACAAAGGATGACAAATTAACTCCATAAAATAAATTGGTGGAGAGTATCAAGGAGTCCTTTTTTGATATTACATTTGAATAGCTACCCAAAGAAAACAATGGAGCAACAAACACAATGTCTACGATCGGATCACTCCTAGATATCCTACACAATCTCTCAAAATAGGAATTCCTCATAGAGAAGCTTCTCATACTAGCATTCAAGGTACCAAAGTTTAAATTCATGTGCAAAATTTTTGGTATTGGTGATCACTGGTATCATGACATTTACACCTACTTTTGAATAGGATTCCTCCTTGCCGACATAACCTCGAACCTCAAAAGAGCTTTTATCAAAAATTCATCTCGCTTTGTCATTGTCGGAGATACTCAGTATCATAGGAGCATCAAAGGGACCCTATTACATTTCCTAAACATTGAGGAAGCCCTAACTGCTTTAACCGGGGTACACAATGGAATTTGTGGTTCACACTCGAGGGGTATGACTCTAGCTAAGAAACTGCTAAGGACAAGATACTATTGGCCTATAATGGAAAGAGAAGCACATGACTTTGTCAAAAGATGTTTGTAGTGGCAGAAACATGGGGACCCCATCAATGCACCAGCTCAGGAGCTCCACCCCATTATCACACCTTGGCCCTTTTCATAGTGGGGGCTCAATCTCATCGGTAAAATCACCCCCACCTCATCCAATGGCCATAATTTTATCATTACTACCATGAAGTATTTCATGAAGTGGGTCAAAGCCATTCCCATGACCTACATCACAGGAAACCAAATATATAAGTTCATCCTAAAGTACCTTATTTTCTGATACGGTGTCCCTCAAGCCATTATCTTAGATAATGGGACACCTTTCAAAAATTAGCATGTTAGTAACCTTTGCCAAAAATTCACCATCCAACATTTCTTTTCAATTCCATATTACCCCCAAGGCAATGGCCAAGCAGAAGCCACCAATAAAACCATCCTAAAATTCCTCAAGAAAATAGTCAATGACATTGGTCATGAATGGCATCTACAACTAAATCCTGTCTTATGGGCCTACCGCACAAGCATCCACACACCAATAGGTGTCACCCCCTTCTCTCTGGTCTACGGATCAAAGGCCATCCTCCCCATTGATATCGAGCTCTTGTCCCTAAGGATATCATTGTAGAATCTAATTACAGATGAAGAATACCGAGTCTCACAACTAAATGAGCTAGAGCTACTGGATGAGTAGCACATGGGTACCCTAAACCACTTGCAATTCTATCAAAACCCCTCAAGCATAGCTACACCAAGAAAATCAAGAGGTGGACCTTCCAAGTCGACGAGCTAATATTAAAGGAAAATCAAAAGAACATGCCAAATCCAAATAGAAAAGGAAAGTTTGAGCCCAACTGGGTGCGACCATTCATCATCACCGCAAGCTACAAATCAAAAGCCTACCAATTGTCAATGCTTGAAGGGGAACCTTTGTAGGATCCTATGAACAACTCTCATCTCAAAAAATTTTATGCATGATCTTTTAAGGGTAAAATGAAAAATAGAAAAAAATCAAAAAACATATTAAAAAAAATTAGAAAAAAGGATTAAAATCAATAAAGAAGAAATCATCGTCTAGTGAAAACCATTTCAGTGGCGCTTTGGGCAATACCTTGGTGAAAAATTGGAAAATAGGTGCCTTGAGTAAATAAAGCACTCTCCATCCACTAGGATCACTACGATTGACTCCGCATCACTCATTTATCCATTACATTCCATCGCACCCTTCC
Organism: Sequoiadendron giganteum; assembly: GCA_007115665.2. Classification (NCBI taxonomy): domain Eukaryota; kingdom Viridiplantae; phylum Streptophyta; class Pinopsida; order Cupressales; family Cupressaceae; genus Sequoiadendron; species Sequoiadendron giganteum. Next base: position 377,848,795 of record CM021102.1, read on the forward strand.
ATCATCCATCCACATCCATATCATAGCTTGATTATGTGTTTGTATCATGTTCCACCCCAGTACTACTTGGCATATTCCTAAGGTCAACTTCTCCTTCCTATATCGAAGCAGTCTATCACATCATGTTGGGGGCATGTTCCTGTACCTGCATCAGATCAGATTTGTGTATATTCTTGTGATCTTCCATAAAATCAAAAATCCAAAAACATTCAGAAAATCAAAAATCCAAAAACATTAGAAAAATAAAAAATCCAAAAACATCAAAAATTCCTTCAAAAATCCAAAAACATCCAAATCGTATCAAAATCCAAAACATGTCAAAAATCTGAAAAATCAAAGTAGTGAGTTTGTTTCAACTAAACTACATCGTCTCTAAGCTTGAACGTAGGCGAGTTTGATCTTTGATCATCCCCCAAGACACCCTAGGTCAATCCTTTAGGCATCTGTTGCAATAAAATGACAATCCATTTGTCCATCTATATCACCAGTAATCAAGTTGATGTTAGTCAAACTACGTGATCTCTACATGTATAATGTAGGAAAGGCCAATCTATTGATCAGCTCCCAAGACCCCTAGGATAGGTCTTTAAGTTAGTCTCTTGGTCAAAAACTCAGAAAACCCCCAAAAAAAAAAAAAAATTTGAAAATTAAAACATTCGTAAAAAATATCCAAATATTTGAAAAAAACCCAAAATGGTGCATCCATCTCATCTTTCTTTCAACCGCAATAATCATCATTCATAATAAATCAATCGTCATTTTCATCCTTTGGTAAGTCAGTCAGAAGAAAGTCTAGCAGGTTTGAAAGTAAAAGCTCAATTATCAAAGTCTCAAGTCTAGGTCAGTAAGTCAACAAGTTAATCAACTCAAAGTATCAATAGATTATCATCCAGTCAATCCCATATCACGTGATCACAACATGTCCTAGGATGCATCCTCCCTACAATGGACATCAACATCAGGCATCAGCGTAGTTTAGTCTTGGCTAGCAATATGAAGAACATTAGCTTGTTTGTTTACTTTATCTTTATCTTTTTTACTTATCTTATTTTTCACTCATTCCAATGACCTCTCGATGATGCCTAATCAAAATGGTTTAGAGAGAAAGGAATGGGGCAACAATCATTATCTTTTTTATCTATTATTCTTATTGGATGTTCTTGTAATATAACTTGGTAATGTGTGCTTTCTTTGGTTTGTAGGGAAGGTGTTTTAGATGTCTTGTTGACCACATGAGAAGGATTTTTTTTCTATGTTTTGGTCTGAGATGTTTAGAATATATGAACTGAATTTTGAATAAGGTTATGTATGTTAGGTGTGAACAAGAGTACTCCTATCTAATTGACAAGTCAAAGTCCATCACACTAGATGCAACACCATCCTGGTTCTTTACACCTTGATGCATCATATGTATGTGTGTTATCAAACATAAGGAAAGTTATGCTCTTTACTTCTCTCATCCCTAGATAAGCAATGCATCATCATCATTCATCGTCATATCTAATAAAGTCTTGATGACTCATAGACTTGTTGGACTTCTACATCTTCTTGGATTCAAGGGTTGATCCCTCTCATTCTTCTATCCTCTTTCACACTAACATAGTATCATTTCATCAATGCATCCATCCCGCATTCATAAGACATTCACACTCTCATAATCATGTCATATCATCATAGGACAACATCATCTGTCATCATCCATCATCCATGCATTTCATAATCATTTAAGTTATTTCAGATAATATAGATTTGTTATTCTAAGCATCTTAAAAACATCTCATTTGTATCATCATCATCATATAGATCTATTAGTCTAACCATCCATATGTCCATCTTGAACCTCTTTGTTGCGAGATTGACCCTCAAATTGAACTTTTTGCTCAATCTCTTGAGGGGGAAATGTACCAACATACTTCTTTCTGCTGGGGCATCCGAAAAAATAAGATTTTTTTTAATTTCGATCTCGGCGACATCATTTTTAGAACCAATACAACAAGTACATTGCTTCAAAGAGGGGCAAAATGTAGACATGCAAATTAACATCATGCATCTAATCTTCTTCATTTAATCAAATAAATCAAATTTATTTAATTAATTTTTTAATGTTCCTCATTTAATTAAATAAATCAAAGTTATTTAATTAAATTCTTAATGTTCTTCACTCAATTGAATAAATCAAACTCTATTTAATTAAATTATTAATGTTCACATTCCTCTCATTTTGATTTAGATAAACCCAAAAAATCTAAATAAAGTGTCATATCAACTAACCTCCATTTAAGTTAATCAAATCCTAATTAACTCCTAACACTAATCCTCTTTTCTCTAGCTTTTGCAACTTGCACATGAAATGCATTTTAATTAATTATCTAATTATCTCTATTTTCCCTCACAAGGCATATTCCCAAGGAATATTCTCTCATTAACTCCATTTGTTTGACTTTCTTGTACAAACAAATTTCCCCCCAAAATCTCTCAACCATTTGCATTTAAAGCCTTTTTTCAAATTTCAAATCCACCTAATTGCATTTACTTGCACAATCTCCAAAATGTGCTCATTCCTCCTCCAATCACATGTGGACAAGTGGCCTTCCCTCATTGGTTGGTATTTTGTCCCACATTTATCCAAATCCTTCAATCTTCCAACCTTTGACCTATAAATTCATGGCATTCTTCCTTCAAAATCATCCACAATTTAAGCATTTGCACTATAGGCATTTTGAGTTCATCTTGCATTATCATCATCTAAGCTTTTCAAGGAGGTGGGAAAGGGCATCATTTTCACATGAAAGGTACACCACTTCCACTATGAGATAGGTATGAACATGCTTTTGTAATGCTTTCATTAGTTCATTTTGATCTTTTGATTACTTTGTTTGCATTTTGAAGCATGTTGGAGTATTTCATAGAGATTAGTTTATTTTTTTAGTTTTAAAATAACCATACTAATGTGTGTATGAGTTTTTATCTATTTTGCATATTTACATGCTCATGATAATTATTATTCATTTTCTATTTGAATTACGACTAAAGTCCTAATTGATAGGCTGATTGAAAAACATCTATATTTTTCAAACAATATCACATTTTTTGAATTCAAAAAATGCATCAAGTTCTATGCTTCGCATACTATAATATTAAAAAAATAAAAAATTCATGAAGATTTGACCAAGTTAAGGTGGTTAGACATACAAGTTTTTATATTTTTTAAAAGTTGTAATAAAAAAATCATAATTAATTATTTACTTTAAAAAAAATCCTAAAAAAAATATGCATCACATAGAGACATGAGTCCTCTACTTATATCTAAAATCTTATTAAAATATATTATCATTTTATTGTGGTTAGGGTGGTCAGACAAAAACCTACTTCTTATTTTTTCCTTGAAATTTAAGTACTACTGCATTGAAATTTCAAATTTTCACCAAATAGATTTTTCTTTTTTTAAATAGACCTAGTAGTTTAGAAACTAAATTCAATTTTCTAAATATTTTATTCTTACATATTTTTGAAATAATATAGATAACTTATTTAAATTTTTACATCAAGTTGCCTAACTCTGATTTTATAAATTTTCAGTGCCACTCAAGGGCCTATTTTTTCCATCATGATCCTCCACATACCCTTTTGGTGGACGGATGTCCATAATAAAATTTTGACTATTGACAATTTGATTAAGGGAGGCTTTGAGTTTGTGAATAGGTATATTTTATGTTTCAAGGCTAATGAATTTATGGAAGAAAAATATTTCTTTGTGATTTTATTTCTAAGGTATGGATGGAGGTGATATCTAACTTTAAGGTCTACTAGAAATTGCTTGAAGTCTTGAAAGAGTTTATTATTAGTTGGTAGAAAGGTTCTCCCTTTCATAAACTTGTGATAATAGAGATGTGGAATCAAACTCCCATATTTGTTTCTTTGGGCTTGTGGAAAGAAAGGAATAGCATGATATTTCAAGACCAATCGAGAAAGAACAAAGAACTCTTTTATAATGGGTATGTGCAGGATCATCATGGAAAAAACAGGCCCTTAAACGGCGATGAAAATTCAAAAAATCAGAGTTATGCAACTTGACGTAAAAAAATGAATAAGTTATCTATATTATTTCAAAAATATGTAAGAATAAAATTTATAGAAAATTAAATGTAGTTTTCAAACTACTAGGTTTTTTTTTTTTTTTAAATCTATTTGGTGAAAATTTGAAATTTAAATGCAGTAGTACTTAAATTTCAAGGAAAAAATAAAAAGTAGGTGTCTATCTAACCACCCAGACCACAATAAAATGATAATATTTTTTATAAGATTTTAGATATAAGTAGAGGACTCGTGTCCCAATGTGATGCATATTTTTTTGTAATTTTTTTTCAAATAAATAATTTAGTATGATTTTTTTATTACAACTTTTAAAAAATATAAAAACTCGTATGTTTGACCACCTCAACTTGGTCAAAACTTCATGAAATCAACTCTCTCTTTTTAACCCTATAGTATGCGAAGCATAGAATGTGATGTATGTTTCAGATTTTAAAAATGTGATACCATTTGAAAGCTATAGATTTTTTTTCAATCAACCTATCAATCAGGACTTTAGTCATAATTCAAATAGAAAATAAATAATAATTATTTATTAAATTTAAAGTAAAGCATTATTTATATTGGTGGAAAACTTAGAATCTCTTTTAAAAACCCTTTTCGTTTCATAAATTTTTGGAAAAAAAAAAGTTGTCAGCCATATGGACCATCATATCACTTACATATAACCACTTTTTGACCCATCATGATCTTGCACATACCCTAATATTAAAAATAGTTTACAAGAAAATATCAATGTGTAGAAATTTAGTTATTCCAAAAGTATGCCCTTTGATGTGGAGTTAAGGGTTAATAAAAAAAAATTGGCAATAGGCGTTGTCACTGATGTCAAATCAAGATGTTTTTTCATTGATGTCAAATATGTGTGTTGAAGTTTGTACATACTCTGATGATAGTTGGTGTGTAGAGTGCAAGTTAGAAGTGTAGTATAAGGTTGAAATGCTATTCAATCTGATTTCTAAACATATTACAAAGGAAGGTATACAAGATTTGATATGTTTATAATATGCCTACACTAACATCATTCATGTTTAGTGTACAACACTTTGAGATAAGTTTTTGAAGTTTCACTAAGGCATTCACAGTGTATACTCTAAGTCAAATTCATGGTATTTTCGTCTCTTGAGCTCTGTAGAGAAATATTTTCTCTTGCAGTTTAGAAAATAAGATGGTCGAGATGAAAAGATATTATATCCAAGAATTCAAGTCATTAATATACCTTTTATAGTAAGAATTATATGTGTTACAAATAGTTATTTGGTAGAGTAATGTGTAGATGAAGGCTTATTGGAATGCTTTGCACTCCACTACAGTGATAGATGTGACTATGTGGACTTGGGGACATGTTTACAAAGGTATATAGATTCATCCTTGCAAGTATCACATCTTTTAGTGTACATCAATGTAAGATTCCATGTTTTGAATTGTTATAGTCATTTTGGAATATTTTGTTTTCATCAATTCAATAGTTTTCTATTCTTGCACAGGCATATGATGATCAATTTCTTTGAGAGAAGGTTGAAGAGATATTGTGCATAGCCTAAATTATTCACATCTTGGTCCACATGTTTTTTGGTTTCTCCTTAATGGTGTAAAGTTTGAAAAATATTAGTGTTGGTGATGTTGATGTTGTTTAGGATGATAGGCTTGTTTCCACCATCTTTGGTTGATGTTGATCAACTATTGTTGCCTCAAAGAATGTGTTGAGATGATTTTTGGTCCTATTATGTTGTTTGTTGATCCATAACTATTATTATTTTCATATTGTATATTGTGGATTTGACCTAATTGGAATTTTATGTTGTTACAACAAGTATTTATAGAACAAATTCATTTATGAAAGGAAGTGTGAAGAGAGAATTTGAGACCGAGTAGTATGTTTTAAACACGACTATGCAAATTTAGTGTAAAGGATTAATTATATTAAAAAGGAATTGCAACGTTAGCATATATTATTCTTCTTTATAGTAGTTCATATTCATACTTCATATTATAATTTTCATGTATCATACTTTGAGAAAGTGAGTCTCATCAAATTCTTGTATCTTGCCCTAAGTTTTTGCACCTTAATTTGCAAGTCCATAGATAGTGAGCCTTAAACAACATTAAGTGTAATATGTAAATTGAAATGGTTAAGTTTTGATATATGTTAAAACACCCTCCCCTTCTCAGCACTACAGTGTTTTCAACAATTACTATTTGATCTGAGTACCTTTAAGGATCCTAACAATTGAGGTAGATCCTACAGTTGAATACATGGGATATGTAGCAAAGATCAATGCTATATTTATTCCAGAACTAGATATAGATTCAATAGAACTTGAAGGTTGGGACAGCAATCCGAAAGATTATTAAGTAGATTTGGAAGGAGAATTGTAGTCTACGGTTGAAGATCTATATGAAGCAAGAATGCGAAATATAAAATATAAGTGCATGCTTGAAAAATCAAAGGAGATAATTGTCAAATTGAAGGCATAAACTAAAGAATCAAAAGAATAAATTGGAAAACTAAAAGCTCAAATAGAAGGAGGAAATGGATGTGAAACTAAACTCAAGGAAGAAAAAGTTGTGATATTTGATTTTAAAGTTAAGGTTCAAGAAGGAAATAGGATTGAAGATATTTTTAATAACAAACTAAATGATAAAACTACTAAATGTTCAAAGCTTGAAGAAGAGATTGTCACTCTGAGAAAATTACTTGAAAAATATAAAGAGAAAATTGACAAGGGTCTAAACCTGGGAAGAGGTTTTGAAATTCTCGATGAATTGATTAACTCTCAAATCCATCTAAAGAGAAATTTGGACTTGGTTTTGAAAAAGGGAAAATTTCTATGATCAATGCATCTGTGAAATTGTATGATAAATTCAAAGCAAAAGGAAAATTTGAAACAAGGGAGGAGAAATCTTGCACTAAAAAATCTAAGGACACATCCTTAGAAGATACAAATAAAAATCAAGAAAAAAAGAAAGAAGGTGCATTCACTCCTATCTAGAACAAGAAGAAGAATTTTAGGAAGCTTTCTCCCAAACAATCTTCTCCTACCAAGTTTAATGGTAACTGTTATGCTTATAATAATTTTTGTCATAAGGTAGTTGAGTGTAGAAGAAAGATGATTCATAATTCATTTACGCCTCCAAGGTATAGTTTTATGAACTCTCAATAATTTCATGGTCAATTCTCTTCTTGCAATAAATTTGGTCATAAGGATAATGAATGTAAAAGTAAAATGATACGGAATAGTAATGTTATGACTTCTCAATCCTTCTATAGTTACTGCTACATATGCAACAAGTTTGGTCATAGGGTTTTTGATTGTAGATCTGATGTCAGAAGAAGTAATTATGCTCCACAAGCTAGTATCACCTACTACAATTATAATAAACTAGGATAGATTGCAAAGTTCTGCAAGGGAAAGAATGCAAGAAAAATTTCTTGTTAAAAGAAGTCTAACATTAGTTAGGAAAAGAAGGAAATTAATAAAGTACGGTAGAACAAGGAATAAAGTTAAGTAAAGAATGAATCTATACCTCAACATGGTATAGATGAATCCTCTGGTAGCTAAAGTAAAAGTATTGGCTCAAGGGGAGTTGCAATTACAAAAAAATTCAAACCCTTGTAAAGCATGAGATGATGAATTCTTCAACATAATGGTTAATGATGATCTAGTTTTACTTTGTCAAAGTTTTAGAGAAAAGACACATTTTTTGGAAGTTTTTTGAATGATCATAGATCTATATGATATCTGAGACAATAAAAATTTGTTAGTGTCAAGAACAAATAAATGCACTTATTGCAGAATGACTAGGGTGGGTGTGAGGCATATTTAGTTCTTATTTGATCAAAATTGGTCTCATTTGAAATATATCAAGTGTATGCAAGTGGTAAACAAGATACAAATATTTCAAGTATTTCATGCAAATCCTAATGGTTGTATTCATAGGAATTTCTCTTGTTTTTCTTGTAATACCCCAGTATCAAAACATGTTATCATGGCTACACCAGTTTTCATTAATGTTGTTGAGAAGCCAAGGCCAAAATTTACAAAATATCTAGACATAGATCTACTGTGACAAACAAAGATGAAGATGGAGCATTTTCTCATGTTCTAATCATTTTGGTTCATTCTAAAGATATCTGCATCTACACTCGCTCTTAGTTGAGTGAGTGCAATCATCTAAGGATGGAAGAATTTAGGTAAAATCATCTCTTGGGTGAAATTTTTTCAGCTCAAACAAAAATATGCAAATGTGGAAGCAAAAGGATTAGATGTATGGAAGGGTTTTCCTATTTTTTCTTCAAAGATGAATTGGTCAAAATTATGTTGATCTGAATTCATGAAGATATCTTTTTTTTATCAACCCCACCTAATCACAAAGGATTATATCATTGCTATGACTAGATTATACTCCATCAAACTTGTGCAAGTGTTGAAGGCCATGAAGAATGAAGAAGTTATGAAGATTTCAAAAGCTAAATTTGAAAAAATAAACCTAACTATGCATGATATTTTTTACCTAGGGGTTTTATATGGAATTACAGGTATTGTTTACAAGGTTTACTATATAAAAAAGGAAGGGTCTACTATCGCCACCACCATCTACACTACTCATCAAATGGTGAATGAAGGAAAATATTGACCTAAATTGTGAGATTTTTTGGTAGTAGTTGCTAGAGAATTTGCAGAGAGCCAAGGATTCATGCTACAATTTTTTGTATGGAACCTTGATCATGTGTCTTATATTTTATTTTATGAAGGAAATTACTAGTTTGAAGAATATGGTCTAGAGAAGGGACATTCATGTGGCATAACAGATTAGGGATCACATTTGTAGAGCTTTATAGATACAAAACAATGTGACACAATGTTCTGGGGTTTCATCAAAACTTTTACAAAAGAAATATATAAGAGAGATAGAATACCCTCACAAGTTGTGGAAAGATACAAGAATGATATCACCTTTATGGTTGATAAAGATAAATTTTATATAGAGGTGGTTGAACCAAGGAATTCATGTATATGAAGGATACACTATGAGATCCTAGGACCTAACTAGACTTCATATGTTGACATTTTTCTCAAAAAACCTAAGGTTTTGGGAGATATGATGAAATGACCAACAAGAAAATCAAGAAGAATGTAGAATAATAGATGAAGAATTCAAATGTAGGGAAGATGATGTTTGAGTTAAAAAGGTTTTTTGGCTCTCCTAAGGGTCCTACAAAATTATCTTAAGACACTACTACTACACTAACCCCTAGAAGGACAAGTAGATCTACCTCTATCATTGCTACTGCTTTTGGACCTACTCAAACAGCTCCTAGAAAAAGAAGAGTTTATATCGAGGTAATGACACAAACTAAGACAATAGAAAGGAAGAAGCCAAGAACTAAGTCTAGAAAGAAACAAGAGAATATATTAATACTATGAATTTGGATGATAATGAAGAAGATGAAGAAGAAAAAATAAAATCTTACATATTAAAGAAAACAAAAAAAGAGCAAGACAAGGAGAAGAAGAAGAAACATTCATATAAAAAGAAATGGAAAAGAAAGCAAAGAAGACTCCTCAAGAAACATGGGGAACATGTACCTCTATAGCTTGAGGCTACTATTAGTTCAATTTTACATCACAATGCACTAAAAGACCTTGCTGCTCTTTATGATGGGATGTCCCCTGTTGAAAAGACCATAATTGAAAAGACAATAGTTATGTATATGACTAGTTTTAATATGGCACTAATGAAATTATTGATCAACTTCCAACAAGTTTGGAAGATGTACTATGTAACAATAGGAATGAAGTTATTGTTTAAGAATCTAAGATGAGACAACATGTATTAGGGAAGGCTAGTGTATCAATTTATCATGAAGAAAGGGTCAAATTATCTCAATATTAGGTACAAGAAGTTAAAACCAAACAAAGAATAAATACTCTAATAGGGAAAGACAAAGAAGAAATAAAGAGGATGGAGAAAGAAATGGAATAAAAGAAAAAAAATATTGTCCAAGAACTGAATAATTCTAAACTAATTAAAAATCAAGCTCCTCTAGATACATCAGATTTATAGGATATGTTTGATCTGTCTACTCATGACATGGATTTATTAGTTTTTGAGGGAAATATTACTGAATGTGATGATATAGATGAAAATTTTAAATAGAGTGAGGAGACAGCTCCTCCGGAGAATGCAAGTGCACAAGGTGTAGGAGATCAAAGTAAAGTGGTTGTCTCTCCTCTAGGGAACACTAATTTTGGAGAACATGGCATTCCTCCTCTGGAGAATTCAATGAATGATTTAATACAAGAAAGAGGATGGCCCTATAAATGTTTAGAATACAAAGGAAAAGTTAGTTGAGAAGCAATATTCTTTTATGAACATAGGTTAGGGATCTTCATCTTCAAACTCTTTCAAGGACCTACTAGGACTACAGATGTACTTTCTACCTATGGTGACACCACAAAATTTTCATATTACTACTCATGAAGGATAATTGACTTGTCAAGTATTTCTCCTCTCCATAAGTTACAACTTGGAGACATTTTGTATGCTTCTACAATGAAGGAAATTCTATAAGAACATGTGAAGAAGAGTGGATTGAGTGGTGATATTGTAAAGATTATTCAGGAAAGTTTTCTTGCAGTAAACATTGATGCTTCCTTGCCTCTAGAATAGAAGCTAAAACTTTTAATAGATTCTTTTAAATATCATTTCTCTCACATGAAGCAAAAGGAAAAACAAGAGGCCCTAAGGAAGATAAATAATAAAATCATGGATGATGCATCTAATTGGTGTTCTAATGGACACAGTATTTTGCATGAGAATTTAAACATATTTAAGGAATTGTGGATATGGAAATCTGCAAATGGTTAAAACTCTAACACACATCATTAGCATCATTAGTATTTCAAAACCAAGAAAACATCTAACATCCCTATGAAATAATACATCATGCTTCAAAATGCAAACAAATGACAAAGATGAATAAAGCATATAAAACATGAAGTATACCTATTCCATAGTGGATAGGTGCACCTTTGACATGTAAAGGAGCCCTTTCCCAATCCTAGATAAGCTCAAATGATGATATACAAAGAGATAAGATCAACTCAAGTTGCCTATAGTAAGAATACTCAAATGGTAGATCCCAATGAAGGAGAAAACCCCTTGAGTTTATAGGTCAGTTTGAGAGAAGAAGAGGCAAAGTTGAGGAATGTGGGACTAATCCTCAACCAATAGATTCATGCCACTTGTCAAAATGTGAGAAGAGAAAGCTTGAGCACATTTTGGTCTTTGTGCAAGATAAATGCAATTAGGTGAGTTTGAAATTTGAAAAATGTCACTAAATCCATATGGTTGAGAGATTTGGGGGAAAATTTGTTTGGACAAAAAAAATTCAAACAAATGGAGTTAATGAGGGCATATTCCTTGGGAATATGCTTTGTGAGGAAAGTAGAGTTTTAATAAATCAAAATAAATGAATTATTGTGCAAGTGGGAAAAGCTAGAGGATGGGACATGGATTAGGCTTAGTTTTAATCATGGATTTGAATAATTAAGCTGATGATTAGGTGATATGATATTTGATTTACATTTTTGAATTTGTTTTAAATCAAATGAGAAGAAAATGAATATTTAGAGATTTAATTAAACATTTGGGTTTATTTAATTAAATGGAGGAACCTTAGGAGATTAATTAAATTATTTGATTTATTTGATAGGCAAATATGATTAATGCATGATGTTAGTTTTGCATGTCTACATTTTTCCCCTCTTTGAAGCAATTTACTTGTTGCATTGGTTCAAATAATGATGCTGCCGACGTTGAAATTAAAAAAAATTCTGATTTTTTCGGATGCCCCAGCGGAAAGCAGTACGTTAGTACATTGCCCCCTTGAGAGATCGAGCGAGAAGTTCAATTTGAGGGTCGATCTCGTGACAAAGAGGTTCAAAATGGATGTATGGAAGGTTAGACCAACAGATCTATATGATAATGATGATGCAATTTTTTTTAAGATGCTTAGAATAAAAAATATATATTATTTTAAACAACTTAAATGATGATGCAAATGAGATGTTTGGAAGATGCTTAGAATAACAAATGTATATTATTTTAAACATCTTATATGATTATGCAATGCATGTGAGATGGATGAGATGGATGATTTTGTCTTATGATGATATGACATGATTATGCAAGATGAAAGTGTGAATGCAGGATGGATGCATTGTTAGCAGGAAAGAGGATAGAAGAATGAGAGGGATCAACCCTTAAATCTCAGAAAATGCAGAAGTCCAACAAGTTCGTTAGTCGTCAAGACTTTATTGCATATGGTGATGAATGATGATGATGTATTTCTTATCCAGGGATGGGAGAAATAAAGAGCATAACTTTCCTTATGTTTGATAACACACATAGATACGATGCATCAAGGTATAAAGAACCAGGATGGCGTTGTGCCTAGTGTCATGGACTTTGACTCGTCAAATGGATAGGAGTATTCTTGTTCACGCTTAGTACATGAAACCTTATTCCAGATGTAGTTCATATCTTCTAAACATCTTAGACCAAAACATAGAAAAGCAAGCCTTCCTATGTGGTCAACAAGATACCTAAAACACCCTCCCTACACACCAAACAAAGCACACAAGACTAAATTTATTTTACAAGAGTATCCCACAAGCATAGCAAATAAAAAAGACAATGATCATTTCCCCATTCCTTTCTCTCTAAATATTTATGTTTAGACATCAGCGAGAGGTCCTTTTAATGCACACAAAATAAGATAAGTCTAAAAGACCAAGATAAAGTAAACAAACAAGCCAATGTTCTTCGTACCGCTAGCCAAGACTAAACTACAGTGATACGTGATGTCGATGTCCATCGGAGGAAGGTTGCATTCCTAGGACATGTTGTGATTAGGGTTTTGATGAGATTGATTGGATGATAAGCTATTGATACTCTGAGTTGACCAACTTGCTGACTTACAGATCTAGACTTGAGACTTTGACGATTAGGTTCACACTTTTGGACCTCCTAGACTTGCTTCTAATTGCCTTACCAAAGGATGAAGGCGATGATGATTTATTAGGAATGGCGATTGTTACGGGTGAAAGTGAGATGAGACTAATGCACCACTTTGGGTTTTTTCAAATATTTTGAGGTTGTTTTTGGAATATTGAGATGTTTTACAAATGTTTTTGGTATTTTTGAGATTTATGACAAAGAGACTAAGTTAAAAACCTATCCTAGGGGTCTTGGGAGTTGATCCATAGATTAGCCTTGCCTACATTATATACATAGAGACCACGCAGTTTGACTAAAAATAGACTTGACTCAATGATAAGATAGATGGGCAAATAGATTGCGTATGCGACAGACACCTAAGGGAGTGACCTAAATGTCTCAAGGGATGATCAAAGATCAACCTTGCCCACGTTCAAGCTTAGAGACAACATAGTTTAGCTGAATTTTTTTTTGATGTTTTCTGACTTTTGACATGTTTTGGATTTTTGAATGATTTGGATGTTTTTGGATTTTTTGATTTTTTGAATGTTTTTGGATTTTTGATTTTTTGCATGTTTTTGGATTTTTGATTTTTTGAATGTTTTTGGATTTTTGATTTTTAGGAAGATCACAAGAATATACATGAATCCGATCTAATGCAGGTACAGGAACATGCCCCTAGCATGATGTGGTAGACTACTTTGATATAGGTAGGACCAACTGATCTTGGAAATATGCCAAGTAGTACTCTAGTGGAACATGATACAAGCACAAGATCAAGCTATGGTACGGTTGTGAATGGATGATGGAAGGATAGATGGAATGTAGTGGATAAGTGAGTGCACGGAATAAGCCGTGAAGGTCTTGGTGGATGGAGAGTGCTTTATTAACACTTGGTGCCTATTTGCTAGGTTTTCACCAAGATACTTGTCCAAAGCACCACCGAAGTGGTTTTCACTAGAGGACGTTTTTATTTTTTTCTTTACTGTTTTCAATCCTTTTTCTCATTTTTTTGGATTTTTAAATTTATTTTATTTTTTTTTGTTGTCACCAAGACACATGCTTACTAGGTTTACATCAGGGTGACTATTTTTTCAAGACATTTTTGAATTATTTTTGTATTTTTCGGTTCTATACCTTGCAAGATTTTAGGCATAAAACTTTTTGAGATGACAGCTGTTCATGGGCTCCTGCAGAGGCTCACCTTTTGGTGTTGATAACTGATATGCCCTTGACTTATAGCTTGTTGTAATGATGAAAGTTCCCAACCAGTTGGGCTCAAAATTTCCTTTACTTTATGGATTTGGCACGTTCTTCTGATTTTCTTTTAGCAAAAGTTCGTCTACTTGGAAGGTGCGTCTCTTGATCTTCTTGTTGTAGTTGTGCTTTAGGTGGTTATAATTGACCTATAGATGGTTGAGGGCATCCATGCGCCATTCATCTAATAACTCCAGCTCATTTAAGTAATGATGTTTCACAATGATATTCTTAATGATGGGAGCTTGATCTCGATTGGGAGAATGGCTTCTGATCCATAGACCAGGGAGAATGGGGTGGCACCTGTTGGCATGTGAATGCTGGTGTGATAAGCCCATAAGGTGGGATTTAGCTGTTGATGTCAGTCATGACCAGAGTCATTGACTATTTTCTGAAGGATTTTCAAGATGGTTTTATTGGTGGCTTCTGCTTGGCCATTTCCTTGGGGATAGTATGGAGTGGAAAAATGATGTTGGATATTGAATTTTTTGCATAAGTCATGGACATCTTGGTTTTTGAAAGGTGTCCCATTATTTGAGAAAATAGCTTGGGGGACACCGTATCGGAAAATGAGATAGTTCAACGTTATGTAGGTCATGGGAATGGCTTCGACCCACTTTGTGAAGTACTCCATGGAAGTGATGATGAATTTGTGGCCATTGAATGAAGTGGGTGTGATTCTTCCAATGAGATCGAGCCCCCACTATGAAAAAGGCCAAGGTGTAACAATAGGATGAAGCTCTTAAGCTGGTGCATGAATAAGGTCTCCATGTTGCTGGCACTGTAAACACTTTTTGACAAAGTCGTGTGCCTCTCTTTCCATTGTTGGCCAGTAGTACCCAGTCCTCAACAATTTCTTAGCCAAAGTTATACCACTTGAGTGTGAATTGCAAATGCCATTGTGTACCTCAGTTAAAGCAGTCAAGGCTTCCTCAGTGTTCAAGAAATGCAACAAGGTTCCTTCAATGCTCCTATGATAAAGGGTATCTCCTAGAATGAAAAAATGGGTGGACTTTTTTACAAAGGCTTGTTTAAGGTTTGGGGTTATGTCAGCTGGGAGGACTCCTATTCTCAGGTAGGTGTAGATGTCGTGATACCAAGGATCACCAAGACCAATGATTTGACACATGAATTCAGACTTTGGTACCTCGAATTCCGGTACGAGAAGCTTCACTACCAAGAATTCTTGTTTTGGAACATTGTTTGAGATTTCCAAGAGCGATCCAATTTTGGCCATAACATCTGCTACTTTATTGTTTGCTCTAGGTAGTTGTTCAAAGGTGACATCAATGAATAATTCTTTGAGGCTCTCCACTAATTTCTTGTATGGAATAAGTTTGTCGTCCTTTGTTTGGTACTCACCATTGACTTGGTTGATGATGAGTTGTGAATCTCCATAGACTTTGAGAGCTATAATCTACCATTGTATTGCAATCCTTAAGCCTATGATGAGAACCTCATACTTTGCTATGTTGTTTGTGCATGGAAAAGATAGTTTATAAGATTTGGATATGCAGTCTCCCTAGGGAGTGATGAAGAAGATTTTGGAACCTGGCCCATGTTGTGTATATGACCCATCGAAATACATCTTCCAATGATTTGCTATAATTATGTTGAAAATTGACTTGTCCAGAAATTCTTAGATAAGTGGGTTGTCGACATAAATTGGAGCTTCTGCCAGTTGGTCTACAATCGCTTGTCCTTTGATGGCCTTGCGCTCTACATATTCTATGTCATGTTCCCTCAATATCATGACCCACTTAGCTGTTCATCCTGTGAGTGGCCTTAGAGATCAGATACTTTAGTGGATCTATCTTTGCAATCAACTTGATCTAATGAGCTAGCATGTAGTGTCTGAACTTTTGGGCTGAAAACACAACTGCTAGGCAAGATTTTTCTATTAGTGTGTAGTTGAGTTCATGCCCTACCATTGTCCTGGTGATGTAGTATATTTCTCTTTCTCTTCCATTTTCATCATGTTGAGCTAACAAAGCGCTGAGAGCCGCCATGGTTTCCAAAATATACAGGATTAATGGCTTTCCTGGGATTGGTGGCATCAACACTCGTGGCATAAGTAGATATTCTTTGATTTTACTAAACACCTGATCACACTTGTCATCCCACTTGTATGCTACTCCCTTGTGGAGTAGATGAGAATATGGGATTTTTTTATCCACCAGTTGTGCAATGAACCTGTGAATGGATTGAAGCCTTCCCTATAAGCCTCTGAGTTGTTTTAGTGTCCTAGGTGCTTCCATGTCGAGGATCGCCTTGACCTTGGTGGGATCCACTTCTATTCCTCTCATTGATACTATATATCCTAGGAGTTTTCCTGATTGCACCCCAAAGACACATTTTTTGGGGTTAAGTCTAACCTTGTATTTCTCTAATCTATCAAAGATGGAACTTAGAGCTGCTATGTGATCCTGTCTTTTCCTTGACTTGGCCATTATATCATCCACATAATCTTCCGCAATTTTGTGAATCATATCATGAAAAATTAGTGTCATGGCCCTTTGATATGTTGCTCCCACATTTTTTAGCCCAAATGGCATCATGTTCCAGTAGTAGGTGCCCCATGGACATGTAAATGTTGTTTTATGCTGGTCTTCCTTTGCTATCATAATCTAGTTGTACCCTGAGAAGCCATCCATCAATGATAGCATCTCATGTCTGGCTGTCATGTCCACTATAATATCAATGTTGGGTAGTGTAAAGTTATCCTTAGGACACACTTTGTTTAGGTCTTTGAAATCAGTGCAGATACAGATGCCTCCATTTGGCTTTGAAACTGGCACAAGATTGGACACCCATTTTGGATAATCAATAGGGTGTATAAAACTGACATCCAAGAGTTTTTGTAATTCCACCTTGATTAGCAAGGCTATCTAAGGGTGCATCTTTCTCAACTTATGTCTTACTAGCTTTGCCCCTAGATAGATAGCTAAGTGATGAACCAGGACTTCCAGATCGAGACCCAACATGTTGGCATAAGTCCACATGAATTTCACCTTTCTTTCTCTTAGGAATGTTGCTAAGAGTTCCTATTCTTCTAATAGAAGTGACTCAGCGTAGAAAGTGATGTGTGGTGTTGTGTCTATTCCCAGATTGACAGGATTGCACGGTTCTACTAAGATTATTGATTTATCTTGATGAAGTGTAATAGGGGGGAGATTGAATCCTTCATCCTCTAGCACCTCAAAGAGGTTTTCATCATTGGATGCATCCTTTATTTTTACTATTCTATGGTTAGAGAGTTCCACAGTGTGGTTTTCACTCAATTACCTTGAGATTTTTCTCAATTGTTCACTTTTGCGACTGAAGGACTCAATCATCTCCCCATAATAGGCATGTGTGTCTAGTGTGATGTTGAATCTAGCTTTATGGTCTTCGCATGGTACTATATCCCTTAGTCCCATGAATTCTAAGAGTGCCTCATCATTTTTTAATGTGTCTAGAACCGATGGTCCTCGTTGGTTGTAGTCGATGAGTTGGGTGTAAACTAGGTTTATTTGTTGATTTTGGTGGTCTGACTCAACGAATCAGGTACTAATTATGAGTAATGACGAGTCTTCAAAAAGTGTGGGTAAGCCAGTTATGGTATCCTCATCATCACTACTACTACAAACCTTGTTTACATCAAAGGTGAAAATGTCTAGGGGCAGACTTGTGGATAGTGGTAATTGAAGAGCGGTTACTGATAACTAAGGGGGAGACCTAACTTCTCTACTAGGGGTACCTCTTCCATGTACGGTTATACTCAGAGGGGTACATCCAAGGCCAAGATTTCTCATTTGCCTTTCTACAATGATGGGTTCCAGTCATCCATCGTTGTTCCTTCCAAGGCTTTCATTTATGTTGTAGCCCATACCAAACTTCATTTGCAGTCCTCTGCTAGCTTCATCCATGGCTAGGATGGGTGCGGGCCTTTCATATTGGTATAGTGAGCTTTAAATGTCTCTTTCATCCACATTTTCCTAACTTAGATCCCCCCAACAACGGAATCTAGAAGGGTCTACCCTAAAAGTGTGGGTAGGTGTTTCAACTAGTTGGGCTTGCCCATGTTACCTAGGAGATTGAGGTAACTCTCCTACAAGAAAAGCATTCTTCTTCATTATATAATCTCCACAACCATTGTCTTGGATCATGAGCTTGATGTCGGATATGTTGGGGATGGAGGGTGTCTTTGTCGCAAAAGTGGAGGTGAGGTTGGATGGGTCTATGTATGAAGTGGAGGGACCTTCATCATTCTTTGGTACTTGGGGAACCTTATAGAACTTGGCTTCCAAGTTTTTTCAATAGGCGAATAGCTTAGGATCACCATGTATTGTGACCTCCTCATTTTGGTATGAAAATTTTACACATTGGTGAAATGTTGAGGCGACCGCCTTCATCCCATGGATCCATGGGCATCCCAGGAGGATATTGTAGGGTAAATCAAGGTTGAGGACCTGACATGTGGTTTCCATAGTAGCTGGCCCTACTTGGATTGGGATCTTGATAGTGCCTTGAGATACTCTTTCCTAGTCATCATATGCTCTAATGGTAATTCCTTTGTTTTTGTCCATGGAGTCTTCTGAAATTCCCAAGTTCTTTACGAGTTTAAGTGAACAAATATTGAGGCCCACACCTCCATCCACCAAGACCCTTTTGACCTTTTTCTTGTGAACCAGGACTTGAAGGTGAAGTGCACAGTTGTGAGATGGTTGGGCGGGGAAATATTGATTAGAAAAGGTGAGGAGATTTGGAGTGATGATGTTACCAACCATAGCCTAAAATTGTTCCATATCAAGGTTAGCAGAGATAGTGGACACAACTAATGCTTCATCAATGATTTTCCTATGGGTGGCAGAAATTTTCAGTAACTCCATGATAGAGATCTGAGCGGGGATTCTTTTTAGCTGGTCAATGATGTTATAATCATAGGGAGCAAATTTCAGATTTGAGATGGGGGTCTTAGATGGCTATGATTCCCCTGCAATAGTAACCTTATCGCCACATGTGGTGACTCCACAATCAGCGTTGGCTCCTTTGACGCTAATGATAGTGACCATTTCATCTATGCATGC
This sequence comes from Sequoiadendron giganteum, assembly GCA_007115665.2. NCBI lineage: Eukaryota > Viridiplantae > Streptophyta > Pinopsida > Cupressales > Cupressaceae > Sequoiadendron > Sequoiadendron giganteum. Next base: position 377,868,219 of record CM021102.1, read on the forward strand.
GACGATGTCTTCATATATAAGGTTTGCACTAGCATACTTTTGTTTTCTTGTATTGTTCCCTTGGTTATTTCCTTGGTTGTTTCCTTGATTATTTCCCTGATTGTGATTGGGCATCAGATTCGTGTATATTTTGAGATCTTTATTTCCAGCAGGTTGATTGACATTTATGATTTTATCCTCAATGAGATCTTTGATGATGTTCTTTAACTTCATATAGTCGGTGGTCATGTGTCACTTGAATTTATGATAATCACATAGGATATTTTCATTGTACCAGAGCGGCTTCACCTGGGGTTCACTATAATTATCATGGGTGGGGACCTTGATGATGTTCTCATTGACCAAATTTTTCATGATGGATTCAATTGACTCCCCAAGGGCTGTGAATTTCCATTTGGGGGGGAACTTGTTTCACGGAGGTGGTTCTCCTTGATTATTGATATTGTTGATCTGATTTTTGAGTGGTTGTTGGCTTACCACCTTTGTTTGTGTGTTATTTTGGTTGTTGTTCTGCAGTTGATGATGATACATTTGATTATTTTTCTTGGGGGCGCTAATGACAACCTTGGCATCCACTACTCCATGTCGGTGACATTTCGGTTCTTTGCCCATGTGTGGTTTGTCGTTGTAGCTAGTGGATGGGTGACTATCTTGATGTTCAAGATAAGTGGGCATGCCCCCTTGTGTAACAAGAGCTTGTTCAATATTGAGTGCCTTGGGGATTAGTTGATCGTACGTAGTGATGCATTACATCTTCAGATAGAATGCCAAGGTTTTTCCTATATTGGCAATGATGTTACATACTTGTTGTTCTTTTGGCATGGCCCACTTGCTTTGATTGGCCTTGGTTCGCCATCGCTTGAGAAAGGTGGTGAATGATTCCCCCTTACCTTATTTGAGCATGGAGAGTTCTTCCAAACTAACATCCACATAAATGTTGAATGCATAATTTTGGAGGAATGCATCTTTAATTTCCTGAAATGTTTTCATTCTCGTAGGTAGATGAAAAACTATTCCACAGCATCACCAACCAAGCTTTGAGGTAATATCTGCATTAGATACGTGTCATTATGGGTGACATCCATGCAATGTACCTGAAAATCCCTAATGTGATCTTCAGGGTTTCCCATTCCATGATATTTATCAAATTTTGGGAGTTCAAATCCCTTCGGGAATGGTACCATTGCCAAGATTTTGTCAAATAGATAGGGGCACAAGTTGCTCGGTGTCCTGATTGTCTTTCCAGATTGAAAATCTAGCACTTGTTGTGAGAGCAACTTGATTTGTGCCATCACATCACCTTGCAGATTAGGAGGTGGAGTGAATATATTCTGGGGTGTGGGATTGACAAGAGGGAAATTGGTGTCGTTTTCTTGCAAGTTTTGTTGAGAAAGCGATGACTGTGTTTATTGTTGAGCCAACAATGCTTTTTGTTGGTCGTGCTACTGCTGTCCCAACAATGTTTGTTGTTCGTCATGTTCTTGTTGCGCAAAAAATGCTTGTTTTTGGTCATATTGTTGTTGCACCAACAATGCTTGTTGTTGGTCGTATTGCTTCTATAATTGATAGGATTCCAAGGATTGCTGATATGCTTCTTGTTTCGCTTGCAATTGTGCTTGGTACTATGCTTGCGCTTGTGCTTATTGAGCTTGGAATTGAGCTCGTGCCTGAGCGTGCGCTTGTTGGATTTCTTGTGTAATTTGAGCAGCATGTGTGGCTTGTGTAGCTTGTGCAGCTTGGGTGGCTTGTGCTACTTGTTGTTGTTGTAACAAGGCTTGGGCTTGTGCAGCCTACTATGCCTGTTGTGCTGCTAATTGCGCTTGCGCTTGCTGAGCAGCCAGTTGTGCGGCTTGTTGATTTTGGAGTGCTTTTTGTTGAGTAGCTTTCTGAGTGGCTTGTAATGTCATGGTGAATGAATTGGTTACGTCGTGCCTTGGTGGTAATGCCAGTGGATTAGGAAGAATGCCGACCATTTTGATGAGTGGAATAGTCTTGTGAATGATCAGGGTTTGAGCTATGGATGGTGCAATCAAGGTGCTTGGTCCCTGAGAAACCATGCTTTGAGGAATGGTGGATGTTTTGATCACTGCGGTTTCTTGGATGGTTGCCATTTGTTGTCGCGATATAGATGGCACAATTTGTGGTTGATAAGGTGTTCTGACTTGATTGATGGCCGGAAGAGGAGGAAGACCTAACCCTAGGGATGATGTAGATGTGAGCGGTAGAGGTGGAAATGGTGAAAAGACAGGCGGTGCAATCCCTTGAAGTGATGATGATGGATCCATGATTCCCCCTAATCCAAACAAGCCACCTTCTTCTTGTGAGATAGGGAGAGAGGTTTGTGTGTTTAGAGGATAATATGGCGTTGCATGAAATGAGGATGAATTGGTATGATTATGAAACATGAGCGAGACATAAGGGTGTAATAGATTTATCAGGATGGATTTATTCGATGTGGTGCTTGCATTCAACCCTCAATTTTTCACAAGGCAATGTTTTTTGAGTTCCCGAAGCATGGCGCTTCCCTTGTTAACAATCAGTGGGGTTGAATCGATAGATGATATGATTTGGGAGATGTCTTGAGTGACTTTTTGAAGTGGAAGTGTGGATGCAGGTGAGAGTATGATACCAAGGGACCTCTCCACAGTAGTGCTTACATCAAAGTTAGAAGGGAATTTAGCCCCTTCTTTTGCCAACTCTAACATGTATTGGGATGGGTACAACCTCAGCATGGCACTAACAATTCGGTGATTCTCAAAGTTTTGCACCATTTCTAGAAGTTCTTCTTGTGTCATCCCATTGCCAGTGATGTCCTCTATATGACCTTCCTCTTGAGAATTTTGAGGTACTTGAGGAGGATTGATTGGGAGGTCAATGGTTATCGTCAACTCGAATGTTGTTTCGGTTTGACTTAGATCACTTGAAATGGATGTTTCTTTGTTTTTCTCCATATTCTTCTTGTGTTGAGATTGAGTTTGAACCATAAAATAGAGATCAATTTTCAAGAATGTAAGAGATGAACCTCTAATCCCTTAGATTGTTCTTAACCTTAGGTTCGAAGAAGTGAAGAACTAGGATAATTCAAGGACCAAAGTGATGATGGAAATGAGATAAACAAAAAACAGATGATGCCGATGAATGGAACTCTTGAGGAATCTTGAGGGAGATGCTAAAATTTAGGACTTTGATTGATTGATTGTGATAGATTGATACTTTGACTAAGTGTGTTAATTCAAACAAAAGTGATAATGCACTTGTAAACTTGAGGAAGTTGCATTATCCTAGAGTAAACTCGTACATAAGAGGATGGTTTGACTAAGTGTGTTAAGTCAAACAAAGTGATTATGGATTTGGTAATTTGACTAAGTGTGTTAAGCCAAACAAGATGATAATGAACTTGTAAACCCTAGGAAGTTGTCTTATCCTAGAGTAAACTCATGCACAAGATGATAGTTTGACTAAGTGTGTTAAGTCAAACAAAGTAATTTGATTTTCCCTAGAAGTTTAGCATAAATGGTGTTTTCAACATTTCCAAGAGTTGTTGGTGAGCTATTTTTTGACTGATTTTGATGCTTGAGAGGTGGATGAAAGTGATTGATTTTGATCCTAGAATTGACCTAGATAAAACTCCTTCTTACAAGACCTCAGTTTTGAAGAACACACTTGACTTCCTATGTGAGAAAAGCAAACCTTTCAAAAAGCTCAGGATTTTGTTGATAATAGAACTCATACAAGTCAGGGTTGTTCCTTGAAGCTTTCTTGTAAAAGTTGTAAACCAATATTTCTCTAACTTCAAGAAGCATTTCAAGGCGTTCCTCACGAGATTTTGGGCTAATCCTTCTGAGCCTGGGTTTCTGGATTTTGATCTTGCAGGAAATAATTTGAGAGAACACATGTGTGGGATCAATTGTATTTATCTTTGCTTAATGAATTCTTTGATTAAAGTTTCAATCTGAATGTCTATGTCTTAATTCCTTCTCATTCCACAAGGTCCATTATATGAAAATCAAGGTTTCAAGAGAATAGTTCCCTAAGTTGACTTTAGTGAAAACAAATGATGATTAAACCCAAGTACTTAGAAACCTCTAAGGATGGAACCCCTAGGGCAAGCAAGAGCACTTAGATTTTTCAAAGGATATTTTTTTTCTCCAAAGGGTTTGAAATTTTAAAGTTCTCTGTGAATGTTTGTTTTCCAATGTTTTAGATCCAAGCAAAGTGTTTTGATTCCAATGGCATGCACAACCCTAGGTTGAAAAGACAATATTTTTTGGGTTCCCACTTGGATAAATCTAGCTACGCATATTCAGTGGGGATGATTAGATGCTTGACCACACTGGCTCCCCTCCATGGCACACACTTCTCAAGTTAGCCAAGCATCAGTACCCATGAATCTCCCATGGCATACTTTTCATCTCTACAATAGAACCGCATGTATATGTGGGGCGGCTTCAAAGGACACGACCTTTTGCACCAACAAATAGATAGGATTTTGGCCTTTGCTAAACAAGGGGTTTTAATTCAGACTTTTCATTTGTAGGAGTTGACCCATGCGGTGAGAGACCATTGCTTCCCTTCTTGTTGGAGCCAACCACGTGATACTAGATTTTGTTCCAGTACCCACTTTTATATCCCAGCTGGAAATACACTTGTCCTTAGTGTGTTACTGGTCAGGTCATTCCCTTGGGTGAGTACTTTTACCCACAAGGTAGGCCCTCTAAGATAAAAAGAGTGAGCAAACATATTCGTAGTTTGATCAAACTTTGTTTAGAAACAAAGGGAGAACACACACAATAGGCTTACTCACACTCGCAAGATGTTTTGTTCAATTTTAAGGTACCCAAAATGAAATGTGGAGGTAATCTTTTATGCAACTTAGTGTCACCAAAAAGACTTTTGATTCTCAAGATCATCGTGAAGCACGAGAGAAGTACATACGCCTTTTTAAATGAAATTACTTTGCAAAAAAGATTACAAGACACAAAATCACATGTTCATTTTAATCTTCAAAGAAGAAAATGAGTTCTTTTTAAAGCCCCAAAATCAAAATGTGAGAGTTGTTTGTTCAAGTTTTAGAACCCAAATTGAAATTTAGTAAGTTTCTAATGTTCAGTTTTAATCCAACTTTGAAAAGATCAAATCAGTGATTGATTTTAAACCCAAATTGAAAATTGAGTTGGTTTAAAATAGAAAATGAAATCAGGAATTGGAGCCTCGGATTATAACCACAAGCATTAAAAAATGTTTTCTCAAGTCTTAATTTTGAAATTTTTCTAACTCCAATGCGTTCACCTTTGGTCAACTCTGATGTCCAACTCCAATGCTAATCTTTAACCTGTAAAATTTTTCAAAGCAATTACCAATAATATTTATTTCAAGGATTTTATGACTATTACAAAGCTAGCTCTATAAAAAAATCAGATTTTCATACACCCCTAAAAAAATATTTAATGGAAACATTAAAGTATACGTCCCTATGTCAAAAAAGCTAATTTAGGAGGGAAAAACAAAAACTTCATTGACCATGAATGCCTGAGCTTATGAACTCATCCCACATCTATAGGCCTATTCCAATAGACTTTGAATAATACAAGTAAAAGAGGTAAGAAAATAAATGCAAATCTAAGAAGATTTAATGCATTAAATTGACTCAAATTCGATTACCTGTACAAATATTTGAACAGACTTAATGCATTTATTCGGAGAATCGTTCTATGGCTTATTTTGAATCTATGATAATAGTATCTGAAAGCAAGTCTACTTGCAAATGTTAGATGGCGCCAAAAAATGTACATTCAATTTAATCCCTATTAAATGTAACTATGACTAATGCTCGACTCTCAAGGTAGTCTCGTGAGGATGGAAAAAAAAAAAACTAAGGAATAAATAAAAAGAAAACACCACCTCAGTCACATTATCAAGAAAAGCACTCAATCATTCTCTAGAATAATACAACAAATGGGGGGATTCATTTTGGAAAGGTACCAATCAAGATCATGGATGTTGCTTTGTTTCATGCTAGTCACTCAAGTAAATGTTAATCATTTTAAGAATAGTAACTACGCAACGATCTATAGAGATAGAGTTTGTGACTGATTTGCAAGTTTTCAGATCTAATAAATGTTTGAAAGGAAGATTATAATTTTGGTATGCCAAACAAGCAGAGATTCTATGAGATCTTTGACAGTGATGCAGATCTGTGAGTAAATGATACTTTAAAAAGCCACGAAAGGTGCAAATAAATATCACTCACCTACTCCCTCTAGTTACTTCATTCACAATTGGGAAAGGTACGCAGCATAGCTTTTTGTGAGAGATTATGGAAAGATCAATAAGATAGGAAAATAATGGGCATAAATTCCTTCTAGCGCCATTTGTACAGCTTATTCTTCACATGATGTTCAAGTCAAAGATTATATGCCCTTTCATTCCTTCCTTTGCAAGGAAAAAACACTCATAATGTTTGATATGACATATAGATGCAAATAATCATCATTCTCCTTATTAAAATGATATTTTTGAAATGGTTAATCCTTTTCTACCAGAGAAAATCTCTACCACAAAAATGTCTAAACCCATTAGTTCCTTATTTTCAACGCATATGAGAAATGGAAATATTAATGCATTAATGTCTATTGGAAGAAAAAAAGAGAGAATAAAATGTATTATGTGGGACCAGCCAATGATAGGATGATAACATTATGGGGAAGAAATGTGCTTCACACAGTACATAATAGTAGAAAGAGTGGCATATATTAAATCATTCAAATGAAACTAGAAATGTGGTGGTAAAGACAAGGTGCATGGATCACTGGACAGGATGCCTCAAATAAATTTTTGATAGATGCGAAGGCAGAGATAAGGTAGGTGAACTGTTTGACAAAAGGCCTCAATAAAGTGGTTTCATGGCCTATAATGATCACATCATACGTACAATCATGGATTTGATTAAGAAGATTTAGAAAATTTTCAGCTTAATGCACTAGGCAAGCATAAAGATAAAACAACAAATAAATGTGAGAGCTTTCAAGCTAATGCAGTTGGTAGGTGTAAAACTAAATTCCCCAACTTTTTTTTTTTCATTTTTTTTTACTGGTTTCTTGTAAACTTCTCCCATTCTCTATTTTAACACAAAAAAAAGGCTTGCCAAGCAGCATTAATTGAAAACCAAGGTAAAACATAAGATTATCGAACCCACTCCTTGAAATGCAAGAAATTTTAAAGAAAGATACAGTGCTACAATCGGTTCATGTTGAGTTTCTGTAATATCTACCACAAGAATTTAAGATGATAATGAAAACAATTATCTTATAAATCTGAGCATAAGAAAAGTTCACATTATTTAGTATTCTTTATGTTAAATAACTTTTATATAAAATCAAACTGATTCTAAAGAGTCAGTTGATTCTATTAGTGCCCAAAATAAAATTTTCATCCAAATCAAACACTATGAAAGATTTAACTTCCAAGACATGGTAATTTAAGTATAAATTTAGACTCAAAGCACAAATCATTTGGAAGATTTAGCTGTCAATACTGCCCTCCTTCTAGTGCCATTATGTGGATATCAAAATCTGCAAATGGTTAAAACTCTAACACACATCATTAGCATCATTAGTATTTCAAAACCAAGCAAACATCTAATATCCCTATGAAATAATATATCATGCTTCAAAATGCAAACAAATGACAAAGATGAATAAAGCATATAAAACATGAAGTATACCTATTCCATAGTGGATTGGTGCACCTTTGACATGTAAAGGAGCCCTTTTCCAATCTTGGATAAGCTCAAATGATGATAGACAAAGAGATAAGATCAACTCAGGTTGCCTACAGTAAGAATACTCAAATGGTAGATGCCAATGAAGGAGAAAACCCCTTGAATTTATAGGTGAGGTTGAGAGAAGAAGAGGAAAATTTGAGGAATGTGGGACTAATCCTCAACCAATAGATTCATGCCACTTGTCAAAATGTGAGAGGAGAAAGCTTGAGCATATTTTGGTCTTTGTGCAAGATAAATGCAATTAGGTGAGTTTGAAATTTGAAAAATGTCATTAAATGTAGATGGTTGAGAGATTTGGGGGGAAATTTGTTTGGACAAAAAAAATTCAAACAAATGGAGTTAATGAGGGCATATTCCTTTGGAATATTCTTTGAGACGAAAATAGAGTTTTAATAAATCAAAATAAATGATTTATTGTGCAAGTGGGAAAAGCTAGAGGATGGGACATGGGTTAGGCTTAGTTTTAATCATGGATTTGACTAATTAAGCTGATGATTAGGTGATGTGATATTTTATTTACATTTTTGAATTTGGTTTAAATCAAATGAGAAGAAAATGAATATTTAGAGATTTAATTAAACATTTGGGTTTATTTAATTAAATGGAGAAACCTTAGGAGATAAATTAAATAGTTTGATTTATTTGATAGGCGAATATGATTAATGTATGATGTTAGTTTTGCATGTCTACAAGAATGTATTGATGAAATTGTAGCTTTGTATTAGTTTTGTTTAAATTGGCCTAATTCTGGTAGGAACATCAAAGACTAGATTGAGTCCATTGAGTCACAAATCACACAAATGGATGAAGTGTATGATTTATCAAAAGATAAGGATGGATCAACCAGAGAACAAGTACAAAATCTTCATTTGTAGTTGGCATTGCTTCTAGACCAGAGAGAGTAGTTGAAGAAATAATTAATCTTGTAAAGAGAATTTGTTAATGTGTCGCTTGTATAATTATCTAGGTTTTTTGCTAAAGTCGAGAAAGTGGATAAAAAAATGTAGGATCCTAGCAGTATGAATGATGCTGAGGATGTGTGCATGGAATTTGGATGTCAAAATAAAATTTTCACCTCAGCAAAAGCATATTGGGTTGTAGATCAACTTAAGGTAATTGACAAGAATATTCTACCTTCTAAAGAGGTTGCATTTTTGTAAAACATCATATAGTAAGGGGGATTTCATAAAATTTTGAGTGTTACAAGTAGAAGATATTATGTCATTTTGCCTTGATTCCAAAAGGGGAGAGAAGGATTGTAGATAAACGAGTGTTGTCATAAATGACTTAAAAGGACATTGTTCATAATAGGTATTTTCATTGATGCCAAATATGTGTGTGAAAGGTTGTACATACTTCAATGATAGTTGGTGTGTAGAGTACAAGTCAACATTGCAGTATAAGGTTCAAATGGTACCTGAATAGTCTAATGTCTAAGTATGTTCCGGAGGTAGGTATGTTTACAATATTCACATATTGAAATCATTCGTGTTTGGTGTACCACACTTTGAGATAAGTTACATAAAAAAAAATTCTAAGGAATTCGCAGTGTATACTCTAAGGTAGAGTCATGATATTTTGGTCTACATCCCTTCACAGATCAAGATTTTGTCTTGAAGTTTGGGTATGTGTAGGATCATCATGGAAAAAATAGGCCCTTAAGTGGCAAAAAAATTAGAAAAATCAGAGTTGGGCAACTTGACGTAAAAATTTGAATAAGTTATCTATATTATTTAAAAAAATGTAAGAATAGAATCTGTAGAAAATTGAATTAAGTTTTTAAACTACTAGGTTTATTTATAAATTAAAAAAATCTATTCGGTGAAAATTTGAAATTTCAATGTAGTAGTACTTAAATTTCATGGAAAAAATAAGTAGGTGTTTGTCTGACCACCCTAACCACAAAAAAATGATAATATTTTTTTATAAGACTTTATATATAAGTAGAGGACTCATGTCCTAATGTGATGCATATTTTTTTGTAATTTTTTTCTAAGTAAATAATTAATAATAAAAAAATTATTACAACTTTTAAAAAATATAAAAAATCGTATGTCTGACCACCTTAAATTGGTCAAAACTTCATGAAATTCAATTTTCTTTTTTTAAATCCTATAGTATGCAAAGCATAGAATGTGACGCATATTTTGGATTCAAAAAATGTGATACCTCTTAAAAGCTATAGATGTTTTTCAATCAACCTATCAATCGGGACTTTATTCGTAATTCTAATAGAAAATGAATATTAATTATTTATTAAACTCAAAGTAAAGCATAATTTATATTGGTGGAAAGCTGAGAATATCCTTTAAAATCCTTTTCATTTCATCAATTTTAGGTAAAAAAAACTCATCAGCCACATACCCATCATATTGCCACTTTTTGGCCCATCATGATCCTACACATACCTATTTATAAAATAAGATGGTCGATACTCAAAGGTGTTATATCAAATAATTGAATTCATTACACCTTATGTAGTAAGAATTATGTGTGATAGAGTTGTAAACTATGCTCTGACAGAGTAATATCTAAATGAAGGCTTATTGGAATGTGCTATATTCCTCTAGATTGGCAAATGTGTCTATGTGGACTTCGGGATATATTCAAGGTATGTGCAAGATCATAATGGAAAAAATAAGCCCTTAAGTGGCGATGAAAATTCAAAAAATCAGAGTTAGATAACTTGACATAAAAAATTGAATAAGTTATCTATATTATTTCAAAAATATGTAAGAATAGAATCTATAGAAAATTGAATTTAGTTTCTAAACTACTAAGTTTATTTTTTTTAAATAATCTATTTGGTGAAAATTTGAAATTCCAATGTAGAAGTACTTAAATTTCAGGGAAAAAATAAGAAGTAGGTGTTTGTCTAACCACCCTAACCATAATAAAATGATAATTTTTTTTAATAAGATTTTAGATATAAGTAGAGGACTCATGTCCCGATGTGATGCATATTTTTTTGTAGTTTTTTTCAAAGTAAATTAATTATGATTTTTTTATTACAACTCTTAAAAAATATAAAAACTTATATGTTTGACCACCTTAACTTGGTTAAAAATTAATGATTTTTTTTTTTTAAATCCTATAGTATGCAAAGCATAGAATGTGACGCATGTTTTGGATTCAAAAAATGTGATACCGTTTGAAAGTTATAGATGTTTTTCAATCAGCCTATCAATCAGGACTTTAGTCGTAATTCAAATAGAAAATAAATAATTATTATTTATTAAATTCAAAGTAAAGCATAATTTATATTGGTGGAAAGCTGAGAATCTCCTTTAAAAACCCTTTTCATTTCATCAATTTTGGGTAAAAAAAGTCGTCAGCCACATGGGCCATCATATCACTTACCTATCGACACTTTTTGGCCCATCATGGTCCTACACATACCCTTAACAGAGGTATATAGATTTATCCTTGTAAGTATCATATGTATTGGTGTACAAAAATGCAACATTCCATGTTTTGAAGTGTTATAGTCTACTCATAATCCTCTATTTTGATTAGTTCAATAGGTCTCTCTTCTTGTGCCAACATATCAGTTTCTTTAGGACAAGGTTGAAGAGATATTATGCATAGCCTACATTGTTCACATCTTGGTTTGCATGATGCTTTTGGTTTCTCCCCAATGGTGTAAAGTTGGATAGTTGGTAGTGTTGGTGATGTTGATGTTGTTTGGGCTGATAGGGTTGTTTCCTTTATCTATGGTTGAACTTGACCAATTATTGTTGCCTCAAAGAATGTGTTGAAATTATTTTTAGTCTTGTTATGTCATGTGTTGATCCACAACTATTTTTATTTTTACATTGTATATGCTTTTCTAGTCGACCTATGTGATGACATACATTTCATTTAAAAGGTCATCTTGGAGCTAATCTAATTGGATTTTTTTATTATTGTGGAGGGTATTTATAGAAGAAAAAATTCATTTGTGAAAGGGAGTGTGAAGAGATAATTTGAGACTAAGAAGTATGTTGAAGATAAAGTGTGTGAAGTTATTGTGAAGGATTAATTGTGCGAAAAAGGGGAAACAACATCAACATATGTTGGATACTTCTTTATATAAGTTCATATTCATATTTATCATTATAATTTTCATGTATTCTACTTTGAGATAGTGAATCTCATCAGATCCTTGTATCTTTCTCTAAGGTTGTGCACCTTAGTTTGCAAGTCCATAGGTTGTGAGCCTTAAAAAAATTGTAATCCTTGTAAGCAATGAGCTTCATATATTGTGAGTTAACTCTCACTCTGGTTTTTCCCACATTAGATTTTTCACATAAAAAATATTAGGTCCTTGTGTGGTACATGTTTTCTTCTCTTCTATTCTTTTATTTTATGTGATGTAATGTTTAATATGAAAATGGGAATGGTTAAGTTTTTATATATGTTGATTCACACCCGCCCAGCACTACAATGTACTCAAAAAAACTAGGGCACACAATAGGACCTAACTAATATAGATTGGGTAAAAATTCTTCTAAAAAATATTATAAATTGGAAACCCCTAGAAATAGGATGGGTTAATCTTAACTTTGATGGTTGTGCCAAGAGAAATCTAGGAATTGTTATGGTTGGGAGATTTATAAGGGATGTAAAAGGAAGATTGATTGTAATTTATGTTTGAAATTTAGGCAAGAGGACAAATAAAATATTTGAGGCTTTTATTGTTTGGTGAGGAGTTTAAATACTACAAAGGTTGGGGTATAAGAATATTATAATTGAAGGAGCCTAAAAATTATCGTTGTTCTTCTTAATAATACTCATACCCATTCATGGAAAATATGTAACATGATTGAAGAGTGCAAGGTTTTATTAGGTCATTTTAGTAAGCTAAAATTTAGTCATACTTATAGGGAAGGTAATTGTGCTATTGATCTTATCGTAAATTTAGGTCTCAATTATAATGAATGGTATTATAGGACCTTTTCTAGTCTTGAAATTAGCATTTGGGAGATTTTTTTCTAATGAACGAAGAAATTAAAATGAACTCTATTAGCTTGTTGGTGCCTTTCTTTATGGATAACATGGAATTTAATTTAGGTGATAATAACAATGTGTTGGTCGAGGTGACCATTTAGGGAGTTTCCTATGAAGGACAACATGGAATTTAATATTCATTGGAATTTTATATAAACTAATTGGAAAAGATTTAAATTTGATGCTAATGGTCTTGATGCTACTAGTAATTATCACATTTTCAAATTAACAATTAATGGAAGATTATGATAAATTTGTATTCATTCATACAAGCTTTATGTCTTTCATAAGGGAATATGGGAAACATGTATTTTCTAATTTTAGCATATTGAATTGGAGCTCTTGAATAGCTCTGTGTAAGTCATAAGGAGAGATTCAAATGGGGAAAATGAGATATTTGGTGGAAAACGGTAAAATAGGAGGTCAAAATCTATAAACTAATTCAATCTCATGTGAATATTTTAGGAAAAATGTTGAGCTTTCAGAATATTTTTAAAAGGAAGGTTGTACTCTTTTTTTTCTAGCAATAAAAGGATACAATGACAAGATATCCTATACTTAGTTTATCAATTACTGGTCCAAGGACAAGTAAAAATTGGTGAAGTTCACTTCAAAGTCATAGATGAGTTTTTTGTGAAGGATACAAGTTAAACCTATGATGGGTTAAGAGTGGAAAAGAAAAGTAAAGGTGAATATAAAATGTTTATAAATGCCTTTTTTAGGATAGAAAGATGTTGGAAATTTTTCAAAAGGCTTATGGCCAAGAGAATTTTTTAGCTTCATGGGCCCTAGTATGTCTCCATGTCATGAAATATTTAACACTTGAGGGTAGGTTCAAGATAGTCCATGGCTATCACTTCCCTATTCTCAGCCATATGATGCAAGGTAAGAAAATTAATCTACCTTTCTATCTGTTATCCTCTTTGGATAAATATATCATTGAAGGTGTCTATCCCCAATTACATCAAGGAATTATAATGGTGATATTTATAAATAATTCCTCTCTATGACCCGGATCCAAACCCTTCTACAAAGAGCAATGTTAATATAAAACTTCATGAAAATATAATAACTTCCCCTCACTAGACAACCATAATAAGAGAAACCATATTGAAGGGGGAAAAGGAGGCCAAATAAAAAGGGTAAAGCTTATTTTAATACCAATAATCCCTCTCCTTTTTATGAGCTACTTTTTGTGACCCTGCCTAGAAAATAAAAGGATCTTGACCATAAACAAATGGAATTTAAAACAAGCAATGTGAATAAGAAAAATAAAAGCTTGAAAAACCTTGATATTTTTAATGTTTGGGAGATGATTGAAATTTATAGTATAGAGGGAGAAGAAAAATATAATGAAGAGCTTGTACATATTCATTTCAATTTATTTGGTGGTAGAAGATCAACTAAGTTGGTTGAAGCCTCGGTTACTAAAAACATAAAAAGTTATTAAGGGTAAATAAATTATGGATACTGATGAAGAGGATAATGATGGCAAGGAATATCTTCCCCACAAAGAAGATGGTTCAGGTGAAAACTCTTCCTAGGATGACTCTGGGGAGGAAGCTCAAGAGGAATATGAAGTGGAGGAGGAGAATAAAGATGAAAAGGAGAGAAAATAAGCTAGATGATGCAAAGGACTGAGTTTCTTAAAATAATAATATTTATCCCCCATCTTCAAGGTTTGAGGAGGATAAGGAAGAGGAAGAGAAAAGGATATCTTATCCTGGTATGGAGCAAGATTCTACGGGTAAACAAAATGTATAACAAGGTTACCAAACTCTAAAACCACTTGTGTAGGAAAAGAATATTTAAGCTAACAACTACCAAGAGAAGATAAAATGGATGAAAAATTCTTGTACCAAAATTATAAAAATAATAGAAGTTATTATGAAAATGACAGTCATGGGGACTATTTTAGGATAGTCCAAAATAAAGAAATGGAAAAGGAAAGAGACTAAGGACAAGGATTCTCAAAGTGAGGAGAACAAGAATGAAAGGATGTTGTTGAACAAGGAGGATGACTCTAGGGATGAAGTTCAAGAGGAATATGAAGTGGAGGAGGACAATAAAGATGAAAAAGAGATTGAAAATGCAGAAGCAAATGAGCAAGATGATGTGAAGGAAACTGAGTTTCTTAAGATAGAAAATATTTATCCCCCATCTCCAGGACCTTTGAGGAGGATAAGGAAAAGGAAGAGGAAAGGATGTCTTCTCCTACTATGAAGGAAGATTCTATGGGTAAAGAAAATGTACAAAAAAATTACGAACTCTAAAACCACTTTTGTAGGAGTTGGAAAAGAATATTGAAGCTAACAACTACCAAGAGAAGATAAAATGGATGAAAAATTCCTTCACCAAAATTATAAAAATAATACAATTTATTATGAAAATTAGGGTCATGGGGACTATTTCAGGATAGTCCAAAATAAAGAAACGAAAAAGGAAAGAGACTAAGGACAAGGATTCTCAAAGTAAGGAGAACAAGAATGAGAGGATTCTTTTGAACAAGGAGAATGAAGCATGGAAGGATTCCCTCAAATCCCTATTGTGGACTGGAACCTTATCTTTTAATCCTTCTTTAAAGTCTTCTTGTTAACTGTTTGTTTTTTTTGTTTTCTTAAGCGTTGTTTTGTCTAGCTTGCATGCTCTTATGTTACATTTTTTATGTTTAAGTTTTCAATGTTTCAAACTTATGGGATGAGAGCTCTTTTCCCACTTAATTAAAAACATATTTCAATTTTCTTTTTAAGTATGATGGCCACCTTTTAACTTTCATAATAAAATATTTATAAAAAAATATAAATAAAGAGTTATATATGTATGTTGTAAGTAAGTATGTATGTATTTATTTTTATAAGTATGCATACATATATGTATGTGGGTGAAGTATTATAATATATATAGAATTTATTTATATTTATTTAAGAGTTATTTTCATATAATTAAGAAAAAGAGTAGGGCCCTCTCCCACTAAATTATTTTATATTTATATATTTTTGAGTTATTCTATTTTACTTTAAAAAGTTTTAAAAACTATTTGATAAATTTATTAAACAATTATTTTGTATTTTTAAAATCTAAAATAACAACATGAAACTCTTTCATATCATTGTATAAGACCTTTGAATGTAATAATGATCATAAAAAAATTTAATTATATTTCACTAATTTTTTAGGATATCTGTACTAATTTAGAAACATTTATTTTATAAATACAAATAATAATGAAAAACTATACACAATAAAAAATTTAAAAACAATTTAATATATTTCAAATTAGATTCATCCATTTCATATAAAACTATGAAATTAAATGTAATTAAATGTGAAATAAAAAATTAGATTCATCCATTTCATATAAATAAACTTAAAATATTATAATTAAGTGTTAAATTTTTGTGATTTATAAAAACTATATATACTTACACTAAATCAATTTATTTTTAAGTTAAACAAAATAAAAAAATAATTACAACATTAAAAGTAATATTTATTTATTTTCCCTTATCGAATTTAGATAAAAATATATAAATAAATATTCATAATCTTTAAGTAAGTGGAAGGTCAATAAAACATCCTATATGAAGAAATATAATATTAAAAGAAGAAAGAAGCTACATAGTGTTCTTTCCTTTGCTATTAATAAATTTCTGTGGCCCTGCCACTTTACCAAAAATATATATATATATATATCATTTCCCGTTTATTACTTTTTTCCTCAAATGTTTATCCCCTACTGTCGGTTTTCAACAACCGTTTCTGTGATATTGGGATTGTGAAAGCCTTTGATGTTGGTTACCATCTCTTGCGGATTCAAATTATCTTGTATGAATTCACATGATCAGAGGGGCATTGCAAAGAAAAGCATATCCGCTGTGATTTAGAAGCGAGGAAGAAGAGAAGAACAAAAATAGTTTGCAATGGCTGCTACATCAATATCCACGTTGATCCTCATGTACTTTCTGTTAGGGGGATTTGTTGTATGCAACCTCCTTTCAATTCAATGCAATGCCAATGCAGAAGGAGATGCACTGATAGATGTAAAGAATATGATGCATGACCCACAAAATGTTTTGGAAAGCTGGGATCCAACCCTGGTGGATCCCT
Source organism: Sequoiadendron giganteum (assembly GCA_007115665.2). Taxonomy (NCBI): domain Eukaryota; kingdom Viridiplantae; phylum Streptophyta; class Pinopsida; order Cupressales; family Cupressaceae; genus Sequoiadendron; species Sequoiadendron giganteum. Next base: position 377,885,098 of record CM021102.1, read on the forward strand.
GTACATGGTTTCATGTCACCTGTGACAATAACCAACATGTAACGAGGGTGTAAGTCTCTATATCATTCTTATGTCATATAAAAGTTTCTATAAAATTTAAATTAATACAACACACATAACATTGAATTGCTCTAAGTACGATATGTATAAGTTTTATAGGGATTTGGCAATTAATGGCCTTTCTGGTACTCTCTCACCACGGATCGGTGATCTTCCCAACTTACAATACCTGTAAGTTTATCAGCATGCACATTTTAAGAATGAATATGTTTCAGTTCAAGCTGAATTTTCTTTAAACCAGCTTTATGTATGTGTATTATTGTTTCAGGCATTTATTCCGCAACTCATTGAGTGGAAGCTTGCCACCAAGTTTGGGGAAATTAAAAAATCTGATTGCCCTTGATCTTTCTGACAACAAGTTTAGTGGAAAAATACCCACCTCACTTGGCCAACTCCCCAACCTCCGCTTCCTGTAAGTCACCATTCTCCTGGGCTTTCATTGTTAAATCTTAAATATTGTTTTAGAAAGTTTTGGTCTTTGTTAATGCCAACATTAACTATCATAAATATCTAATTTAGATCTGGGTTTAAAACTTTAAAGATCCTTTTGATTTTAGTCTTTTGGTGATCTCTTTCTTCTTTCTGTTTGTTATGATCTTTAAAGGGAATGTATATGTAAATGTTCTTCTATGTTCTGTAAATCATGTTTGATATTATTTTTTGGGGGGTTCAGGTTTTAAAAGTTATATTAATTTTTTTGGTCTAAGTGCATTTGTTGAAAAATAGAAACCCATCAGTAATTTGTTCTTTTATGGTTTGAATTTTTCAGATATCTTTCAAACAATCAACTCAGTGGCCCTGTTCCAACAGGAGGATCGTTTTCAAGATTTGGATACGAAAGGTAATTTATTTATTTATATTTTATTTCATTTAGTTGGTTCTTTTAAGGTCTGATATAATCCATATAACTTGGTTTTGACTTTTGGTTGTTGCATGTTGTATTATGGGCTAAAGTTTTAAAGGCAATCCAGGCCTTTGCGGTGGTGTTGTGCACAAGCGATGTTAAAAAATGGAATGAAATGGAGAGCATTGCAGTTTAAATAATTGTTGATAAAGCAATATGATTTACCTTATAGTTTCTACTTACATGCCAGTGAATATAATTTTGATGTAATAAAGATGATATTAATAATTATGGAATAAGACAAGCATTGCCATATGTTGGAATTATATTTTCCTTATAAATCTAAGAATTGCCAATTATTTGTGTTTTCTGTTACATTATTTTTCTGTTTTTCTGTTTTTTAAGATGTTCTTCAAGATTTATTATTGTTAAATTACCCTTCACGAGTTTGCTAATATAATGTGAACATTTACACAGTTGTTTTAATGAAATATATGTATATGTACTGCTTTGAATCTAAATAGTCATGAACACAATAAAAATGTAAATTGGCATTTCTTTATCACAAACATTGAGTGTTCTATCATGCAGTCTATGCAGCCTATTAGCAAAACATTGTTGTCAAAATAGAATTTCCTACTAAGGAGATATTTTTGGATGTTCATCTATACATGTGTAAAGGAAAATAAACATTTTTTTAAGATTTATTTAACAAATCTACATTAATTTAACTTCATTAATCTTAAATATAAGAGTGATAATAGAATATAATTAAATGTTAAATTAGAATGTTAAATATAATAGATGATGACATTTAGCTGAAAGCAAATTATTTTTATTTAGTTTTAGAATCTAATTCAATTTGGAATGAAAAATAGATTCTATGTGTTTGTATTTTGTCTTAAATTTTGTATTTGATTCATTTTTTCTAGGTTGAGTTTGTACATTTGGATCGTTTCCATAAGCATAGAGCTACTTTTGATGACAGAGAGTTAAATGTGATTCAAAAATCCCTTAATATGTTTTATTCCAAACTACCAAAACAGTCTTACACCGCAACAAGGCAGTATGCACAGGCTAAGCTGGTGGAAATGTAGAGACTTAACCAACACCAATACACAAATCAATACTAGGCTCTGGTTGGCAGCATCAAAACAAAGGACAAAGAAATCCCAAGAAACTGCAATAGAGCAACTAATAAAATAATCTAATCCTCAGCTCTCTTCATCGATGATCAAATTAACACACTGTAGAAATATGGAGGCAATTTATAATTCAAATGCAGCAGACCACGATAGCTCAGCAATCTACCACCTCTTTCTTTTCTACCTAATCGGTTTCATACTAATAACCAAAGATCATAGTCCGTGCCTCTTTCCAGAGGCTGAATTCTTTTTCCAAACCGTTTTCTAACCGTTTCTCACTATCCATCAGCAACGTGAAAAGGAGAATCGAGCCTTTTGTTGCCCAACGAAGAATGGCCGATAAGAAGAGAAAACAAAAACAAACCAAAACCAACTAAAATCAAAATTGCAAATCAAAACATATGGACACCATGCCCCTGCATCATCTTTATGGATTGTTTATTTGACCATATAATTTGTGTTTTTTCTTTGTAGGTTGTCAAATCTATTATTGTAGAAGTTAATAATGTCTTTTAATTAGTTGGCATATTGTTATGTGAGATATTCTTAGGTCAATATTTAGAAAAGATTGACTTTATAGTCATGCAAAAGATTATTACAGTTCTAGCAGCAATTCACCGAATCAAAGTTTTGAAATATATACTAAACTAACAATTGCAATGGGTATGCTGAAGAACTGTGGAAAGTCAATTACGAAATAAATTGATTTATTTTGACACTACATTTATGTAATGTAGGAGGTCAATTGATAGGTCAATTAGAAAATGTTTTTTTGTTTATATATTAAATTATTATTATTATTATTTTTATGATTATCCGTATTATATTTTTATTAAATAATAATATTATTATATTAATATTTGTATTTGTCTCTCATTATGTGCATTTATCTTTTATTTTGAAACAATAAATGTTACTATATAAAAAAGTAAATGTAACAATTAATCATACTTAGTTATGTGATTAAAGAATGAGTAGTTTGTATGAAGATTCTAAATCTATGATATCTTAGGATCAAGAATGGATAAAGAGAATATATAATTCACCTCAAAATTACAAAATTTTATTTGCATTGTGAAAAGTAAGTATATAGATCTAAGTCTAATCTATGCTCACATTTAAATATCCCATATTTGTGGAAATGACCTTTAGAATAGCTTAGATAGTACAACTACTTTTTATTTCACTTAATTTGTTTTTTAATTTTTCTATCTTTTCTATTATATGGGATTGGCTATATTTAGAAATATTTTGGAAGTGTTTTCTTTAAATTCTTAAATAAATTAAATTTTGAAAATAAAAACCCCATTAAAGTAAATTAAAATTGTTAAAGCTAAAATTTTAGCTTTTATTTTAAAATTTGTAAAGTTAAAAAATCAATTCTAAGTAATTTGCATAACTTATTATCATTTCATTCTTAAAAATAATTAATATTAACTTAATTTAATATACACCTTTTTTTTTTACATTGTTTTTTATTGAGGAAAAAATGGGTTTTATAAGGACCCAAAACCACAAAGTTTACAAACCATAAAAAGATAGAGCATTAGAGAATCCAGGAATAGAATGGATGCACATAAGAGATAAACAGGAAAAATAGCAACCACCAGCTAAAATCAAGCAAAAGGACAACAAAAAACCAACAACAGCAAAAAACACAGCCAAACCTAACCCACAGACTTTAAAGTCTCTACCACTTCATCTTCCAGGTTGTCCAAATCTTGAGCCACCATCTTCAGGTCCTAGGTCTCCAGAGGAATTTGTCCAGTCTTTTCTTCATGTTGGCTTTGGTTCTCTTTGAAGTGCCCAATTCCTCCACCTTGTTTTTGATTTCCCTTTTGCTAGTGATAGCTCTGTTTTTAAGATTGAGGTCCTTAATTTCATGAAAATCCCATTTCAAAATTTTAAAATTGTCAATCGCTATATATTTTAAATATAATATGATAATATATGCATTTCTTCACTAGTCTAGCAAATTTTTTTGTAATGGTGATGTATATGTATTTTGTAATGGGTTTAGTTTTATGAGAGGACAAAAATGGGATTTTTTTTGTAATGGTCTACCAGTCAAATTGCAAAAGTTAAAAGTCATGGTGTCACTGTCCAGTCGATTTGTAAATATTAGTTAGTGGTCTTACTCGGGCTATAACTAGGGATTTTGTAAAACTATATATTTAAATATTAATATAATTATAGTGGCTTGCCATATTGTTTTAAAAAAAAAATTGTATATTTAAATGAAATATATTTATTTATTATATATTATATTTGAATATTTGAATAGTATATAGTATAAATTATATAACATATTTTAAAAATATTATTATATGTTAGAAGTATGTATTTATATTAAATATGTTATAAAATTATATTTTTATTTATTATTATATATTATATATTATATATTATTAAATATAATCATACTATATAATCAATATATAATCAATATATAATATTTTTTGATATAATATATGTCCTTTGATATTATTATTAAAAAAAAGATAAAATCAAATTTAAATTATATGTGTATATTTTGAAATATATTTATTAGTCGATAGGCTATTTACGTGGGGAGACCCCACCGGGATCTCCTCCAGACGCCACGGGGGAGAATTTTACGGCATGGTGCCTATCGGCTATTACGTTGCACATCTTAATTGTGCAACTGCTAGTTTATTATAACTGAACTATTAGTGGTTTAACTTTTAAATGAACATTTGAGGGAAAATTAGGCAAAGAAAAATTGGTGTAACTATTTTTATCCCTGATTTTGCAGTATGAATGTTTTAATGGCTGCAATAGTCACGGGTTTTCCCAACAACATTTTTTTTAAATAATATTATTATTGGAGACGTGCACTAAAATTCCCATAGAAAGTGGTAACTACTCATTCATCTAAAATTTCCATACGATTTTCTATTACAATTGGACAACTAGGTACGTTTTAACAATTCCTTGAATGGTGGGAAGCAATTCGATGAATGTAGGCAAGAAACCATCGACAAAAATTCAATGGAAGCAGATGTGAAAAACATAGGGGATAACATGAACAGATGGTGAATAAGGGAATAAAAGTCATGGATCAATTAAAATGGCCGAAGTTGATCAATGACTATGGACGAAAGATCCATATTGCATCTCCTCTCGAGTAGCATGCATCGTGGATGGACAAACTCAGTTGGCTATTCTCAAATAGGACACGCCTTCAGTGTAAAAATATTAATGTGGTTAATTTTCCGCTGTAGTGAATTTCTAGCGATGTTTCCGTCGGTGAATTTTCCATGGTGGTGAATTGATGACGGTGAATTTTCCTTCAATGAATTGTTGGTGATGAATTTTCCAGATGTGGATTATTACACAACAGTCAATTATGTAGATGGTCTAGATGATGATGAAGAAGTAAATGTTCTTTTTAGTGCATCAATCAAAATCTAATTTTGAAAAATGTTTCATGAATATTGTTAGGATGAGAATGATCTAGTATGAGAGAGGATAGAAAATGAGTATAACTTAATCCATTTAAACACTAAGGACACAACAATAAATCATACAAATATGTGTTTACTTGGCTCATAACATCTATCAAAATAAATTGGAGTCTATCAAATTTGTGAAAGTATTGAGAAGTGTGGATATGAATAGGATATGTTCAAAGGCATGAAGATATGTATAAACAAGGGTAGGGAAGGGATAGTCGAATGAGTCCAAATTCACACAAGATTGTACTATTTTTCAATTTCTAATTATATTAAATATCTTCTCAAAATGGGCATAAAACTAAATGGAAATAGCAACGACCATGAACTTTTTAACATTACAATTCACACTCACTTTGAAGTACATGTGAATCTTAAAATGAAAATATATCTCAATATATGTAACCACTCAAAAAAATGCACAAAAAATAAAATTTTGGCATCAAAATATCACAGGTTTACTTTATCTATTCTAAAATTATTTTAATACTGATTATGTATTGATTGAACACTAAACAATATGATTTCATGATGATATTGAATATTTTATTAACTACACAATTGTAGGATTTATCCATAAGAGGTAGCATAATAGGCTTTGTATTTTTTATTTAGAATTAATAAATCTAGTTATGTAGCATATATGTTAGTGTAATTAATTAATTAATTATTACACTAGCATAAGTTAACTTAGGGTTAATTAATCTTATTAGTCCTAGGTTACTTTTAATCATTTAATAAAGATGTTGAGATAAGATTCCCTTCTAAAAGATGAGTTGTCTTTTCTAGAAGTTATCTCCATCTTGTTATCATTCCCTAGGTTAGGGTTTCATGTTGTCACATGAAGTGTGGTTTGTACACTTGGCAACATCTTATGCTTTTTAGGTTTAGCACTTGCCTATATAATCAGGCATATGTACTCTTTGTAATTAAGAATCCAGATCATCATAATAGAATCTCTATTTTGAATGTCATTATCATACTTTCTGTGTGGGTGAATATTTCTTCTTGGCAAAGGTCCTCCATTGAAGTCTGTAGCTTCATCAAGGCAACCTGTGTATCCAGCATTCCAACATGGTATCAGAGTTGTTCCAGTGAAGGTTCATCCCAAGATCAAGAAAGTTTGGCTCCGATTTGGACATATTCAGCCATTTGAGGTATATCTAGGGTTTTTGCATTTTGTACTATCCGTACACATTTGCAGAAAAAAATATCCTCCCTTTCAGTCCTCCATCATGGAAAATTTTTTTAGGTCATTGGGCATTTTTTATTTCTAAAAACGAACTATTTTTTCTATAGTTCTGGCAAAAATTGTGTTCTGCGGGCGACCTGCTATTTTAATACACAGTCGGCATAATTATATTTTTTTGTGGGCTATAGTTTTCTTTCGGGCGGCTTTAATATTTTATGTAGATTAATAATCAATTTTTAATAAATTTTGAATTGTTGTTTAAACAATATTCAAAATTTAATTAAGTCGGCCCCGCCGACTAGTCTGCAGCCACCGACAAGGTTATTGGCCTCCGTCGCATCCGCTGGCGTCATCGATCGGACCGGTCACATCATCCGGAATCTCCGCCGGTCACATCACCGGCCACTGTTGTCGGCACGTCACATCCACGTTGTCGCCGACCGTTGGAGTCCTTCCTGCCCGCCGACCGGTGACTCCCGCCAGCCGTCCAGCACTCCGACCGCTGCCCTCCGCTCTATCCGAGCGGTGCTGCCGCTCCGCCCGAGATCTCCGCCCTGCCGCCGCCGGTGGTGGCGCCTTTTTTTTGCCAGCCCAGCGCCTATGGTCACATCAACGACCAGGTGCTAGTGCTCGAGGGTGCTCATGTTTTGCACCTGTTTAGCCTGCCAGGCCCTAATAGGGAAGATTTTTTCAAATCGCCATATCTTCCGCATACGGTGTCAAAATTCGACAAACGAGATACCGTCGGAAAGGGAATTCAGTGCTCTTTCTAGTGGTGACATCCATTCTGGGAAATTTTGCTTCTAGAAAATTCTACATTCAACTGAAGTCAAAAACCTAATTTGGACATAAAGACTCATATCTTCGCAACCGTTGATCGAAATTCAGTGATTCCAGCGGCATGAGGAAGGTAATTCAGAGATCTTTTCATCAGTCCAGTCACTTTGATCAGTTTCAGCTCTAGGTACTCTTGCATTTGTTTTGTTCAACTTCATGCATTTGTTCAATAACTTGGATATCCTGAAGCTTGGGAAAAGGTATTTTGTTTTGGGTTGCATCACTTCAGTTGCATATCAGTTTTGGGAGTTTCTATTTGCTGTTGAAGGTCATTGTCTTTATAATTCTGGAGAAATTTGTTTGTACATTATGGGGCTTGCATATTATCCTTCTTTGACTATGTTGCACACGAGAAACTATAAACAATGGCGAGATGGGATCATCCACCATCTCCAAACACTTGAATTGTTGCCACATTTGTATGGTACAGTTCCCCATCCAGGTCAAGGTATTCAGAAATTTGCTTGGAGTTGCAGCAGATATAATGTTTTAGCAGTGATTGCAATGCATGTTGATTGTGATATTTTGGAATCTATTGATCATTGTGATAGTCCTCACACCCTTTGGACTAAGATTTGGGAGATATGTGGAGATTCAGATACTCCACCCTTCCTTGATGGTCATGATTCAGAATGTCAGGTTTCAGATCAAGTACCCCATGATGATATTGCTATGCAGGAGGTTGTTTGTTTGGATTGCCTTGCATCTTCCGAAGAGGTTGGCAAGGTTGCTTCAGATGATTCTTCTTCTCCATCAGAGATAGTTGGTATCCCTTCACATTCAGTGATTCCTTGTCCAAATTCATTAATTGAGGCTTCCATCATCATCATTCATCAGGACCCATTTTGTTTTCCAGACTTGACATCATAGGATGGCTTTGTTTTAGGTATCATTGACTTGGCCACTTCTATAGGTTTGGAGGACATTCTTGAGGGGATATCACTCCTCTATTCAGAGATTTCATATATGAGACTTCCTCCATCTTCATCAAAGTTCCTTCAGCATCTACCATTGGTTTGGCTTTAGTCTTATCTCAGTGGTTTTGAGGACACTTCATTATGGGGGGGCAATCAAGTCTCCATCTATTCCTTTCCTTCCTTCAGTTCCTATCCGGAATGGGAAGCATCTCTACACTTGCACTTGGTTATGTTTCTTCCGAAAGGGAGACAAGTTGTTTGTCGATATTGGATCATATTTTGTCTACATACACTTACCTTTTTTGCAGGTGATCACATCTTTTGGGGGGGCTATCTAGTCTCTCTATTTCCCTCCTATGGGGGGCCCATTTATTGCATTTGTACATGGGTACCTAATCAGGCCTTGTTGCCAGGACTCATTCATGCTTTCTTGCATTCATCTTAGTTTTAGGTGCATGCTTATCTAGTCTCCCTAAGTTGCACTTATGGGGGGGTGTTAGTGTAATTAATTAATTAATTATTACACTAGCATAAGTTAACTTAGGGTTAATTAATCATATTAGTCCTAGGTTACTTTTAATCATTTAATAAAGATGTTGAGATAAGATTCCCTTCTAAAAGATGAGTTGTCTTTTCTAGAAGTTATCTCCATCTTGTTATCATTCCCTAGGTTAGGGTTTCATGTTGTCACATGAAGTGTGGTTTGTACACTTGGCAACATCTTATGCTTTTTAGGTTTAGCACTTCCCTATATAATCAGGCATATGTACTCTTTGTAATTAAGAATCCAGATCATCATAATAGAATCTCTATTTTGAATGTCATTATCATGCTTTCTGTGTGGGTGAATATTTCTTCTTGGCAAAGGTCCTCCATTGAAGTCTGCAGCTTCATCAAGGCAACCTGTGTATCTAGCATTCCAACAATATATGTTGGTTTTAATTATCAATTTGATTTGGTAGGTACAGTCATACCAAAATAAATATATTTTTCAAAATAAAGGGTATTTGGTAGGGTTTCAACAATTGACAAGCTTTAGAAATTAGTATCTTTGATTATGTTGAATTTGACATTATATCGTGTCTTCAATTTTTATTGTTGATTCTTTTTTGTCTTGATACTTAGTAATTTTTTTCCTTAAAGTCTAAGTACAGTCACATAATTGTGGTGATTATTTTGTAGTCATTTTAGTCTCTTATCGTATCATTGACTCAGTCCTAATGTATATAAATGTTTGTTTATATGACTATATACATTAGAACTTTTGTAATATGATTACTCTTTTTTAATTTTTAAAGGTGCAATGCACCCATATTATTAGGGGTAAACACTTTTGACTAGAGCTATGAACTAGGTACAAGAAACCACAATAAACTACCAAACCCATGAGCATAATGGCCCAGCAAAGGCACAAGGCCTGTGAGCACTTTGGCCCAACGAGGGTTTGAACCCTAGTGGCCGTCACTACAACCCAGAGACTTGACCACCGAACCATGCCCTTATTAGTAGCAATATGGTTACTCTTATTCAAATTCTAGTTGATTAAAATATTGAAATTTATATTAAGTCTTTTTTTACTAAATAGTTTTAATATATATAATTAATCAATAATTTAATATATATTTATCAATATGTTATATAAACAATTAAAAATAATTATTAAATAAATATACACATATATTATATAGTCAAGTAATGATATTCTAGTTGATTAAATATACACATATTATAAATAAACATGTATATTATATAACTAATTGAACCACCAAAATGAACTAGGGAAAGAGGATTCCCTAATGGGCTCCTAGGGTTTTTCACCTAGAAGTTGGTTGGGAAATGGCTCTCTTTCTCACTAAGTGTTCTTGGTGTTCATTCAAAGAGATGAGGCTTTGAATATGTGTGATGTGTTTGGGATGCCCTAAATGCTAGAAATGGAAAATAGAAACTAACTATTAATGTAAAACCTAAGAAATATAAAGTGTTGTAAAACACATTATGATATGCAAATGAACTAAGAAATGTAAACAAACTGTAACAGAAATGAAGGGAAAGGAAGATGTGCACCTAGAGGCTGAAGAGGGATGGCATGAAGATCTAGAAACCTAAAGAATCTGATGAAGAGGTCCACTGGGACATTTACACCATTCTGGGTGACCTAGTCTTTTTTTTATGAAAATATGTCAGAACCCATTTCTGCCAAAAGGGTACTCAAATCTATAGAAAACCCTAAAATTATTGTATGGTGGGACTAGGTCACCATTAATGGAGCCCTAATCCCTTTCAAACTTTTGAGAAGTCTGAAAGTGGAATCTGGAGGTCTTGATCTACACTTTCTACTTCTTGAGGTACCTAGATCTGAAACTTTGATTCTCAACCTGTAAGAGACTTTTAATGGATGTTTTTCCCTAGCCCACAAGGAGGTATCTTTGATAAAATTTCAACCCATTCTTGAATGATCTCCAAGCTTCTAATATACCTAAATCTGCAAACACATAAAAAGTGAGAAGGAAGTGTTGATTGTTAGAGTATAGGGGTTTGCCTTGGTCAAACCCCTTTGTAGATAATCAAATCAAATAAAGTGACAAGATAATAAAGCATGAAATATGGAATTATGGATTTAATACCTTCCATGATGATTGATCTTGAGTTGTAACAATGGAGGATTCGACCCTTAGATGCTTCCTGAGAGATGTTTTGGTGATTTAGAATGTAGAAACCCTAGATTGCTTGAGAAGAGTGGTCGATAAGAGAAGAATGTTTGAGAAGATGAATGATGTTGTTAGAATGAATTAAGGTTAGAATGAGAGGTGAAACCCTTATTTATACAAATTATGCCCTAATTTCATTGAAATAACACCACATAGGCCGACCTTAGGGTTTAAGAGACAAAATCTTGAAACAAATTTAAGTTAAATTTGAATTTTATGCCACATAGGACTAGGTCGCCCAAGGTGGTGACCTAGTCCACCTAGGGATTTTTAATTGATTGTCAGGGATTATAGTATGATTATGGATGTTTTTCGGGATTGTCTTCTGAAACACACTAAAATAAGGCTTGTAAGTGCATTAAGGGGTCATTATAGCATAAGAAAGGGTTGATTTAGTGATGACAAGCCTAGGAAAGTGTGAAAAAAATTTACAAGACCTTACAACACTTTGGCACAAGGCTTGCAAATGGGTAAAAAGAGGTCCAAAAAGGTCCAAAATCCATAGGCAAGGGTCCAAATGAGAGAAAAGTGTCAAAGGCTACACTTTTTAGCAACACATTTAGTCCCCACTTTAGTGAGAGGATGAACTTGCTTCAAACTCACACTAAAGTAGCTCAATGGAGATGGTGAAGAATGACAAAGACGAAGAAGTCGGTCGAGCCCCTAGGATTCAAGATTATAAGTCAAAAACATATCAACGCAAGAAGACACATTCAAGGGTGAATGATATGCAGGAAAATGAAATGCCTGATCATGCAATGACAAGAACTAAAAGAAGAGAAAAATGAAAGTGAAAAGTTGGATCAAGATTCGACCGTTTGTCCAAAAAAAAAATGTGTACTCAGTCTAGGGCGACAAGAATTTTGGTTGTCCATCAGGTGAGAAGTCCGAAAAGGTGAGAAATATACACATGCTTGGTATGTACTCACACACAAAGGTTCCTATGGGGAAATTCGTGCGACTTGGGTTTCCCATTCAAACCATACCAAAGTTATACCTTGTGATAACTTTGATAATGCACCACAAAAGAGAATGATGTAAGGAATGTTCAAAGGGATTTTTCTTTTGTTCATGCAAGGTCTCATCTTAAGGAACATCATGTGTAATTTCTTCAAGAGAGGAAAAGTGTAAATGGAATCATCTTGTATCCAAGAGAGGAAGAACTCATCTTGTATGCAAAAGAGGAAAAATGCAGATGTCTCATCCTAAGCAACATTGAACCTAATGTTTCCAAGAGAGGGAATCACAAGAAAAAGAAAATCACACAATGAAATGTGAGTGTCAATGTATGCCCCCACTTTAAAGTGGTTGCTAACACCATTTCTATGACAAATTGCTTTAAAGTAGAAGAGGAGGAGGAAGAGAAAATGAGAGCTTGTTCAAAAAGCCCTATGTCAAGTCATATGTTTTCGAAAAGCTGCATCATGAAAAGGGTAGAATGTCACATGTGAGTAAACTTAAGACAAGTCATCCACATCCCAAGCTTGCTCTTATATGTTCATGAAAGGTTAACGACTAGTCAAAAGTGACAACAACAACTGAAATACTAGGGAAGAGGATAATTAGCCCGTTTCCCCCACTTAGTGCAGGACAAGAGTGAGCCGAAAGGATTGATGAAATGTGAGGTTGAGTGAAAATTGGTATCAATTAGAGGAATGAGGTGCCCCCACATAAGGGAGAGCACCAAAATACTTAAGATGTTGAATTTCTCTACTCAAGGCCTTACACTCATTAGTGTGATGACCATGAACTCAGTGGTAAGCACAAAAGGAATGTTGGTTGAAAATTTTATTTCGAGTTCTTGGAGGAAGGGAGATCAAGTGATCTTGGAGGAGTCTCAACAAGATACCCTCTTCATCGAGGGGAAAAGTTATTCATCTGGTGTGTAGCAAAGATGTGTATTGCTTAGTAGAGAATGTCATACTTACGTAAGACACTATAGATTATGATTTTGTATATGCCTATGGAGGAGTGTGTAAAATCCAAATCAGTAGTGGGTTGTGAGATGACATTGTCATTAAGTAAAGATTCCTTTTGTGGTTTCAAAGGATCACTTTCTATCGTTGGGTTAGAAGGGTGATTTGGGATGGTGTTGATGTTGGAGGAAGGCTTGATGATTTCGATGAAAGGAAAAAATCCAAGACCATGATTGGATTTTTTTGTGGTAGGCTCAATAGGGTTGTGGATACCTTGTTTGTTAGCACCGCATTCTTTTCCACTATAGCCAAGTTGTTTCATGAGCTCATAACCTTTTCCATAGACCTTTTTTAGCACTTTTAGATCAAGTGAGGGTTTTTTATTGGTTGTATTGGTTAAAGTAGTTGAGGTGGATGCTTTCAAAGGATCAACCAAGTCTTATGTTGGCAAGATTGTGTTTCCCTCATTAGAGTTTGGGCTTGTGATCTTGGATTCTCCTAGTCAAGGAGGGGTGAAGTATAAGGAACCCAAATCATCATCTAGGGACTTTGGTTGTACGGGTTCCATTGGTTTGGTGGGTGTTGAAGTTGTGAAGGGTTTGGATTTTTTTTCTCACGTTGTAAGACACTATAAGGCTCATGATCAATGTAAAGCATGTACACTTTATTGTTGTAGATGTACTTCATCTTTCAATGAAGAGTGGAAGGCACTCCATTCATTGCATGAATCCATGGCATGCCCAAAATGAGATTATATGAAACATAATTTGGTATAACATGGATCAATGTTCCTAATGTGGCCATTCCAACTGTAAGAGGTATAGTGATGCACCAAGCAACTTCTGGCCTTTACTATCAAATCCATTGAGAGATAAGGAATTATGTTGAATAGTTGATTTATCAATATGGAGCCTATCCAAGAGATTGAAACTACACACATTAACAACATAGCCTTTATCAACAAGGGTTCACTTTATCCCTATGCATTTTTATTGAGCTATGATTACAAGAGCGTCAGCTTGTTTTTGCACATCCAAAGGAGGGAGATCACTTTGGTCAAAAACAATGTCATCATTCAAGCCTTGAATAATAGTTGCTATGTCATTTTTTTGCACATTGGAAGGGACAAGAATTTTTTGCAAGGCATCCTACATCATGTTGTGATAGTGAGGGGAGGCTTGGATAAGGTCCCATAAAGATATCTTAGCGAGAGTATTCCTTAGTTGGTCAACAAGGTCAAACTCCCTAAGGATGGAATTCAAGCGAGGGGCAGCAAGAAAAATGGGAGGGGATGAAGGTAAGTATGGTGAGGTTGGGTGTTGTGATCATGGATTGTTTCTTTTGTAATGTGTATGAGCAACGGTATCTTGACTCGGTTGCTGCAACACATTATGTTGGGGTGGTTAGAGGGTAAATTTAGGTTTAGGTTTGGGTGAAGGGGGATAAAGGATGAGTTGAGGTTGAATAATATTCACATCCCCTTGGGAAGGAGATTCAATGTTATCCTTGTCTTGTATCATGATATCCTCCCTAGGAGGAGATTTTTTAGGAGAACTACAAGCCTCATATTCTTGACATTCAAGAACTCATTCTTCTAAATTGACTTCGTCACAAGTAGGGGAATGGTCAATGATGGGATTAACAATGGCGGGAGGAGGAGGAGAGGGTTCTATTTCATGGGAAAAGGTCTCCTTCTCTTGTTCCATAAAATCTTCCCTAGTAGGAGAGCTTGGAATAGGTTCATCACATGCTACATCACAAGGGGGGAGGCATCAATAGAAGGACCACTATAATTGTCAAATAGATTGTCCCAAAGGCTAGGAGCATGAGGGAAGGGAGGGTCAAAGGTCTCATGACTTGTAATAGGTGTATATTCTAACACCAACCTATTTGTGTTGCATCAAGGAGGGATACTAGAGGAATGGAAATTTTGATCATCATGGTGAGAGAAACTAGGTAAGGAAATGTTTGTTGTTTAATGTTTTGCAAAGGGGGGATGAAGAGAGGGACAATTAAGACCCTTAATGCTTAAATCTTCTGATACCAAAATACCTTCATCACTAATAGGAGAGGTATAGGGAGAAGCACAAGTATGATGGTTATGATTGTCAACAAAAATGTCCTCATCAAGGGGTAATGCAATATTAAGAATTGTGTCAATGGTTTGGTTATTAACATGTTCTTTAATGAATTCATTATTTTAATCTACATTGAACTCATAAGAAGGAATGTTGTATTTATGCAATCCATTTGAAACCAAATCAAAGCCACATATTTTAAAAGAAAACATGGTATGAAGAGAAGGGAAAGAGAATGCAATGAAATTATTTAAAGTAAAATGTTAAACTGCAATTTTCAGATGTAGAACAACTTAATTTTCTGATTACACTATACAATAATCTAAAAAAGAAATGTAGTATATGAAAAATTGAAACTAAGCAATGCATGAAATGAGCTAATGTAAGCTAAATTTAATAAAATACATGTAATAGAAACACAACCAGTTGATACAGATAGGTAATGGCACAAAACAAAAGCCTAAAAACAAGGTTTTTAGCTCTACAAATGACAGTTTTAGAAGCCTGAAGGGACTAGGTCGCCCAAGGTGATGACCTAGTCCTCTTGGTAAAAAAATTTCAGATTTTTCAGATGTTTTGGATTAATTCAGGTGGTTTTTGTATTGTATAATGCAAATATAAGTTGAAAATATAGAATTTAAGAAATGTTTAATGATTTAAGATGCAAAATGCAACCTATATGCACTTTTCACTAATGCAAATTGTAAAACCCTATAATACAACTTCACTAATGCAACAAGAAATGCAAGCTAATTATAGGACACAAAAGGACTCTAAACCAGAAAAGAAGGGTGTAAGGACATCGAGTTCACATCAGGTTCACCAAAATGAACCACCAAAAATGAACTAGGGAAAGAGGATTCCCCAATGGGCTCCTAGGGTTTTTCACCTATAAGCTAGTTGGGAAATGGCTCTCTTCGTGCTAAGTGTTCTTAGTGTTGATTCAAAGACATGACAGTTTAAATAGGTGTGATGTGTGTGGGATTCCCTAAATTCTAGAAATTGAAAATACAAACTAACTATTAATGTAAAACCTAAGAAATGTAAAGTGTTGGAAAACACATTATGATATGCAAATGACCTAAGAAATGTAAACAAACTGTAACATAAATGAAGGGAAAGGAATATGTGTACTTGGAGGTTGAAGACGGATGGAATGAAGATCTATAAACCTGAATAATCTAATGTAGAGATCCACTGGGACATTAACGCCATTCCAGGTGACCTAGTCCGTTTTCTATGAAAATCTATCGGAATCTATTTCTGCCAAAAGGGTACTCATGTCTACAAAAAACCCTAAAATGCTTGTATGATGGGACTAGGTCACCACTAATGGTGACCTAGTCCCTTTCAACCTTTTGGGAAGTCTGAAAGTGGAATTTGGAGGTCTCAGTCTACACTTTCTGCTTATTGAGGTACCCGGATTTGAAACTGTGATTCTCGACCTGTAAGAGACTTTTAATGGATTTTTTACCCTAGCCCACAAGGAGGTGTCTTCAAAAAACTTTCAATCCATTCTTGAATGATCTCCAAGCTTCCACAATACCTAAATCTGCAAACACACAAAGAGGGAGAAGGAAGTCTTGATTGTTAGAGTATAGGGGCTTGCCTTGGTCAAACCCCTTTGTAGATTATCAAATCAAATGAAGAGACAAGATAATAAAGCATGAAATATGGAATGATGGATTCAATACCTTACCATGATGATTGATCTTGAGTTGCAGCAATGGAGGATTAAGCCCTTAGATGCTTCTTGAGAGATGTATTGGTGACTTAGAATGTAGAAACCCTAGCTTGCTTGAGAAGAGTGGTGGATGAGAGGTGAATGTTTGAGAAGATGAATGATGTTGTTAGAATGAATTAGGGTTAGAATGAGAGGAAAAACCCTTATTTATACAAGTTATGCCCTAATTTCCCTAAAATAACACCACACAGGGCGACCATAGGGTTTAAGAGACAAAATCCCAATAAAAAATTAAGTTAAATTTGAATTTTATGCCACACAGGATTAGGTCGCCCAAGGTGGCGACCTAGTCCACTTGGGTATTTTTAATTAATTTTTGGCGATTAAAGTATGATTATTGATTTTTGTCGAGATTGTCTTCTGAAACACACTAAAATAAGTCTTGTAAGTGCATTAAGTGGTCATTATAGCATAAGAAAGGGTTGATTTAGTGATGGCAAGCCTAGAAAAGTGTGAAAATGTTTTACAACACCTTACAACACTTTGGCACAAGTCTTGGAAATGGGTAAAAAGAGGTCCAAAAAGGTTCAAATTCCATAGGCAAGGGTCCAAATGAGTGAAAAGTGTCAAAGGCTACACTTTTTGGTGACACACTAATTAATAATATTTATTATATATCCATAAACATATAGATTATATAATCAGCCAATAATAAATAACTTATAACTATAGTATATAAATTGCATATATTTATAGTTATATGTTAAATATCATTTATATATATGTATATATGTATGTATATGTATATATATTCATATATTCTTAAAGAAATTTATATTGATAATGGTATTGGGGAGAATGGTTTAACTATTTTATATCTCTTTCAAATCAAGAGTTCATTGTACATGAATTTAATTTTTAGTTTTCAAGATGAAGTTCAAGGATGAAAGGAAGTTCCCAGTAAAAAAATTTTATCAATTTTTCCTTTTCTAGATTTAAATTTTTTACCCTTTTTTTCGTATGTATTTGGGAATTGGTTGTTATTTAGTAGTTCACTCAAGTTTGTAGGTATTTATTTTACAATGAAATCAATTTTAAGAGGAAGCAACCATGGGGTAAAATGAAGAATCTATTTGGTGTCTAGTATCCATGTTAGTTTTTCATTAGATAAACACTTTTTTGCCAAAGCTATGAACTAGAAGATGGTTTTGAAAGGATATTAAAAGCTTGTACATTAAGAAAATGAAAAAACTTGAAACAAGGTTTGGTTGAGGTTTTTCGTCCCCTTTGTTGAAGGTGAAAAGATTGATTTAGGTTAAGACATTTAGCTTAAATCCCCTCATATCCATCCTAAAATTTAGTTGAATGCAACTTAGCTTACAATTGCAAATTATTTGATCTAATTGCATATATTATTTAATCTAATTTACATGGGTAATTCATTAGATTATTGAATATATTATTTATCATTTATGTAAGTTGCATTTTTACTTTAGAAAAAAAAAAATTAAATCTTGTTCTCTATGACTATTGCAAAATACAAAACCTAAAACACCTTCTATTTTTTTAACATGTCATCATCATATCCATATTGTCATCAAATTCTTCTATCTTTCACTTTGTAGGAACATATGTGTGTCTAGAAACTTAAACTTGATTTATGAGTTTCACAACCCAATGTTCTCAATCTAATATTCTTGTGAGAAGAAGTTATTGAATTATCTTCCCATGCTTTGAATAACTCTGGTGTTGAGCCTAGGTTTGTTAACTCACTCCCCCAAGGAACTTCTACAATGCAATCATCTTTGGATCCTATTCCTATCTTACCAATGATCTTTGAGTCACAACCCCCTCATGATTTTCTTGGGTTTGATAACTATGTGGCCTATGTTCCTAAGGCTCAAATTTAGAAACTAGATAAGGAATTGGCTGGTCTTCAAGAATTCTTGAGTACATAACATATGGTTGGAAAGGTTGGTTCTCTCATAGCTAATCATAGGAGAAATTTTTTAATCAATGATTCACAAGATGTGGAAGTTCTAAGTAGCCTAACTCATATAATAGATTTAAGCATTATTTGTTTTCCATCATTATCTCAAAAATGAATAAGGTTTAGATAGTAAAAAAAAAAAGGAATAAGTATTCATAATACTTAACTAAGTGGACGGTTGATGAAAAACCCTATATGAAGAAATATAATATTTACTCTTGAACCTTTGCTTCCTGTATATTGCAATTCTCCTGGGCTTTTAGTGTTAAATTTTAAATCTATTTTAAAAAGTTTTGATCTTTGTTAATGCCAACATTAATTATCACAAATGTCTGATTTAGATATCGGTTTAAAGATCCTGTGATTTTGAACTTTTGGTGGTCTCATTCTTCTTTCTATGTGTTTTGATATTTAGAAGGAATGTAAATGTAAATATTTTTCTATGTTTTGGAAATCATACATTTGATGTTATGTCTTAGAGGTGTGAGAAATAGTCTCGCAGGTTTCTAAAGTTATATTAATTCTTTTTTCAAGTGCATTTGATGAAAAATTGAAACCCTTATTTTTTATGGTATTAATTTTTCAGACAACCAACTCAATGGCCCTTTTTCAACAAGAGGATCGCTCTTAATATTCGGATATGATAGGAAATTTGTTTATTTATTTTCTATTTCACAATTTGGTTGGTTTTCTTATAGTATGAAATAATCCATATGACTTGGATTTAAGTTTTATTTGTTGCATGTTATGTTATAGGCTAAATTTTTAAAGGAAATATAGGGCTTTGCAGTGGTGTTGTGTAGAAGTCATGGGTATGTGCAAGATCATCATGGAAAAAATAGGCCCTTAAGTGACAATAAAATTTAGAAAATCAAAGTTAGGCAGCTTGAAGTAAAAATTTGAATAAGTAATCTATATTATTTCAAAAATATGTAAGAATAAAATCTGTAGGAAATTGAATGTAGTTTCTAAACTACTAGGTTTATTTTAAAAATATAAAAATCTATTTGGTGAAAATTTGAAATTTCAATGCAGCAATACTTAAATTTCAAGGAAAAAATAAGAAGTAGGTGTTTGTCTGACCACCCTAACCACAATAAAATGATAATATTTTTTTTTAAATATTTTAGATATAAGTAGGGGACTCATATCCTGATGTGATGCATATTTTTTTGTAATTTTTTTTCACGTAAATAATTAATAATGATTTTTTTATTACAAATTTTAAAAAATATAAAAACTTGTATGTCTAACCACCTTAACTTGGTCAAAACTTCATGAAATTAAATTTTTTTTAATCCTATAGTATGTGAAGCATAGAATGTGATGCATGTTTCGTATTCAAAAAATGTGATACCGTTTGAAACCTATAGATGTTTTTCAATCAGCCTATCAATCAGGACTTTAGTCATAATTCAAATAGAAAATGAATAATAATTATTTATTAAATTCAAAGGAAAGCATAATTTATATTGGTGAAAGTTGGGAATCTCCTTTAAAAACCCTTTTCGTTTCATCAATTTTGGGTAAAAAAAAAGTCGTCAGCCACATGGGCCATCATATCACTTAGATATCACCACTTTTTGGCCCATCATGATCCTGCACATACCCTCATACTAAAAAATGGAATGAAAGAGATTCCTTGTAGTTTGTACTTACATGTCGGGCAATCCAATTTAATCTTGATGTAATAAGGAAAGCATTTGCATATGTTGGTACAATTATTTTCCTTATAAAACTAAGATTTGTAATTTGCAAACTATTTATTCTTTTTGTTACATTGTTTTTCTGTCCTTTAATGTGTTTTCCATGGTTTATTATTATTGTTAATTTATCTTTCAAGTGTGAGGACATAATGTTGTTTTAATGAATTATATGTATATGTGTTCTTTCAAATCTAAATAGTCATGAACATGATAAAAATGCTATTAGTATCTATGTTTATGACAAAGATTGATTGTTTTGTCATACAGTTCAAAGGTCAAGAATATAGTAAGAAAGTTTATTAGTGAAAAATTGTTGTTAGGATAGAGCTTCATGTTCCTACAAAGGAGATAAAACATTATAAAATAAAAAAATAAAGATAATGCAAAATTCCATTCATTTTTCGATGCAAGGAAAATAAACATTTGTTAAGGTTTATTTAGTAAATATACATTAATTTAACTTAATTAATCTTATTTATAAGAGTGATCATAGAATAATTAAATGTTAACTTAGAAAGTTTAATATAATGGATGATGAGATTTAGTTTTATAAATGAAAGCAATAGTTTTAGAATCTGATTCAATTTGAAATAAGAAATGAATTTTCTTTGTTTGTGTTTTATCTTAAATTTTGTATTAGATTCATCTTTTCTGAGTTGAGTTTGTACTTTTGGATCAACTCCACAAGCATAGAGTTACTCTGTGGGTTGTGGATTCGATCATATAACTTGTGTGATTTTTCTCTTTAGTTTGACATATCTACTAATATAGAACTTAAAATAATACCTTTACATGGTTAGCATATTTTTTGGGGAGATGTTCCTAGGTCAACACTTAGAAAAGATTGGTTTTATAGTCATTCAATGGACTATTACACAACAAGCAATCATGTATATGGGCTAGATGATTATAAATCTATATAGCTTATGGATTCGATTGTGTCCAAAATTCTGGACACAATCGAATCTAGAAGCTATACAAATTTATGATATGGATTGTGGAAACTTATTATCATTACTAGATGATGATGATGAAGTAAATGTCATTTTTAGTTCATCAATCAAAGTCTAATTTTGATAAATTCTCCATGAATATTTTTATGGTGGGAATGATCTAGCATGAGATAAGATAGAAAATGATGTAATTAAATATCTTTAAATATCAAGGACATAGCAATAAATCATACAAATGTGTGTTTGCTTGGCTCAAAATATTTAGAAAAATAAATTGGAGTCAAGCAAATTTGTGAAATGTATGGGGAAGTGTGGATATGAATAAGAAAGATTCAAAGGCATGAGAATATGTATAAAGAAGGATAAGGGAGGGATAACTTTGAATGAACCCAAATCCACATAAGTTGCATCACTTGCCAAATTTTAATTGTATTAAAAATATCTTCTCAAAATGGGCACAAAACTAAATTGAAATAGCAATAGAGAAGAAAATTTTAACATTACAATTTGTACTCTCTTTAAGGTACATGTGAATCCTAAAATGATCATATATCTCAATATATGTAAGCATTCACAAAAATGCACATAAAATAAAATTTTGGCATTAAAATATCATGGGTCTACTTTGTCTATTCTAAAATCCTTTTATTATTGGTTATGTAAATTGGTTCAACATTAAAAAATATGGTTTCATGATGATATTAAATATTTTTATTAACCTAACATTTGTAGGGATTTATCCATAAGTGGTGGCATAAGAGGATTTTTTGTTTTGATTTAGTATTCATACATCTAAGTATGCATCATATTTGTTGGTTCTAATTATCATTTTGATTTGGTAAGTACAATCATACCATAATAATATTTTTCCAAATAAGGAGAATTTGGTAGGGTGGACCAACAATTAGCATCCACACTTGTCTTCAATTTTTATTGTTGAGTTTTTTATTGTCTTGATACTTTTTATTTTTCCCTTAAAGTCTAGGTATAGTCACTTAATATGGATAATTATTTTGTAGTCATTTTAGTCTCCTACCTTACCATTGAATTAGTCCTAATCCACATAACATGTGTGTGTATGTATGACTGTGTATATTAGAATATTTATAGTATTGTTTTTTATTAGAGATAAATTAGGTTTTGATGGGGCCCCACAACCCATTACAATCAGTTTTGAAGTGATCTATAACCTTTTCCAAGGCAAGAATGTTGCAAAAAAGATAAATCACATACAATTAGCAACGAAACAACAATATTTAACAAGAAGACATGACTACACAAGCTGCAACAGAAAACAAGAGAGGGACAAGATCCCTAATCAACTAGATTTTATCAAGGACTTGGAAACCTTAAGTGAACAATGAACCCGCCTGCACCAGCCAGGCATAAGGAAACCATTAGCTCAAGAAAGACATCATTGATCCAAGGAAAAAATCCAAAAAATGGTAAAGGTAACCATCAATGGTGTTAAACACCATCAGCCCCCTAAACAAAAATACCAATAGATCCTTAATGCCCACCTCAATAGGGGAGTCAAAGAACCTATTGGAATACTGAAGTACATCAGCTTTCTTATAGCAGCACCTCACCAATGCCAACCCCACCTCCACCTCAATAGGAGGGAGCTCCCTACTATAGTAGAGGAAGATATGAGAGCCCAAACCTCCAAAGCCTTCACTCTTCTGCCCATTCAAGCACCACCTCAATAGGGCCAAGTAGAAGAGAAAAAAACTCCACACAAAAACAACATCAACCACCTTCATCTCAATAGAAGAGGGATTTGCCTCAATGGGAGAAATATCCACCTCCATAGAAGACACCAGCTGAAGATCCAGAGAGAGAAATAACTTTTGACGGGGGAAGAAACACATCCTCCAAAGGCGTAGCCAAGTACTAGAAAAATAAAAATGTAGAATATGTCATAGCTAATAGAAAAAAGAGAGTGAGAGCCTTTAGAATAATACTTTGTAACAGCCACTCAGTCAACTTGAGTGATCCGCAATCACTAGCACAAAAATATTCTTCACCACAAAAGAAAGAACCCAAGGGATAGCCCGAGCCTTAGGAAAAGATGTTCTCTCAGCAACAATAGGTGCTTCTAAAAGAGGCGCACCAAAATACCACTACCTAGAAGGACCGCCACGCCCACAACAATGCCAAATCAACAAGATAAGGAAATCCCAATGAACCACCAAAAACATATACAAATAGGGAAAGAGGATTCCCTTTAATAGGCCCCTACGATTTTTCACCTAGGAGCACTTGGTTTAGGAATAGCTCTCTTTCACCTAATGATATGTTCTTTGGGTAGGTTCATTCAAAGGGGGATTCATTAGGGGTTTGTGATGTGTGTGATGAACTATGTCTAAATGATACAAATGAACAAAATAAACTAACTAGTAATATAAAACCTAAGAAATGTAATTATGTTGGAAAATACACTATGATATGCAAAATAACCTAGGAAACATAAACAAACAGCTACAAAAATGAACAGAAAGAAAGATGTGCACCTAGAGGCTGAAAGAGGATTGCTTGAAGGTTTGGAACCTTGGAAAAACTGATGCAAAAGATGAGCAAGAAACTTACGCCATTTTGGGTGACCTAGTCTTTTTTATGAGAAAATCTATCGGGACCCGTTTCTACCAAAAGGGTACTCATATAATTAGATATCCAAAAAATACATGTATGGTGGGATGAGGTCACACCACTAATGGTGAACTAGTCCCTTTCAGCCTTTTGGGAAGTCTGAAAGTGGGATATGGAGGTCTCATTCTCCACTTTTGGGTTCTTGAGGTACCCAGATCTGAAACAGTTTTTCTCAGCCTGTAAGAGACTTTTAATGGATTTTTTTCCCTAGCCAACAAGGAGGTATCTCCAACAAGTCTTCAATCCACTCTTGAGTTATCTCCAAGCTTCCAAGATACCTAAATCTATAAACACACAAAGGAGGAAGAAAAAATGTTGATTGTTAGTGTATGGAGGCTTGCCTTGGTCAAGCCCCTTTATAGATAATTAAATCAAATGATGAAACAAAGTAAGAAATCACAAAATGTTTTAGTAAATGGACTTAATGCCTTGTCATGATGAGAGATCTTGAGTTGCAGCAATGGAGGATTCAACCCTTGAGTGCTTCAGTAAGATGCCTTGTTGACCTAGAATGTGAAACCCTAGCTTGCTTGAGAAGAGTGGTGGATGAGTGCTTGATAAGATTGAGTGAGTTATGAATAATGAGTTTGAATTATGAGAAATTAGGGTTTTTAGGCTTATTTATACAAGTTATGCCCTAATTTTATCGAAATAACACAATATAGGCCGAGCTTAGGGTTTTAGAGACAAAATCTTGAAAGAATTTTAGGTTAAATTTGAATTTTATGCCACATGGGACTAGGTTGCTCAAGGTGGCGACCTAGTCCACCTGAGAAAATTTGAGTGGTTATTGGTAATTAAAGTGTGATTATTTATCTTTATCGAGATTGTCTCATGAAAACACACTAAGATAGAACCTATATGTGTATTAAGGGGTCATTATAGCATAAGAAATGGTTGATTTGGTGATGGCAAGCCTAGGAAAGCATGAAAATGTTTTACAACACCTTACAACACTTAGGCACAAGGCTTGGAAAGAGGTAAAAAGTGGTTGAAAATGGTCCAAAATCCATAGGCAAAGGTCCAAATGAGTGAAAAGTGTCAGATTTTACACTTTTTGGTAACACATTTAGCCCAAACTTTAGTGAGAGGGTGAACTTTCTTCAAACTCACACTAAAGTAGCCCAATGGAGATGGTGAAGAATGGAAAAGAAGAAGAAGGAGGTGGTCAAGCCCCCAAGAATTTGAGATTCTAAGTCAACTTGACATCAATGCAAAAGACATTCAAGGGTCAATGAATTACAACAAAATGAGATGCATGATCATGCAATGAGAAGTTTTGAAATGAAGAGAGAAAGGAGGAAAAAGATGTGCTCACTCTAGGGCCTCAAAACATCAGGTCATCTGTGGGGTGAGTTGTCCCAAAAGGTGAGAAACATACACACGGTTGGTATGTACTCACAAAGGTAGCTATGGGGAAATTCATTCCACTTGTTGGGCTTCCCACTCAAACGATACCAAAGTTATACCTCGTGATAACTTTGATAAGGCACCACAAAAGAAAATGATTTTGTTCAAAGGGATTTTTCTTTGTTTGTGCAGTGTCTCAACCTAGGGAACATTATGCGTAATGTTGCCAAGAGAGGAAAAGTGAAAATTTACTCATCTTGTATCCAAGAGAGGCAAGGGTTCATCTTGTATGCAAAAGAGGAAAAATTCAAAGTCTCATCATGTGGAACATTGTACCTAATGTTTTCAAAAGAGGGAATCGCAAGAAAAAGAAGACTGCACAATGAAATGTGAGTGGTGATGTATGCCCCCACCTTAAAGGAATTGCTACACACTGTTCTATGAGAAATTTCTTTAAAGTAGAAGAGGAAGACATGAGAGCTTGTTCAGAAATCCCTATGTTGAGTCATATGTTTCTGAAGTAAGCTTCATCATGAGAAGGGGTGTATGTCACATGCAATTCAAATTAAGACATGTCATCCACTTCCCAAGCTTGCTATTTTTATATTCATGAATGGTTAATGACTAGTCCAAAGAGGAAATGACAAGTGACATACGATGGAAAAGGCTAACTAACCTCTTGCCCCCACTTAGTGCAGGATAAGAGTGAGATGAAAGGATTAAGGAAATTTAAGGTTGAGGGAAAAATTATATCAGTTAGAGGAATTAGGTGCCCCCACATAAGGGAGAGCACCAAGCTCCTTAAGATGCTGAATTTTGCCACTCAAGGCCTTACACTCATTAGTGTGATGACTGTGAACTCGGTGGTAAGCATAAAAGGAATATTTGTTACAACATTTATTTCGAGTTCACAGAGGGATAGAGATGAAGTGACCTTGGAGGAGTCTCAACAAGAGGCTCTCTTGATCAAGGGGAGAAGGTGTGCCTTTGGTTTACAACAAGGAAGGGTCTTGCTTAGTAGAGGATGTCATACCTACACAAGGCGCTATGGGTTTTGAGATTTTGTATACTCCTTTGGACGAGTGTGCAAAATTTGAATCATGAGTAGGTTGTGAGATGACATTGGTTTTAAGCAAAGAGTCCTTTGTTGGTTGCAAAGGATCACTTTCTAAGGTTGGGTTAGAAGGGTAGGTGGGGATAGGTTTGATATGAGGGGAATGCTTGATGATTTTGATGAAAGGAAAAAATCTGAGACCATGATATGTTGTTTGCATGTTAGGCTCAATAGGGTTGTGGATACCTTTTTCATGAGCACCACAACCTTTTCCATTATAGCCAAGTTGCTTCATGAACTCATAACCTTTTCCATAAAGATTTTTCAGCTTTTGTGGATTGGGTGAAGGTTCGTTGTTGGATTTTTGGTATAAATTAGTTGAGGTGGATGCTTGTGGAGGATCGAGTGAGTCTTGTGTTAACAAGACTATGTTTCCATTTTTAGAGTCTTGGTTGGTGATCTTGGATTCTCCCATTAAGGGAGGTGTGAAATTTAAGGAACCCCAATCATTGTCTAAGAACTTTGGTTGTATGGGTTCCTCTTGTTTGGTAGGTGAAGTGGTGAGAGGTTTGGAGGGGGTATGCTCAAGTTGCAAGACACTATAAGGTTCAGGATCAATGTCAAGTGTGTACACTTTGTTGTTGTAGATGTACTTCATCTTACAATGTAGAGTGGAAAGAACACCATTCATTGCATGAATCCATGGCCTACCTAAGATGAGGTTAGATGAAACATCATTGGGCATAACATGGATCAATGTGTCTAATGTGGCCACTCCAACTGTAAGAGGAAAAGTGATCACACCAAGTGGATTTTGTCTGACACTATCAAATCCAGTGATAGACAAGGAGGAAGGTTGGATGGTTGAT
Source organism: Sequoiadendron giganteum (assembly GCA_007115665.2). NCBI lineage: Eukaryota > Viridiplantae > Streptophyta > Pinopsida > Cupressales > Cupressaceae > Sequoiadendron > Sequoiadendron giganteum. The sequence goes on from CM021102.1 coordinate 377,912,526, forward strand.
TTATCGATATGGATCCTATCCAAGAGATTGACACTACACACATTAATAGTGGACCATTATCAACAAGGGTTCACTTGATCCCTATACGTTTGTATTGAGATATGATCATGAAGGCTTCAGCTTGGTTTTTCACGTCCAAAGGAGGGAGCTCACTTTGGTGGAAAAAAATGTCAGCATTTAATCCTTGAATCATAGCTGCAATGTCATTCGTTAGTGCATTAGAAGGGACAAGAATTTGTTGTAAGGCTTCCTGCATCATGTGGTGATAGTGAGTGGAGGCTTGAATAAGGTCCCATAAATATATTTTAGTGGGAGTATTCCTTAGTTGGTCAACAAGGTCATCTCCCTAAGGAATGAATTTGGGTGAGGGGCAGCAGGTAAGATAGGAGGAGATGAAGGTAAGGAAGTGGAGGTTGATGGTTGGGAATGCAGGTTATTTTGGGTGTAATGTGTATGAGCAATGGTATTATGACTCAATTTCTATAACACATTAGGCTTAGGTGGGGAGAGAGTGAATTCAGGTTTAGAAGGTGGAGAAAGGATGACTTGAGGTTGAATAATATTAACATCCCCTTTGGAAGGAGATTCAATGTTATCCTTGATTTGCATCATGACATCCTCCCTAGGAGGAGAGAGTTTAGAAGAACTACAAGCTTCATGTGATTGACACTCAAGGAGTGGGTCTTCTAAAATAAATTCATCACTAGTAGGGGAATGATCAATGATGGGATAGGAAAGTGTGGGATGGGTAGGAGGGGAGTATATTTGAGTGTCAAAGGTCTCAATCTCTTGTTCCACACTATCAACCCTAGTATGAGAGCATGGAAGAGGTTCATCACATGTTGCATCACAAGGGGGGGAGACATCAAGAGAAGATCCACTTTGATTGTCAAATAGATTATCCCAAAGGGTTGGAGCATGGGGTAAGGGAGGGTCAAGAGTTTCATAACTTGTAATAGGTGTATCTTCTAACACCAACCTATCCTCTTGGCATCGAGGACGGGTATTAGGAGAAGGACAAGTTTGAGGGTCATGGTTAGAGAGACTAGGTAAGGGGATGATGTTTTCATTTTGTTGTTGAATGTTTTACAAAGGATAGGGAGGATGAGGAATACAAGAAATACCATCATGATCCTCAATGGTTGTGTCTTCTTTCACTAAGATACCTTCATCACCAATGGTAGAGATATCAGGAGAAGAACAATAATGATTATCATGATTATCAATGTTTGTATCCTCATCGGTAAAAGCTTTAGTGGATGATCTAGAAGAGATGAAGTCATCAAGGGATTCATCTAACATGTCCAATTCATCACAAATAAAGGGGTCACTATCTCTAAATTTGTGAATGGGTGCATGTGATGTTGTTAAAGTGTTGTTGTCATTTTCTCCAAAATCCGATTTAAATGATCTAGGAATTAACACAACAAATGAAAATAATCTAATGATTTCCCAAAGTACCATGAATGCTAGTTAAAATGTAACAAAATCTATGTAAACTTAACATTCAATACAAAGGCTTAGAATGAAATGCAATTTTCAGATTTTGAACAATGTAATTTACTGATTATATTATGCAATGATTTGAAAATATGGTGTTGGAAATACAAAATTGAAAATTTACAATGCATGAAATGAGCTAATTTATGCTAGATTTAATGAAATACATGCTATAGAAACACAACCAACTGATACAAATAGGTGATGGGGGAAAACAGAAGCCTAAAAATAGAGTTTTCAACTCTGTAAAGGGTTGTTTCAGAGGCCTAAAGGGACTAGGTCGGCTAGGGTGGTGACCTAGTCCTCTTGGTGATTTTTTGAGATTTTAGAGAATATTTTGATGGATCCAGGTGGTTTTTGTATTGGGTGACGTAGACCTAAGTTGAAAATGCAAAATTTTAGAAATTTTGAAATGATATAAATGCAAAAATGCAACCTACATGCACTTTTTACCAATGCAAATGTTAAAACCCTTGAATACAATTTAAACAATGCCTAATGCAATGCAATACCATATTAGGAAGAGGAAGAGGTCCAAATCAAAAAAAGAAGGTGTAGGAAGGTTGGGTTCACCAAAATGAACAACCAAAAACATATAAAAATAGGGAAAGGGTATTCCCTTTACTAGGCCCCTAGGGTTTTTCCCCTAGGAGCACTTGGTTTAGGAATACCTCTCTTTCTCCTAACGATATGTTCTTTGGGTAGGTTCATTCAAAGGGGGGTTGATTGGGGGTTTGTGATGTGTGTAATGAAGTGTGTCTAAATGCTGCAAATGAACAAAATAAACTAACTAGTAATATAAAACCTAAGAAATGTAACTATGTTGGAAAACACGCTATGATATGCAAAATAACCTAGGAAACATAAACAAACAACTACAGAAATGAATAGAAAGAAATACGTGCACTTGGAGGCTGAAAGAGGATTGCTTGAAGGTCTAGAACCCTGGAAAAACTGATGCAAAAGCTGAGAAGGACACTTACACCATTTTGGGTGACCTAGTCCTTTTTTTGAGAAAATCTACTAGGACATGTTTCTGCCAAAAGGGTACTTAGATCTACAAAAATTGAAAAAATATATGTATGGTGGGACAAGGTCACCACTAATGGTGACCTAGTCCCTTTCATCCTTTTGAGAAGTCTGAAAGCGGGATCTGGAGGTCTCGGTCTACACTTTTTGGTTCTTGAGGTACTCGGATCCGAAACTGTGATTCTCCCTAAGAGACTTTTAATGGATGTTTTTCCCTATCCAACAAGGAGGTGTACCCTAGCTTGCTTGAGAAGAGTGGTGGATGGTTTCTTGAGAAGATTGAGTGAGTTATGAATAATGAGTGTGACTTATGAGAAATTAGGGTTTTTAGGCTTATTTATACAAGTTATTCCCTAATTTTACCGAAATAACACCATATAGGCAACCTTACGGTTTTAGAGACAAAATCCCCAAAAAAAATTAGGTTAAATTTGAATTTTATGCCACATGGGACTAGGTTGCCCAAGGTGGCCACCTAGTCCACCTAGGAGAATTTGAGTGGTTATCAGTAATTAAAGTGTGATTATTTATGTTTATCGGGATTATCTCATGAAAACACACTAAGATAGGACCTATATGTTTATTAAGGGGTCATTATAGCATAAGAAAAGATTTATTTGGTGATGGAAAGTCTAGGAAAGCATGAAAATTTTTTACAACACTTTGGCACAAGCCTTGGAAAGAGGTAAAAAATGGTTGAAAATGGTCCAAAATCCACAATCAAAGGTCAAAATGAGCGAAAAGTGTCAAAGTATATACTTTTTGGTGACACACCCACAAAAGAAGCACAAAAAAACCACTCCAATACAAGAACCCACCACTAAAGGAAAGAGAGCCATGAGCTCGAGAGGAAAGGCCCAAGCCACAAAGAATAAGCTGACAACAAATTGCTAGCCACCACAAGCAACACTAACAACTCCAAAAGTGAGCCCTAGCCAACATAGTCAAGAGAAGAGCCAAGACAAGCAACCGGCTCCAAATGGGAAGAATGTGTCCATAGAGCCTCCTAGGGCATCCAAGAGAAAGACCCCAAAAAAAACCTAGTGCCTCTTGGAGAAACCCCAAAGCAAAGACAGCCACAAAAACACATAGAGACCTCAAATCATCTTCACCCTCTCTAGTGTCACCAACCTCAGAGGAATATCTATTCCAACCTGTTTGCTCCATTCAATTTCTTCCACCAGCAGAGAATGGGCTCCTCATGCTCCAACTCGCAGCACCCGAAGAACAAGAAAATATGAAAGGAGATTTTAAAATGACCTCCAATAGCTCCCCAAGAGGTGTCAGAAGCCAACAAAAAGTGCTTACATCATTTGCATCATCATCCTCCCTACTCCCGCCCTCCTCATAGATCAAACCCCCACTCCCGCTTGAACCCCCACTCCCACTCATCTGCATCATTTCAAAACTTAGGACTTTGTTGTTGAACCAAATAAGTTTCACTATCAAAGTATGTTAAGTGGTTGTGACATTTATAATATTATTACTCTTATTTAAATTTTAGATAATTAAAATATTTCAAATTATATTAAATCTATTTGAATTAAATAATTTTTACTTTATATAATCAATCAATAAAATTGAATATATAGCTATCAATATTTATTATATAATTGATTAATAATATTTATTAAATAGCTATACACATATTAAATTATCAAATAAATGATATTCAATGTATAACTAAAAACATATATATATATAAATGAAATTGTAGAGGAAGAGGGTTTTTGGGAATCTAATTCCCCAATAGCAGCAAAGGGTTTGGCCAGCATTGAAAAGTTTTTTTGGAATACGGGGGATATGGATGAGCAAGAGGATCAGGATCAATTGAAATCATAAATCATAAAAAAGGGTCTCAACTCAGGGGGAGGCCCAAATAGTATTGTCAATTTGCAATGAGGAGGACTAGGGGATTGATCAAAGGGATGTTGTCTCAACTATCCCAAAATCTCTCTCTTTAGCCCAATCTCCTTATCAACCAAGTGTAAAGAAATCACCATGGAAGAGAGGAAGGGGGTCAAATCTAACAATGCTAAGAGAGCAGATTGAGGCAGGGGTACAAAAAACCATTTTAGATTCTATTCCAAACAAAAGATTAGGGAGATATTGTTGCTCTCCTTGTTTTCAATGAAGATCTTATCTTGGAATGTCAGGCGAATTAATGCCCCTAACAAACGTGCTTGCATCAACCACAAAATTGATGTTTGTGGAGTGGACATTTTCCTCTTGCAAGAAACAAAATCTTCATCTGCAACTTATGAAGCCACAATTCAGAAATGGATGAAATGGGCCTCATCTCATTCTCCAGTAGAAGGGGCTTTGAGTGGTCTAGTACCTCTTTGGAATCCAAAGGTTGTAAATGTCAAACCCTGTAGAAATGAGAACTATTGGTAGCTCTTGGAAGTGTCCAAATTTGATTTGCAGTTCTAGCTATTGAATGTTTATGGGCCAATTTCAACTATTGACAAAAAGAACTTATGGGATGAGCTCACATGTCAAATAAGTGGTTTTGGAGATGGGAGAATAGTGGTGGTCGGGGATTTCAATGCAATAACAAACTTACATGAAAAAAGTGGGGGTATCATCCCTCCAATTAAAGTAATGCCAGACTTCAGTATGTTTATTCTTACGAATGCACTAAAGGATATCTTACCTCTTAAGGGTAAATATACTTGGACAAACAAAAGGAAAGGCTTCTTGGAAATAGTTGAACATTTGGATAGATTTCTAGTGACGTCCAATTGGTTCTCATCACAAAATAAGCTTGAATCTGAAATCCTTCATTTTCAAAGATCTAACAATTATGCTATTTGTCTAAACATTTCAAATGTTTCACTCCCAAAAGGAAAATATTCATTCAAATTTGAAAGAATGTGGTTTACGCATCCGCGGTTCATGGATTTATTGAGGGATTGGTGGACTAATGTGTCATATGAGCAAGACACAAAGATGTTTCAGTTGTGTAGAAAGTTAAGATACATGAAGGATAAAATTATAAGATGTAATATACAAGTCTTTAAGAATATTTTCAAATAAAAAGAATTAGTTTTTCAAGAGCTTACAGATGTTCATGATCAGGTAATTCAAAATGGGTTAGATACATTATTGTTTGACAAACAGAAAAAGTTACAAGAGAATTGGGAAGAGCTGTGTGCAAGGGAAGAGATTTACTGGAGGAAAAAATCTCATGAATTATGGCTGAGAGAAGGAGATCATAATACAAAATTATGTCATGCCTCTATGCAGATTAAGAAGGCAGCAAAGCTATACAAGCAATTCAAGAAATTACGACATGAAATTGGCTTCTCAAGGAAGAAGATATTAATAGGGAAGGAGAACTAAATACTTTTTTTATCTCTTGTCTACTTCTCAAATTAGGAGTGACCATAAAATAAGAGATGAAAGTGAACTTCTTGATTCAATTCCTATGATTGTAACTAAAGATGACAATGTTGGTTTAATGAATCCATTTACTCTAGAGGAAGTAAAGAAGGTAGTTTTGTCCTTTCCACTAGATAAGGCCCTGGGGCCAGATGAGTTCACAGCTTTATTTTTCCAAAAATGCTAGGATTTTTTGTGTTATGACCTTCTTTGGGCATTGGAAAAATCTAGGAGAATAGGGATGATTCTAAATCAATTCAATGTAAAAAATATTATAATTCTTCCCAAGGTGAAAGAACCCAAAACATTTGTAGAATTCAAATCTATATTATTGTGCAATACAATTTATAAAATCTTTACTAACGAAATATACTTAAGATTGCAACCTTTGATTGCAAAGATAATTTCTCAAGAACAAGGAGGATTTATTCCAATGAGGGAAACTTTTGAAGGAGCAATAGTAGCACATGAGGATCTTCACATGATAGCAACTATGAATCTTCCTTCATTCATAGTTAAGTTGGAAATGATGAAGGCATATGATAGGGTTGACTGGAATTTCTTAAACAAAGTGCTTCAAAAGTTTGGTTTCTCGGTAAAATGGTGTAGATGGATAATGTCCTATTTGTCAGGGGTAAGATTCTCAGTTATCATCAATGGGAGTCCCACACTTTTTCTTCAGTGCTTCACAAGGAGTACGTCAGGGGGATCCATTATCACCTTTTCTTTTCATTATATTGGTGGAGGCTCTAAGTAGATCTATCTTATTAAAGCATAATCAAGGTCTATGGCATGGGGTTAAGTTAGCAAACTTAGATGTATCAATTACTCATTCCCTCTTTGTAGATGATACTCTCCTCTTTGGTAAGGAAACAATTAGTGAAGCTAATAAATTCAAAGAAGTGTTGGATAAGTACTCTTCTACTTCGGGCCAAAAGATTAATGCAGCAAAGTCAAAAATATATGTTTTTAATGTTGTTGCTAGTATAAAGACAAAGATTGTTCAACTATTGGGTTTTCAATAATGAAAGGATGTTTTTGAACAAGGAGAATGAAGCATGGAAGGAGTCCCTCTACTCCCTACTTGTGGACATGAACCTTATCTTTTAGGCGTTCTTTGGAGTCTTCTTGTTTGTTGTTTGTTGTTTTTCTTTTCTTAAGTGTTGTTCTGGTTGCATGCTCTTATATTATCTTTTTTATGTTTAAATTGTCAATGTTTCAAACTTATGGGATCAAAGCTCTTTCCCCACTTACTTAATTAAAAACATATTTCAATTTTCTTTATAAGTATGAGGGCCACCTTTTAACTTTCATAATAAATATTTTTAAAAAATATAAATAAAGAGTTATGCATGTATGTTGTAAGTATGTATGTATGTATTTATTTATTTATTTTTATAATTATGCATACATATATGTATGTGGGTGATGTATTATAATATATATAGAGTTTTTTTTTATATTTATTTGAGAGTTATTTTTATATAATTAAGAAAAAGTGTAGAGCCCTCTCCCACTAAATTATTTTATATTTATATATTTTTGAGTTATTCTATTTTACTTCAAAAATTTTAAAAAAATATTTGATAATATTTGGTAATATTTATTAAACAATTATTTTGAATTTTTTAAAATCTAAAATAACAACATGAAACTCTTTCATATCATTGTATAAGACCTTTGAATGTAATAATGATCATAAAATAAAATAATTTAATTTAATTATATTTCACTATTTTTTTATGATATTTGTGCTAATTTAGAAACATTTATTTTATAAATAAAAATAATAATGAAAAACTATACACAATAAAAAATTTAAAAACAATTTAATATATTTCAAATTGGAATTGTCTTCCTCTTGAGTGATCATTCCCATTGGCTCAATTTTCTTTCCTCAATATTTTAGTGGCATAGCATTGGCACCAATTGATATGGGAATAAACCATTCACATTTAATTTGTGGAGAAATGTTTAATTACTTTAATTTGTTTACTTTTTAAATAATTTTTTTAAATTTAAAAATTAATATTTATTATAAAACTTTTTATTAATTTTTTAATATAAATATTTAATATTTAACTATAAATTCAACTTTCTAAAAAAATTACATTCATCCATTTCACATATATATAAATTTAAGAAATTATAACTAGTGTTAAGTTTTTGTGATTTATAAAAATTATATATACTTACGCTAAAGCAAAAAATATTCAAATTAAAAAAATAAAAAAATAATTACAACATTAAAAAAAATATTTATTTATTTTCCCTCATCATCTCAAAACTGAGATGGGGTTTAGATAAAAATAAATAAATAAATATTCATAATCCTTAACTAAGTGGAAGGTCAATAAAACATCCTATATGAAGAAATATAATATTAAAACAGGAAAGAAGCTACATAGTATTATTTCATGTAAAATTTAATATTTTATAATAAATATCATTTCCCGTTTATTACTTTTTTCCTCAAATGTTTATCCCCTATAGTCGGTTTTCAACAACCGTTTCTGTGATATTGGGATTGTGAAAGCCTTTGATGTTGGTTACCATCTCTTGCGGATTCAAATTATCTTGTATGAATTCACATGGTTACAGGGGCGTTCCAAATAAAAGCATATCCGCTGTGATTTAGAAGCGAGGAAGAAGAGAAGAACACAAATAGTTTGCAATGGCTGCTACATCAACATCCACGTTGATCCTCATGTACTTTCTGTTAGGAGGATTTGTTGTATGCAACCTCCTTTCAATTCAATGCAATGCCAATGCAGAAGGAGATGCACTGATAGATGTGAAGAATATGTTGCATGACCCACAAAATGTTTTGGGTAGCTGGGATCCAACCCTGGTGGATCCCTGTACATGGTTTCATGTCACCTGTGACAACAACCAACATGTAACGAGGGTGTAAGTCTATATATCTTTCTTAGACGATATAAAAGTTTCTATAAAATATAAGTTAATACAACATACATAACATTGAATTGCTCTAAGTATGATATGTATAAGTTTTATAGGGATCTGGCAATTAATGGCCTTTCTGGTACTCTCTCACCACGGATCGGTGATCTTCCCAACTTACAATACCTGTAAGTTTATCAGCATGCACATTTTAAGAATGAATATGTTTCAGTTCAAGCTGAATTTTCTTTAAACCAGCTTTATGTATGTGAATTATTATTTCAGGCATTTATTCCGCAACTCATTGAGTGGAAGCTTGCCACCAAGTTTGGGGAAATTAAAAAATCTGATTGCCCTTGATCTTTCTGGCAATAAGTTCAGTGGAAAAATACCCAACTCACTTGGCCAACTCTCCAACCTCCGCTTCCTGTAAGTCACCTTTCTCCTGGGCTTTCATTGTTAAATCTTAAATTCTTTTAGGAAGTTTTGATCTTTGTTAATGCCAACATTAGCTATCATAAATGTCTGATTTAGATCTGGGTTTCAAGATCCTTTGATTTTAGTCTTTTGGTGATCTCATTCTTCTTTCTGTTTGTTATGATCTTTAGAGGGAATGTATATGTAAATGTTCTTTTATGTTCTGTAAATCATGTTTGATGTTATTTTTTTTTGGAGGTAGCAGAAATAATCTAGTAGGTTTTTAAAGTTATATTAATTCTTTGGACAAAGTGCATTTGCTGAAAAATAGAAATCTATTAATAACCTGTTTTGTTATGTCTTAATTTTTCAGACATCTTTCAAACAACCAACTCAGTGGCCCTGTTCCAACAGGAGGATCCCTCTCAAGATTCGGATATGAAAGGTATTTTTTTATTTTTTTTTATTTCATTTAGTTGTTTCTTTTAAGGTCTTATATAATCCATATGACTTGGCTTTTGGTTGTCACATGTTGTGTTGTGGGTTGAAGTTTTAAAGGCAATCCAGGCCTTTGGGGCAGTGTTGTGCACAAGCCATGTTAAAAAGTGAAATGAAATGGAAAGCATTGCAGTTTAAATAATTATTGATAAAGCAATAAGATTTACCTTGTAGTTTCTACTTACATGCCAGACAATCTGATATGTGCAATCATGCATATAATTTTGAAAGCAATAAGATTTACCTTGTAGTTTCTACTTACATGCAATCTGATATGTGCAATCATACATATAATTTTGATGTAATAAAGATTTGATATTAATAACTATAAAATAAAGAAAAGATTACCATTTGTTGGTACAATATTTTCCTAAACTAAGAATTGCAAAACATAACATTTTATGTCATTCATGATTTATTATTGTTAAATTATCCTTCACATGTGTGCTAACATAACGTGAACATTACACAGTTTTTTTAATGAATTAGATGTATATGTACCTTTTTGAATTCAAATAATCATGAGAAAAACGTCACAATATAGTAAGAATCTATTAGTGAAACATTGTTGTTAGGACAAAATTTTGTATTCCTGTGAAAGAGATAAAACACTATAAAATTGAAAATGCCATTCATTTTTCGATGCTCTATATGTGTAAAGGAAAATAAACATTTTCAAAGATTTATTTAGCAAATATATATTTATTTTATTTTATTTATAAGACTATTAATCTTATTTATAACATTGATAATAGAATAATTAAATGGTAAATTGGGATGTTTTTGATAAAGTATGAATCAATTTGAAATTAAAAATAAATTATCTGTGTTTGTATTTTTTCTTAAATCTTGTATTTCATTCATCTTATCTAATTTAAGTTTGTACATTTGAATCAATTTCATAAGCATAGAACTACTTTCTAAGTTGTGGATTTGACCATATAACTTATGTGTTTTTTCTTTTTAGTTTGTCAAATCCAATATTGTAAAACTTATAAGTAGTTTTCATATTGTTAGGGGAGATATTCCTAGATCAACAACTAAATAATATTGTCTTTATAGTCTTGCAAAGGATTATCGCGCAATAAGCAACTATGCAGATGGCCTAGATGGTGATGATGACTTAAATTCTATTTAAAGTGCATCAATCAAAGTCTAATTTTGATAAATGTTCCATGAATATTGTTAGGATGGGAATGATCTAGCATGAGAGGATAAAAAATGAGTGTAACTAAATGCATTTAAACACCAAGGACATAACAATAAAATCATACAAATGTGTGTTTACTTGGCTCATAACATCTAGAAAAATAACTTGGAGTCATTTAAATTTGTGAGAGTATGGGGAAGTGTGGATATGAATAGGATACGTTCAAAGGAATGAAGATATGTATAAACAAGGATAGGGGGGATAGTATTATTTTTTAATTTATAATTGTATTAAATATCTTCTCAAAATGGACCTAAAACTAAATGAAAATAGCAATGACAATGAAAATTTTAACAGTACAATTTGTACTCACTTTGAGGTACATGTGAATCCTAAAATGATCATATAAATACCAAGGACATAACAATAAAATCATACAAATGTGTGTTTACTTGGCTCATAACATCTAGCAAAATAACTTGGAGTCATTTAAATTTGTGAAAGTATGGGGGAGTGTGGATATGAATAGGATATGTTCAAAGGCGTGAAGATATGTATAAACAGGGATAGGGGGGATAGTATTATTTTTTAATTTATAATTGTATTAAATATCTTCTCAAAATGGACCTAAAACTAAATGAAAATAACAATGACAATGAAAATTTTAACAGTACAATTTGTACTCACTTTGAGGTACATGTGAATCCTAAAATGATCATATATCTTAATATATGATACCACTAAAAAAAGTGCACAAAAAAAAAAGAATTGACATTGCATGTTTACTTTATCTATTCCAAAACTATTTAATTATTGATTATGTATTGATTGAACACTAAAAAATATGATTTCATGGTGATATCGAATATTTTTATTAACCACACAATTGTAGGATTCATCTATGAGTGGTAGCATAATAGGCTTTGTTGTTTTGATTTAGAATTCATAAATCCAGAAAATTGATGTAAATAAATATTCATAAATCTAGTTATGTAGCATATTTGTTGGTTTTAATTATCACTTCAATTGGTAGGTACAATCATACCAAAATAAATATATTTTTCCAAAGAAAGGGTATTTGGTAGGGTGTCAACAATTGATAAGCTTTAGAAATTAGTTATTTTTTATTATGTTGAATTTGGCATTATATCTTGTTTTCAATTTCTATTATTATTTATTTTTTGTCTTGACTTTGTATTTTCCCTTGAAGTCTAGATGCAGGCACATAATTGTGGTAATTATTTTGTAGTCATTTTAGTCTCTTACCTTACTATTGAATCAGTCCTAATGTACATAAATGTGTGTTTGCATAAATATGTATATTAGAACATTTGTAATATGGTTACTCTTAAAGTTGCATTTAGGAGTTCAAGGGTTCAATGCACATCACACATCCCTATTCAAGTACACCTGAGTTGGCCTAATGGTGGAGAACTTGTACTCTTGAAAGAGAGGTCACAAGTTTAAATCTTGCAGAGGGTAAGGTATGTACACCTTGTATTGTGGAGCACGAGTTAGCTCCCTCATATTGGGAGTACGAGGAGTCCCATATACTGCAAGCCATCTGTAAACCCAAAAACAAACCGCCTAGTATCGTGGACTATAAAAGGACATTTCCTTTCCTTATTCAAATTCTAATTGATTAAAATTTAAAATTATATTAAATCTATTTGTATTAAATAGTTTTAATACATATATAAACAATCAATAATAATATTTATTAAATAACTATACACATATATTATATAACCAAATAATGATATTCAATGTATAGTTATAAACATGTATATTATATAACTAACTAATAATATTTATTATATATCCATAAACATATTTATTATATAATTAGCTAATAATAAATAACTTATAACTATAATATATAAATTTCATATATTTATAATTATAATTATATATATATATATATATATATATATATATATTTATAATTATAATTATATATATATATATATTTATAATTATAATTATATATATATATATATTTATAATTATATATATATATATATATATATATATATTTATATATTTATAATTATAATTATATATATATATATATATATATATATTCTTAAATAAATTTATATTGATAATGATATGGGGAGAATGGTTTAACTATTTTGTATTACTTCAAATCAAGAGTTCATGGTACATGAATTTAATTTTTAGTTTTCAACATGAAGTTCAAGGATGAAAGGAATTTCTCAACAATTTTTTTATCAATTTCTTTTTATAGATTTAGATTTTTTACTCTCTTTTTTTATGTATTTGGGAATTGGTTGTTATTGAGTGGTTCACTCAAGTTTGTAGGTATTTATTTTACAATGAAATTGATTTTACTTGAGGAAGTAATGGTGGGGAAAAAGGAAGAATATATTTGGTGTCTAGTATCTATGTTAGGTTTTTTATTAGATAAACATTTTTTACCAAAGCTATGAACTAGAAGAGGGTTTTGAAAGGATATTAAAACCTTGTACATCAAGAAAAGGAAACAACATGTAACAAGTTTTGGTTGAGGGTTTTTGTCCCCTTTGTTTCAAGTGGAAATATTGATTTAGGTTAAGATATTTAGCTTAAATCCCCTTATCTCCATCCTAAATTTTGATGAATCCAACTTAGCTTACAATTGCAAATCTTTTGATCTAATTGTATATATTCTTTAATCTAATTTACATGGCTAGGCCATTAGATTATTGAATATATTATTTATCATTTGTAAACATTTCATGTCTAGTTTAGAAAAGAATAAATTAAATCTTGTTCTATCCAATTATTGCAAAACACAAAACCTAAAACACCTTCTATTCTTCTAACATATCATCATCATATCCATCTCATCATCACTTTCTTCTATCTTTCATTTTGTAGGAACATTTGTGTGTCTTGAAACTTATACTTGATTTATGAGTTTCATGACCCATTGTTCTTAATCTAATATTCTTGTGACAAGAAGTTATCGGATTATCTTCCCATGCTTTGAATAGCTCTAGTGTTGAGCTTGGGTTTGTTAACTCATCCCTCCAAGGAACTTCTACAATGCAATCATCGTTGGATCCTATTCCTATCTTGCCGATGATCTTTGAGTCACAACCCCCTCATGGTTTTCTTGGGTTTGATAACTATGTGCCTATGTTCTTGAGGCTCAAATTTAGAAACTATACTAAGAATTGGCTGGTCTCCAAGAATTCTCGAGTACAAAACATTTGATTGGAGAGGTTTTCCCCATAGATAATCTTAGGAGATTGTTAATCGATGATTCACAAGATGTGGAAGTTCTATGTAGCCTAACTCACATAATGGATTCAAGAATTATTTATTTTCTATCATTATGTCAAAGGTGAATGAAATTTGGATAGTAAAAAAATTAAGAATAAGTATTCTAATACTTAATTAAGTGGAGGGTCGATAAAACACCCTATATGAAGAAATATAATATTAAAATTGTATGTAACATTAATATTTTATAATAAAATATAATTTCCCATGTATTACTTGTTTCCTCAAATGTTTATCTTGAATAGTGGGTTTTCAACCACTGTTTTTGTTATATTGGGATTGTGAAAGCCTTTGATGTTTGTTACCATCTCTTGCGGATTCAAATTATCTTGTAAAAATTCACATGGTTACAGGGGCGTTCCAAAGAAGAGCATATCTGCATTGAATTAGAAGCGAGGAAGAAGAGAAGAACACAAATGTTTCGCTATGGCTGCTACATCAACATCCACGTTGATCCTCATTTACTTTCTGTTAGGAGGATTTGTAGTCTGCAACCTCCTTTCCATTCAATGCAATGCCAATTCACAAGGAGATGCACTGATAGATGTGAAGAATATGCTGCATGACCCACAAAAATTTTTTGAGAGCTGGGATCCAACCCTGGTCGATCCCTGTACATGGCTTCATATCACCTGTGACAACAACCAACATGTAACGGGGGTGTAAGTCTATATATCATATAAAAATTTATATACAAAGGTTGACACAACACACATTACATTGACGTTCTCTAAGTATTTTGCAGGGATTTGGCATTTAGAAGCCTTTCTCGTACTCTCTCACCACGGATCGGTGATCTGCCCAACTTACAATACCTGTAAGTTTATTAACATACACATTTTAAGTATGAAAATGAAGGTGGATTTTCTTTAAACATTTATGTGTGTATTATTAATTCAGGCATTTATTCCACAACTCATTTAGTGGAAGCTTGCCACCAAGCTTGGGGAAATTAAAAAATCTGATTGCCCTTGATCTTTCTGGCAACAAGTTTAGTTTTGAAAAACCCACCTCACTTGGCCAACTCTCCAACCTCCGCTTCCTGCAAGTCGCCATTATCCTGGGCTTTCATTGTTAAATTTTAAATCTATTTTAGAAAGTTTTGATCTTTGTTAATGCCAACATTAACACTCATAAATGTTTGATTTAGATCTGGGTTTAAAGATCCTTTTATTTTAAACTTTTAGTGGTCTCATTCCCCTTTCTGTGTGTTTTGATCTTTAGAGGGAATGTAAATGTAAATATTCTTTTTATGTTCTGTAAATTATGTTTGATGTTTTTGGTAGGTTTCTAAAGTTATATTAATTGTTTTTTATGGCATTAATTTTCAGACATCTTTCAGACAACCAATTCAGTGGCCCTGTTCTAAGTGGCCCTGTTCTAACAGGAGGATCGTTCTCAAGATTTGGATATGATAAGTGATTTATTTATTTATTTTATATTTCATTTGGTTGGTTCTCTTAGAGTATGAAATAATTCATATGACTTTATCTTCATCATTTTTTTATTGTTGGATGTTATATATATTTATGGATTAAAGTTTTAAAGACAATCCAGACTTTCGGATGATACTGTGCACAAATCATGTTGAAAAAATAGAATGAAATGGAGCACATTGTTGATAAAACAATAAGATTTACCTTCTAGTTTCTACTTACATGCTGGGCAATCTGATAAGTGTAGTCATGTATTTAATCTTGATGTAATAAGAGAAGCATTTCCATAGGTTGGTACAATTCTTTTCTTTATAAAACCAGGATTCACAAATTATTTGTGCTTTCTGTTACATTGTTTTTCTATCCTTTAATGTGTTTTTCATGGTTTATTATTATTTTTAAATTATCTTTCAGATGTGAGGACACAACGTGAACATTCCACAGTTGTTTTAATGAATTATATGTAAATGCGTTGTTTCGAATCTAAATAGTCATGAACACAATAAAAATGTCTTTGGTATCTATATTTATGACAAAGATTGATTGTTCTATCATACAGTTAAAAGGTCAAGAATACAGTAAGAAAGTCTACAGGCGAAACATTGCTATCAGGACAGAGCTTCGTGTTCCTACAAAAGAGATAAAACACTATAAAATAAGAAAAAGATAATGCAATATGCCATTCATTTTTCAATGCAAGGAAAATAAACATTTTCTAAGATTTATTCAGTAAATATACATTAATTTAACTTAATTAATATTTGTAAATATAATTAAATATTAATTTAGGAAATTAAATATAATGGACGATGACATTTAGTTTTATAAATGAAAGTAGTAGTTCTAGAATCTGATTTAATTTGAAATAAGAAATGTATTTTTTTTGTTTGTGTTTTGTCTTGAATTTTGTATTAGATTCATCTTTTTTCGGTTGAGTTTGTACTTTTAGATCAATTCTATAAGCATAGTTACTCTATGGGTTGTAGATTTGATCATATAACTTGTGTGATTTTTCTCTTTAATTTGCTACATCCACTAATGTCGAACTTAATAATACCTTTACATGGCTGGCATATTGTCTAGGGAGATGTTCCTAGGACAACACCTAGAAAAGATTGACTTTATAGTCATGCAAATGAATTATTACACAAGCAACCATGTAGATGGCCTAGATGATGATGATGAAATAAATGTTACATTTTGTTCATCAATCAAAGTCTAGTTTTGATAAATGTTCCATGAATATTGTTATGATGGGAATGATCTAGAATGAGATTGTTGCGATCGTTTGTCCTTGATGACATGTGCCTTGACTGGGATAGGTGTACATGTCATGTGGTTTGCAATCTAGCAGTGTTGAAAGGTTCTTTGAATTTTTACAAGGCTTATGATGGTATTGAAATTACACTCATTTTTTTTTCACAGACTTGCAGACAATATCATTGTTTGTTAATAATGTTTTTTGACTTAGTATGCAGCGGATTTCAACTATTATTTTCTTTTGTCTAAACAACTCATTGGGAAAGGAAATAGGGCAATGAGAGAGTTGTTCAATTGTTTTGTTCTTTATCTTTTTGCAATAGTTGAACCCTAGTTGTGCCACCATTGGAAATCTTATAATTTGTTGTTGTGTGTTGAGACTTGGCTTAAGCTAAAACGAAATGTTGTTTAATATGTTTTGGTGAACTACTTGCATGTTGAAGATTGGAAGAATCATGTTGTTACCATTATGGAGTTGCTTTGCAGATAGGTGGTATATTGTTTGACTGGCCGCCATGACAGGTATTTTGTTTTGTTTTTTAGTTTAAGCAAACTGGTATATTCTTCCTTGTCATTCTGAGTAGTTACAAAATGTGCTATTCCGTTTGGTGTAACCTGAGTTTAAAAACTCTTGGGTTCCTTGAATTTGATATATTGGTTTCTCTGTATTTTGTATATGATTCATTATGAAAGAGAAAAACATGAAAAACAATATGGGTACACGTATTATTGTGAAGGGTTTCATTTTCCTAGTACAAACCCTAGTTAATAGATATGGTTTTTGTTTTGTAACAGTTTCTTGTCTCTAAATTATGGTTGTAAGCCATTTTAAAAGAGATCTGTAATAGTGAAAAAGATATACAAAATCAGAGTGAGATATATTTTGTTGAATGATTTTTGTAAAATCAGAAGACGAATAGATACATATGTTAACTCCGGTTTCTACAACAGAGATTCATTTTGGTTGAAAGTTTTGTGGAGAACAAATTGAGGTTATATTTTGGATCTTTTATCATGGCATGAATTGACTTGTGCAGTGGAGCTTTTAGAATTGCACATACAATGCAATTATAAGATCCTTACTTTACAAGTGAAATCTACATGTAAGAGATTTTGAAAAGGAGTTGGTACTCCTATTGAAGTAGGTGCTTCAGATTGTTTCAGTGACTGAGTTGGTGCTCAAAATGATATTGTAAATAGATTTTTTAGATTAAGCCTGCAAGGCATTTTCGAGTGGTTTTTCTACCCCTAGAGGGTTTTCCACTCGGCATCTCTTTGTGTCTCTATTATTTCGTGTGCACATGTTTACCTTCTATCTTCCTTGCTGAAATTGTTGTTTTTAGGTTCTTCAAATGCTCTGATATGTATACTTATCCAGTTCAATAACCTTCAACACTATTTGCTCAGTTTTTCCTTCATGTTGGAAATATAGATATGTTTACTTCTGAAATAAAGGAATTTATCTTGTATGCTTGTTCATTCTCTCTTATAAAACAATGATGCTATGGTCCTGTAAGAAATATTTTACAACCTTGATTCACACCTCCCCCCCCTGATTCTTCCACCCCCTCAATGTTGTTCCACTTCCAACAAGTGGTATCAAAGCATAGGGTCCTTTGGTTGGTTTCCCTACCTAGGATTGTTTCTGATCTTGGAAGTTTGTTTAAAATGTCTCAAGCTCATGAAGGCACTTCTATGACAAGAGCTCCATTGTTTGATGGAACGGATTATGTGTTCTAGAAGATTAGAATGGAAACATATCTGACTTCTATAGATCTTGATGTATGGAGTATAGTATTAGCTGGATACACTGTACCAACTACTCTTCCCACATCTTCTGATGAGAAGAAAAAATATGAAACCAATGCTAGAGAAAAACATGCTCTCTTGTGTGCCTTGACTAAAGATGTTTTTATCAAGGTTATGCATTGTAGTTCTGCTAGGGAAATTTGGATTAAACTAGAAACTATTTATCAGGGAAATGAAAATATAAAACAGCCAAAAGTCCTCACTCTCAAACATCAGTTTGAAGAAATTAAAATGAAGGATGATGAAAGAATAGCTGATTATTTCTTAAGAGTTGATGAAATTTTTAATGCTATGAAAGGGTTAGGAGAATAGGTAAAGGAGTTTGATGTTGTCACTAAGGTTATCAGAACTTTACCAAATAAGTTTGAAGCTAAAATTGCTACTCTTGAAGAAAAGAAACATTTTGACCAGCTCACTCTAGATAGTTTACAAGGTACTTTAACTGCCTATGAAATGAAAATTAACAAAAATACTTCTACTGGTAAAGAAACTACCTTTAAGGCAGAAAATAAAACTTTATCAGATGATAGTGATTCTGATCTATCTGATTCCAAAGAAGCTCTTCTTGTTAAGAAACTGAAAAAGAAGTATAAGGGTAAGATACCTTTTAAATTTTTTACTTGTGGCAAACCTAGACATTTTGCTGCAAAATGTCCTTATGTTGATCAATCCTATGAAGATGAAAAACCAGAAAGACAATTTAAGAAAAAGACTTACTATCCTAAAAAGAAGTTTAACTTTCAACTAAAAAAAGTCTTTTTTCAAAAGAAGATTCAGATTTTGAGTCTGATGGTTCACTGGATGATGAGGACTTGACTTTATTTATGGCTAAAGTTGAAACTCAAAAGGTCTCAAACAAATAATCAGAGGAAACAACAAATAAAGAATCTAAAAAATAGTCTGAGGTAGAAAATTGTGAAATTGAATTACTTTGTGCTCTTCAAGAAATAAAAAGATTAAAGAAACATATTGTTTCTCAAGAACATAATTTAGATAGAGACCATAGTTCAGATAGTTTGGTCACTAGTTTACAAATTGAGCTTGAAGATTCTAAAAAAATGGTGGATACTCTTCAGTCTGTTCTTATTGATAAAGATAAAGAGATTCAAACTCTTAAAGAACAGATTGTCAATCTAAAAAAACAAGTGGAAGGTTATGAGAGTACTATTCACTTGAATGAGATACTTGGAAAATAAAAACAACATAAAGATATGACTGGTATTGGGTTCAATACTGGTGAATGTTCAAAACCTTTACATCAGAACTTCAAGGCAACTAAGAAGAAGCAGCCATTTGAGTATCAATGAACCAATTTCAGGTTTAATGCTTTCTTTCATGATTATTGTTTCTTTTGTAATAAGTTTGGACACAAAATAAGCAACTGCAGAACAATGATGTCTAGAACACCTAGATTTGGTCACAAACAGTTCTTTGTTTTTTCTAATACTATTACGTGTTTCACTTGCAATTCTATTGGTCACACATCTAAGCATTGCAAACAAGGTAAACATATCTCTGGTAAAGTTTGGACACCCAAATTTGTTCAAAACATAGAACAATCAATGCTTGTCCAAACTACTCTTTTTTCAAGAAGGAAGACTTTATGGGTTTTGGATAGTGGTTGTTCCAATCACATGACAGGTGATAGAAACATGTTTTGTGAAATTTAGTGATAATACAGGAATTGAGATTAAAGGTAAAGGTTCTTTTCTTTTAAATGATGATACTCTTATCTATGATATGTATTACGTTGATGGTCTTAAACACAATATTTTAAGTGTTATCAGATTTGTGATAATGGTTATAATGTTATATTTCACTCACAATGTTGTGTTATAAAGAACAAATCAGGAAAAATAGTTGCAACTAGATTATGGGCACAAGGTAATGTTTATAATCTTCTTGACTCTTCCAATCATGAATGTAGTGAAGGGATATGTCTCATGGGTCAAGTTGAAGAAAATTGGTTGTGGCATAAGCGGTTAGGACATATTAACTTTGATAACTTGGTTAGGATTATCAAAAACCAGAATGTTAGAGGATTGCCTATTCTACAAAAACCTAAAAATATTGTTTGTAAGGAATGTCTAAGAGGTAAACAAACAAAGGTTAGTTTTAAATCCAAAGAACATGCTTCAACTAAACCTTTGCAGCTTGTACACACTGATTTGTGTGGTCCCACTAGAACAAGATCTATAAATGGTGAGCAATATTTCATGTTGTTTGTAGATGACTATACGAGAATGGTTTGGGTAACATTTCTCAAAAACAAGTTAGAAGATTTTGATAGATTTTAAAAAAATTGAAAGATGGTTGAGAAAGAAGTTGACACAAAACTTAAATTCTTACGATCAGACAAAGGAGGTGAGTTTACTTCTCAATAATTTATGGATTATTCTGAGAAACATGGTATAAAACGTCAGTATGCTACTGCAAGAACTCCTCAACAAAATGGAGTTGTTGAGAGGAAAAACATAATAGTAAAAGAAATGGCAAGGACAATGTTAGATGAAGCAAAACTACCAGATAAATACTGGAAAGAAGTTGTTCATACAGTTGTTTATACTCTAAACAGGGTACAAATTAGAGTAAAATCTAATTTCACTCCTTGTGAACTTTAGCATGGTAAATCAACTTCAATTAAATACTTCTGAATTTTTGGTTGTAAATGTTTTATTAAACGTGATGATGAAAAATTTGGCAGTTTTCAATCTAGATCGAATGAAGGTATATTTCTAGGATACTCTACTCATAGTAAAGCTTACAGGTGCTACAATAAAAGGCTGAATAGAATTGTTGAATCTGTTAACGTTAAAATTTGATGAAAAATTGCTTCTTAATGATGAGCTTCTGCAGGATGGTGACCAGGAACCTTTGTTAGGTCTTGACATTACTCCTAAGTTTGATGAAACAAATAATGTTCCACAAGAGGATGTTTCAAGTTCTAAGGCAGTAACATCTCCAAATCCACCCTACAAGATTGTTTTTAAAAATCATCCTCAAGATCTGATCATTGGGGATAGTAATGTTGGGATTTTAACAAGAAGAAAAGCTAAATTTGATGAGCAAGCACAAATTGCTGAATATTTCTATTTGATAAGTGATTTTGAGCCTAAAGTTGTATCTGATGCTTTAAATGATGAGTGTTGGTTGAAAGCTATGCAGGAAGAGATTAGTCAAATTGAGAAGAATAAGACTTGGGAGCTCATCCCAAGACCTAATGATAAGAATGTTATTGGAGGCAAATGGGTGTTTCGTAACAAGCTGGATGAGTGTGGCAAAGTAATAAGGAATAAAGCATGTTTTGTGTGCAAAGGATATGCACAACAGGAAGGTATAGACTTTGGTGAAACTTATGCACCTATTGCTCATATTGAATCTATCAGAATATTCTTAGCATACTCTTGTTTCAAAAAATTTAAGGTTTATCAAATGGATGTAAAAACCACATTCTTGAATGGTTATCTTGATGAAGAGGTGTATATGGAACAACCAGAAGGTTTTGTTGCAAAAGACAAAACTGATCATGTTTACAAATTAAAAAAGGCTTTGTATGGTCTTAAACAAGCTCCTAGAGCTTGGTATTCCAGGTTGGATGCACATTTAACAGCAAATGGTTTCAAAAGAGGTGGTGTTGATAGTAATCTCTATGTTAGAGTTGAAAGTGATGATGTTCTAGTTGTTGAGGTCTATGTAGATGATATAATTTTTGGCTGCAATAATGATGCTTTGTCTAAGATGTTTTCAAAGATTATGGAATCTGAATTTGAAATGTCAATGTTAGGTGAACTAACATTCTTTCTTGGTCTCCAAGTTTTACAGCTTGAACAAGGAATATTTCTGTCACAAACAAAATATGCCAAAGAGATGTTAATAAAGTTTCAGATGAATGATTGTCATCCTGTAAGCACACCTATGGTAACTGGTTGTAAGTTATCTAAAACTGATGATTCTCCTAATGTTGATCAAATAGAGTATCGGTCAATGATTGGTAGTTACTTCTAGACCGGACTTAATGCATGATGTATGTATGGTGTCTAGATTTCAATCTGCACCAAAACAGTCTCATCTCATGGTTGTAAAAAGGATATTCAAGTATATCCAGGGTACTCTTGATTTTGGTTTATGGTATCCACAAAATAATGATTTTTCTTTGACAGCATTTACTAATGCTGATTGGGCTGGTTGTTTAGATGACAGGAAAAGCACTAGTGGTGCAGTGTTTTATCTTGGTGATTGGCTTGTTGCTTGGCATAGTAAAAAACAAGATTCAGTTTTTTTATCAACTGTCGAAGCTGAATATATTGCAGCTAATTCTTGTTGTACTCAGCTTATTTGGATGGCACAAACATTATCAGACATGGGTATTGAGGTTGTTAAACTAATTTCTATTTTTTGTGATAACACAAGTGCAATTAACTTGTCTAAAAATCCCATTATGCAATCAAGAACTAAACATATTGCCATTAAATTTCTTTTTTGAGGGAAAAGGTATTGGCTAATGAAATAACAATGCAGTATGTTTCCACTCAAGCACAAGTGGCAGATATCTTCACAAAGCCTTTGGCTAAAGAAGTCTTTGAAGGGCTTCATTCTCAATTAGGAGTTGTCTCTCAATCTTTGCTCTCTTAAGCTTCATTCTTTGTTGAGGGGGAGCTTTTCAGCTCTCTAAGTAGTCTCTTGCTGCTCTTCATGGCTTTGCTAATTCATGTTCTATTTGTAGTTGTTTCATTCTATTTTGATTTTACCCTTTGGCCTTGTGACAAAAAAGGGGGAGAAATGACTTCTGGTTTCTCAAAATTATCAGAATTGGTTTCTCATTTTGGCTTCTCATTTTAGATGTTTCAGATGGATAGATTATCTTGGTTATATGGTTTTTTAGTTTCTGGCTCACTCACTATGGTTTCTAATTACTCCTATGTTTTTTTTGACTCCAATGATGGCTTGGGCTTTGAGCTTTCACTTTGATCTGTTTGTTTTTTCCATCAAGGACAAAGGGGGAGTTTGTTGCGATCGTTTGTCCTTGATGACATGTGCCTTGACTGGGACAGGTGTACATGTTACGTGGTTTGCAATCTGGCAATGTTGAAAGGTTCTTTGACTTCTTACAACGCTTATGATGGTATCGAAATTACACTCATTTGTTTTTCATGGACTTGAAGACAATATCATTGTTTGTTAATAAAAATTTTTGACTTAGTATGCAGCAGATTTCAATTATTATTTTCTTTTGTCTAAAGAACTCATTGGGAAATGAAATAGGGCAACGAGAGAGTTGTTCAATTATTTTGTTTTTTATCTTTTTGCAACAGCTAAACCCTAGTTGCACCACCATTGGAAATCTTATAATCTGCTATTGTGTGTTAAGACTTGGCTTAAGCTAAAATGAAATGTTGTTTAATATGTTTTGGTGAACTACTTGCATGTTGAAGATTGGAAGAATCGTGTTGTTACCGTTATGGAGTTGCTTTGCAGATAGGTGGTATATTGTTCGATTGGCCGCCATGACAGGTATTTCGTTTTGTTTTTCAGTTTAAGCAAACTGGTATATTATTCCTTGTCATTCTAAGCAGTTACAAAATGTGCTATTTTGTTTGGTGTAACCTGATTTTAAAAACTCTTGGGTTGCTTGAATTTGATATATTGGTTTCTCTATATTTTGTATATGATTCATTATGAAAGAGAAAAACATGAAAAACAATATGGGTACACGTATTATTGTGAAGGGTTTCATTTTCCTGGTACAAACCCTAGTTAATAGATGCGGTTTCTTTTTTTGTAACTATCTATTGTCTCTAAATTATGGTTGTAAGCCATTTTAAAAGAGATCTGTAATAGTGAAAAAGATATACAAAATCAGAAAGACATATATTTTGTTGAATTTTTTTTGTAAAATCAGAAGATGAAGAGATACATATGTTAACTCTAGTTTCTATAACAGAGATTCAGTTTGGTTGAAAGTTTTGTGGAGAACAAATTGAGGTTATATTTTGGATCTTTTATCATAGCATGAATTGACTTGTGCAGTGGAGTTTGTAGAATTGCACATACAGTACAGTTATAAGATCCTTACTTTACAAGTGAAATCTACATGTAAGAGATTTTGAAAAGGAGTTGGTACTCCTATTGAAGGAGGTGCTTCAGATTGTTTCAATGACTGAGTTGGTGCTCAAAATGATATTGTAAACAGATTTTTGAGATTAAGCCTGCAAGGCATTTTGGAGGGGTTTTTCTACCCCTAAAGGGTTTTCCACTCGGCATCTCTTTGTGTCTCTATTATTTTGTGTGCACATGTTTACCTTTTTTCTTCCTTGCTGAAATTGTTGTTTTTAGGTTCTTCAAATGCTCTGATATGTATACTTATCTAGTTCAATAACCTTCAACACTATTTGCTCAATTTTTCCTTCATGTTGGAAATATAGATATGTTTACTTCTGAAATAAAGGCATTTATCTTTTATGCTTGTTCATTCTCTCTTATAAAATAATGATTCTATGATGTTGTCCATTTAAGTTATTTTTTTGTTGTTGTTGGTCATGCTCTGTATGTTTTCTAACAGCATCGATTGTCATAGTATACTTCATGTGGTGATGTTTTGGTTTGTCCTATAAGAAATATTTTACAACCCTAATTCACCCCCCCCACCCTCTCAATGTTGTTCCACTTCCAATAGAGATAGGATGGAAAATGAGTGTAATTGAATGTCTTTAAATACCAAAGACATAACAATACATCATACAAATGTTTGTTTGCTCGGCTCGAAACATTTAGCAAAATAAATTGGAGTCAGTAAAATTTGTGAAATGTATGTTGAAGCGTGGATATGAATAGGATAGGTTCAAACACATGAGAATATGTATAAACAAGGATAAGGGAGGGATATTGGAATGAGCCCAAATTCACACAAGATTGCATCATTTGTCAAATTTTAATTGTATTAAATATCTTCCCAAAATAGGCACAAAACTAAATTGAATAGCAATAGAGATGCAAATTTTAACATTACAATTTGTACTCACTTTGAGGTACGTGTGAATCCTAAAATGATCATATATCTCAATATATGTAAGTATTCACAAAATGCCCATAAAATAAATTTTTGGCATCAACATATCATGCGTCTACTTTGTCTATTCTAAAATTATTTTATTATTGATTATGAATTGGTTAAACATTAAACATCATTGTTTCATGATGATTTTGAATATTGTTATTAACCTCACATTTGTAGGGATTTATCCATAAGTGCTGACATAATAGAATTTGTAGTTTTGATTTAGTATTCATACATCTAGTTATGCAACATATTTGTTGGTTCTAATTATCACTTTGATTTGATAGGTACAATAATACCATAATAATTATTTTCCAAAGAAGGGGAATTTGGTAGGGTGGACCAACAATCGACAAGTTTTAGAAATTGGTTATCTTTGATTGTGTTGAAGTTAGCATTATATCTTGTCTTCAGTTACTATTGTTGATTTTTTTGTTGTCTTGATACTTTTTATTTTTCCCCATAATAGTGATAGTTATTTTGTAGTCATTTTAATCTCCTACCTTACCATTGGATCAATCCTAATTCACATAAACATGTGTGTGTGTGTGACTATGTATATTAGAAAATTTATGATATTGTTACTCATTCAAATTCTAGATAATTAAAATATTTAAAATTCTATTAAAACTATTTGAATTAAATATTTTTTACTATATATAATCAATCAATAAAATTTAATATATACCTATCAATATTTCTTATATAACTAATTAATTGTTACCAAATATTATTTACAGCTCAATCAAGTAGAACTTGATGTATTTTTAAACCGAGTAAAAGGTTCATTTAAATCATCCTTTCATTACATTCAAATGCATAAATGAAATAATCTAGAAAAGATTGCATTTTTGCAAATTATTGCATTCATACTGTAAGTGCATATAATAGAAGAAAGATTCAAATATTTTATGAACAATGAAGTTATCTTTATTGAATGTAAGATGTACATTATCTCACATAAGCCATGAGATTGACTTAACTTCTTAAATGCATGTAAAGAAAATTCAATACATGAATAAGTAAAATAAAATGTGCACATAAGTAAAAGAAAATGTGCATGTAGGGAAGGTAACCGATCATTGCCTGAATGACTAGTTCAGAGTTGTCTGGTCCAGCTGGTTTTAACTTGTCTTGTCTTTCCTAGCTCTTTAGTGCTCCTAATTCCTACATTAAGCCATAGTGATGTGTTAGTGTTCCAAACAATGAAAGGTTGCATACCATACATGATCATTTACCCATGCATGTATAAACAAGTCTCAATGTGCATTAAAAGTAAAATGCATACTTTACGTGTCCATAAAAAACCATTTGAATCATCATGCATACCTAAAACATGCATTTTATTTTCTAACATGTTTGCATCATGTGCAGATACAGGTGCATTTGTATTTATGTTTCATTTTAACAAATTCCAGCACGTGGGGTAAATGTGGCTCCCACAAGGGTTGAGCCCAGCGTGCTTTTTTATAAGGAGACATTGAAGGATTCATCTCTTTTGACTTACTCAAATGAGCACATATCAGTTATGGTTATGTGTTATTTATCACTGTCATAAGGGATACATACTTGCTCAAGGAAATCAGAGAAGAGAATGAATTCAATAGTAGTAAGTAAGGACAATAAGTACAGTTTTCATGAGAGTTTCATCAAGGAATTCATTTCAGTCCATTATATAAGATACTATTATGACTTTGTTCATTAGCAAGATCAAAGAACTAAGCATCACAGGCAATGATCACATAGTACAGTTTATCATTCATAACATATTGAGAGATAAACTACTAAAGGACAACAAGTATTGAAGGAGGGTTATAATCTAAAAATTCTAGCATTACAGTTATAAGTGACTAGTGACCAGATGAAATGGCAGCTCTTTCTACAAATTAATTAGTCATTTCAAATTTATCAATCTCGTGGTCAATATTTCAAGAAGCAAAATGAAGCATTTAGAGAACAATATTTACCTTCCACAGGAGAAATCACAAGTTAAGTGGAGAGAAAAGAGACTAAGTTTGTTTGTAACTTCAAGCAATCAATTGTATTGGTGCACCTGAAAGAGAAAGTATATAATTTATTCTTAGGGTAATTCATATACAAAAGCAGAGAGGTTCATGTGAATTCTTTTAGTGGTACAGTGACATGATAGTGATGTTGATGCAAAAGGGAACTATAGATGCATTGTCTATCATCATTAAATAAAATAGTGAGAGAGCATTGTGTATCAGAAAGCATTTTTAGGGGATTCATAGGTAATATGAAAACCAACTATGGAGACTACCGTTGAAAAATTTAATCAAATGCATTATTCTAATAGTTTTATTGTGGGACGAATTAGAAGTTGTTTTTCTTGTTGTACAAGGAAACAGGTTTCAAATCTTTTGAAATGCATTCTTAGCCTATAGCCATACATCAAAAGAAGAATAGCATAATAAACTATTGAAAGAAGGGTTGGTGTTGATGGACGTACATCAAATTCATTAGCTTTGTGACTAGCTTGAAGGATGTTCAAAATGACAATGACCATGTGGAGAGTTCAATGGAAGTCATGAAAGGTAGGGTACCGTTATAGTCCTATAAGTTTCAATACTTCTTATGTGAAAATGAAGTATCAAGTTGAATAGGAGGGTTGATTTGTTGACAAAAGATGAAGAGCGGGGCACTTTGTTTAACATGAACTTTATATCGTAATATTTGTCATTTTTATGAGAGTAATGCCAAACCTTGAAAGGAAAGCAAAAAACGGATAGGGACAGTCACTTTGAAAAAATAGGTCATGGAAAACAAAGAATCTACAATACAATACAATTATAAGCTTCTGTAAGAATGAGGAATGGTGCATATGAATCATGAATGAAATTTATTTTTAGCATTATTAATAGTAAAGTGCAATCATATGTATGCAAGTGACAACCTTATTGATAAATAGGCCATGAAGTCACAAGTGAGAAGTGGTCTTCAAGAAGAGTAATGGAGGCTCTACATAGTGCATTCATCTTAGTTAGTTATAAATTTGATGAACAGGGGTATGGTTTTGCAATAACCCAGAATTTACAAAACTTTTTTGTTATTTTTCAAGTGACAACAATGAAAGGCATAAACAACTTTAAAAAATGCCTTGAAAAGAACGATACAGAGAGATACTATGAAAATAATATTTTTCAGAAAGAAAGCTTAAGGCTCATCTATGGCGGCCATTATCATTTCTAGAATTACAAATGAGGAATGTAAAGTAAGTCTCGACCCGTCATATACTATGTAAGCTCTAGGAGGAGATGGAATTTTCCTCTTTATCAAACTTAAAGTTTGATGGCAGCCTTTATCAAAAGGGAATCTGCAAAAATAAGGTCACAAAACCTATAGAAAACCCTCAGCCTGAGAAATCGGCCTGAGAAATGTATGGAATGAAACAAAAGTGAGGGTTACAAGTTGTATAACCTTGAAGGGTCTGAAATCTACAATTTGACACTAAGAAAACTCTTGTGGGTTTTGTACTGAGAATCTGAAAAATAAAAAAAGGTGAATACCCATTTGGAATATAGGAAGAAAGCTAGATGCCCTCATCATTTTACATAGAAAAGCTCGAATTAAGCAAGATTTTCTATAGGAATATCAAAGAAAAGAAGGTGTTTCAACGAAATAAAACTTACTAGGTTACCATTCCTTCATTCTTCAAGTGTAGGGGCCTATGTTAATTTTCCTTGGCGTGGTCAAGCAAATTGAATCACAGAGAGAAAAATAATATAAATTCATTATTCTTGCATTTGAAAGCTTAAACAACATTTTCTTTCACAAATTATGATAAGAAAGGAAAATATTCCTGCAAATAGAGTTTACTTAGCTTGGCATCAACGATTTCTTCAAGATCTGCATGAAACTCCAAAGCCTAGACTCCACAAAATCTTAGCCCATGGTGGTGCCTTTGTCACAGTTTTAGTGGTGAGAAAGTAAAAAGAATGAGATGATAAAAATGCTTTGGCCTTTTCTTTTTTCTTTAGGGTTTTTTTTTCCCTAATCTTGATCGGTAAGCTAAGGCATTTTTTCCTTTTATTTTAACTTTTGTTGAATAAGTTAATACCCCATTTGATTTATGCCAAGAGTTGAAGTCTTTCAAAGAATTTTTCTTTGCACTTTTGTTTTTCCACATAGGCCAAACTTTGGCCTTTTATTTGTATTTGTTTATAATGTAAAGTATATGTCAAGTGATATTTTATAAATCACTTAACAAATTACTATTTAAAAATGCAATATAAGACATGTGTTGATAAGACCAAGTCTTGAAGGGGATTTGTTTGAGAATTTATGAAATACCAAGCTTGTAGGAAGAAGTTACTATTGAGAGCATGTGGGAGAGGTTGAGAGTTGTTTGCCAAAATTAGGAAGGAATATAGGAGACTGTTTATCCTTTTTAATGACTTGGGAGAGCATCTAGGAGGTGAGTCACTCTTGTTGGATGAGAGATAGGCCTTTTTTACTCAGATTGGGGGCACTTGTGAGTGGCTTTTATGAATTGACAAAGTCAAATTTGACTTTTTCACCCATTTGGAGCTCTTTTGGAGATGATCTAGGGGCTAAATTTGTCGGCTTTTGGTTGCATCCGACCCAAGGAGGTTGTGGTTTCCTTGTTTGGTGGAGCTTTTGTACTTAGTCTCTTTTCCTACTCTCTTTTGGAGTTAGTTCTTGATTATGAAAATTTAGCCTTAGTGACTTTTGACAGTCCTATGTAATAGCTTGACATACTTTTGTAACTCAATCTTTTGGGATATGAAATACAGTGAAATCCTTTGATGTTTTTGATATATAAAAAATTGCCTTCTTCTTCAGTGCATGCTTGTGTGTCTCATGTGATTGATCAAATAATCAGTGAGAGATTTTTCATCTCCTCCTAAGCTTGTCTCATTTTATTTGATGCCTTTATGCATAGTTATGTTAATGTAGGTTACAGATTGTGCCATAACAATGCAAAATGATTTTTAGCTGTGAGGTTACCCTCCTCCTTGAAGTTTGAGCTTTAGGGCCCTTTTGTGAAGTATTTATGTAGAAAACATATAGTAGTAGGTAGTGCAAACTTATTTTCTATCATTGCAAAATAAGTGTTATGCAAGTTTGAATTTCATAGTCCTTACAGTTTGGTGTATCACCCAGTAGTTTTCATTTTAGAATTTCATTTTTAGCAGTCTTTCTCCCTTTTCCCCTTAAAAATTAGTAATTGGGTGATATATCCAAATAGGAAGTCGGCCTTCTCCAGATGTTTGGTCTCATTTAAGGTACCCACACCTTGGGATTATTCTCATGTTTCACAAGATTATTGAATTCTAAATTCAACAGGGTGTAGATTTTAGTGATAACAAGTTTGGCACGCTCGGTGGGACATGTTCTTCAACATTTTTGTTGGTTTGGTATGCAACTAGTAAGTTCAGACCTTTCATAGGTTATATTTTCATATTTGGAGACTCTGGTTGTGATAGAGAAATAAATTTAGTGCTATTGCAGTACATGAGAGGAGAATACAAATAAGAAGTTCTAAAGAGTTTGAGTATTTGCAGTTGTCACCACCCAGAAGGCAAGGCAGGATAGCAAAGAGAACTCCCCCATCAAAAAAAGTTCAGTTAACATCACCTATTGTTAGGAAAGAGTTCTTCTCACCACCAACGAGAAGAGGTAGACCATCGAAAGGACATACTGATACTCATTTTGCATCACCAAGTTTCAAAACAACAAGATCACCCTCAAGCAACCCAAAGCATATTACATTTGCTTCTTTTTCAGGTGTTGTACCTACATTTTCAAATTTTACTACTTCATTCTCCATTGTTCAGAATCAAGTTAATCCATCTTAGCCACCTCTAATGGCTGCTATAAATCAACTTTTTGTTCCATTTAATGGAGGTAATCCATTAAATCTTGCACAACACAATGTTGTCCCAATTGTTGCCTTAAAAAGTTTGCCAACTTTTATTGGGGAAGATCAGAAAACTCCCATTGAGCACATAAGGGATGTTGCTTCACTTTGTAGTGTTCACCACATAACTCAAGAAGATGTATCTGTAAGGCTACTTGTTGTATCATTCAAAGGAAGGGCTTTGCAATGGTTTACAAGTCTAGGATTTGGTACCATTGCAACTTGGGATGAATTAGGAGATAAACTACATAGACAATTCTTAGATAGGTCAGATAATTTGTTCTTATTATAGTAGATAACAACCATAAAGAGAGCTCCTCAAGAGAAAATGGCATATTTCAATTTCAAATTTCAAAGGACTTGGGACAGAATCCCTGCTACAGTTAGAACTCCTCCTGAATATGCTTTCTTGTATTTTCTAAAAGCTCTCAACAATGATATAGTTGTCATGACACAGTCAATGGGAGGTGTGTCTTTACTAGATGCATTTGAGACAACAATTAGAGAAAAAAACTCTCTAATTCAAGCAAGTAAAATTGCTCCAACGCCATGAATGCCTATTTTTCTAGATATTCAGTCTAATATGCCATTACAGATACCACCTTTTTCACCTTTACCTATTGTTCCAGCATTACCAACTACTATAAAATAATAAGTGGTAGTTCCAGTACAATCATAGGAGTTGCAAGAAATTAAATAAAGTCAACAAAAGATTGAGAATATTTTGCAAACTTTTGGGAATAAGTTGGTCAACTTAGAGAAGTAGTAGTTTTACAAACCACCTTATCAATAGCAAAACCAAGGTCAACAACAGCAGTACCAAGGCAACAGGAAGCCTTGTCAGGGTAACTACCAAGGCCCAAGATAGAATGTGAATGCAAGGCCTTTTCAAGCATATACACCAACACCTGTTAGTGTAGCTATGGACCTTGTTCTTGTTCAAAAAAACTTGGAAGTAGACTATGAGTGATGCTATCCTTGCAACCAACCTCACAATGAAGCCACCTATTCCAATAGACTCATTAATCAAGCATTAATGGTGCAGAGTGTTTCAAGCTTACAGTAGAACATACATAATGGTGGAGCTCCACAGTAGTAGGAGCAGCCTACAAATGATGCTACTCTACTAAACTAGTAGGGAGAGGAGTTCTATGGAGTCAATGCAGATGATCCAATTGCAACAAACACAAGAGCGAAGGAAAGAGCTCTAGATCTTGAGAAAACAACGGACAAAGGGAAATTTGCAGCTATTGAACCATCCACATCACAAGTGCCTCATGTTTTGCAGAGGAACTCTCAAGGTGTTGCCAAGGAGCTGCCACACTTGCAAGCTAATCGTGTTGGCATAAAAACTCATTAAAAAGTAAACCCAGATTCGCCTTTCAATATAATTGATAACATGAAAAAGGTGAACGTAACAATGTCTATGTGGGATTCATTAGCTATCTCGGGTCAAAAAGACATGTTACAATCAGCTTTATCAGATTCAAAGGTGATTGATGAGCCATCAATAGGTCATGTTAGAATTTTCCTAACAAACACTCCTTAGGATAGCAAACAACAGCTCATCAAATAGCAAGGTAAGGAAGTTAAGCCTCCTCTTTTTTATGTTTCCTTGATAGTGGGGGATAATCTATTTTATAACTACATGGTAGATAGCGATGCTAGTAGCTCAGTCATTCCCAAAAAGATTGTGCACCAATTAGGACTAACATATCAGCCATTAGAAAGGGGGTTTCTTCACTAGATGGTTCAGTTGTTAACACTGTAGGTGTTATCAAGGATTTAAGCTTGACTTTTCATGCATGTCCTAATTTTTCCATACCTCAGGATGTATTTCTTATAGATTTTCCTTCGATTTTCTCCTTGTGTTTGTCTAGGGATTTCATTGCCAAAATTGAGGAGTATTTGTCATCAAACTAGTCCCATTTTCTCTTCAGGACTAGATATGGCACGAAGGTAACAATAAGATCTGAACCCCTTGCCAAGGATCACATTGAATCCTATAATTCATTTTTTTTTAACATTAATTCTATTATTTTAGAGGATATTGAGCTTGCTATAGCTCAAGAGCTACAAGTTGAAAGTGTACCTGAGGTACTGCTGAATGAATGGGAAACTGAGAACGTGATTGATAGTCCAAATGAGCACATTCAAGATGTTGGTCTGGGCAATTATGTGTTGCATGAAGTTGGGAGAGAAATTCCAAATCTTGAAAGGAAGGCAGAAAGTCAGATTGAGCAGTAGAATGAGTTGTGGGAAATTCATTTTGATGGTTCCAGAAGAAAAAATGGAGCTTGAGGGAGTGCAATGCTTGTATTCCCACAAGGAGATAAGTGTTATTTTTCATTTCATTTTTCTTTTGCATGCTCTAATAATGTTGTCGAGTATGAAGGCCTTATTCAAGGTCTTGAGTGGGAAAGGAAAAGAGGGATAAGCTTCCTAAAATTTTATGGGGATAGTGACATAGTTGTCAATTTGGTAAGAGGCTTGAATGTTGCCAAGAATGATGCACTGAAGTCTTACAGAAATAGAGTGTGGGATATGATAGAGGAATTTGATGCCTTTAATTTATTTTCTATCCCAAGGAGCCAGAAAAAACATGTTGATAGGCTTGTAGCCATTGGAGCATAATTTGATATTCCAAGTGATATCATAAAAGAGAAGGTACAACAGTATGTGAAGGTTGTAGTCAGGCCATCAATTCCTGATAACAATATTCACTAGAAAGTGTTTGACAGTGATGAGTAGATTCTATCTTTTTTGCTTGGAGAATATCAGTTCTCTATAGTGAATCATGGAAAACTTAAGCAGTAGTATGATGATCAAATCATATAGCTAAAGACAAATATGTTACCCAAGGGTCTTGTTACCTTGGAATCAATTTTCAGTACTGATGATCAGCTTAAGAAGGGTAAAGTTGGTTTGTAGATTAGAGAAGAACACTACGAGGAGTTGGAGATTTTCAAAGGTAAGCTCCTTAAGATAGAAAAAAATTGTTCATCTAATGATAAGCAATCTTTTGTTGCTTTATGTCAGGAATTTCATTTTTTTTTTGCATGGGAATATTCGGATTTAAAAGGGTTTGATCCCCACATTGCCCAGCACACAATTGAGTTAGAGCCTAATGCTAAGCCTATGAGGTAGAAATAGAGGCCCTTGAACCCCAAGCTTGAGCCTTTAATGATTAAAGAGTTGACCAAAAAAGTTGAGGGGGTATCATCTTTCCTATTAAACATACTTCATGGGTTTCT
This sequence comes from Sequoiadendron giganteum, assembly GCA_007115665.2. Lineage (NCBI taxonomy): Eukaryota > Viridiplantae > Streptophyta > Pinopsida > Cupressales > Cupressaceae > Sequoiadendron > Sequoiadendron giganteum. Next base: position 377,947,414 of record CM021102.1, read on the forward strand.
AACCTTGTACCATTTAGGAAGAAAAATGGAGAGATAAGACTTTGTGTGGACTTTAGGAATCTAAACAGAGCTTCTTTAAAATACCTTTACCCACTTCCCTCCATGGAGTAGATCCTACAAGTAGTTGTTGGTTCAAAACTATTTTCCTTATTAGATGGTTATTCAAGTTATAACCAAGTGTTGGTCAAAGAGGAAGATCAATAGCATTTACAAAAAAGTGGGGTACAATGGCCTACAAAAGAATTTATTTTGTCTTATCTAATTTTGGTGCCACTTTTTAGAGGGCTATGGACATGGATTTCCAGAGTTTAATCAATAGGTTTGTCCTTATTTATTTGGATGATATCACAGTTTTCTCTAAAAATGCAGATGAAAACTTGTCACATCTCAAGCAAGTATTTGAAAAATGCAAGGAGTATGGAATATCTCTCAATCCAAAAAAGAGTATCTTTGTTTTTCATGAAGGTAAACTAGTAGGACACATAGTGTCAAAACAAGGAATTACTATTGACCTTGAGAGAGTCAAATCCATACTTGAGTTGTCATTACCCAATCACAAGAAGGGTTTGCAGAGCTTTTTAGGAAGAATTAACTTTCTGAGGAGGTTTATACCTGATGTTGCTAATCTTTTATAGCCTCTGATAGCCATGTTAAATATAAATGTAGTTTTTAGTTGGAAAAAATAAGCCAAGTATAGTTTTGAGCCATCAAGGAGGCTTTAGCAGCATCTCCCATGTTGTTAAATCCCAACTTTTCCAAATATTTTACTTTGTATGCTTATGGTAGCATAGATAATATTTTTTCAATGCTAGTATAGAATGTTTTTGAAAATTTAGAGCACCCAATAGCCTTTTTTAGCCAAGGTTTAGTTGATTATGAGTAGAGATATTCATTTGTAGAGAAACGTGTCCTTGTTGTCATAAGAAGCTTGAAAAAAATCAAGCCTTTAATCTCTAACAACAAGATTCATGTTATGGTTGCACACCCAAGTGTTAAGGAATTTTTGTTGAGAAAAGATCTGAATGAGAAAAGAGTAGGGTGGATCACAAAATTTATGGAGTATGATGTGGATATCAATATTACCAAACTTGTTAGAGGTAAAGGTCTTTGTGAGCAGCTTGTTGCAAGGTCTAGCAATGAAAAAGAGTTAGAAACTGATGTTGTTTTAGCTAATATTGATGAGCCTCAGAATGCTCAAGATGATGTACCTATGTTAGGTGCAGGTTGGGTTCAAGATATGACCCATTTTTTACAAACTAGTGAGTGTCCACTAGATTTAGATAGAGCTAAATGATGGTATTTCAAACTTCAGTCTATTCCATATGTGCTAGTATATAGTATTCTTTTCAGAAAAGATTTGAATGGTACTTTGTTAAGATGTATTGACAATAATCAGATTGAAACAATACTTCATGAGTTCCTTGATGGAACTATAGGAGGTCACTTTTCTCCTAGAACAATAGCTTGGAAAATTATGAGAGTTGGTTATTACTAGCCTAGCTTGTTTAAGGATGCCCATGCTTGGGCCATAAAGTATGTAAAGTGTGCTCTTTTTGTAGGGAAGGAGAGGTTATCAGCTTTACCTTTGCATCCTATTCAAGTAGAGAATCCCTTCATGAGGTGGGGCATTGATTTCATTGGACCTATAAATCCACCTTCTAGTGCTAGTCATAGGTGGGTGCTTATAGCAACTGACTATTTTACATGGTGGATAGAAGCAGTAGCTTTGAAAGAAGCTAATGAATCTTTTGTTTGAGGCTTTTATGAGGATATAGTCACTAGATTTGGATTACCCAACTCCATCATTTTAAATAATGTTCTTGCATTTTTTGGATTAAGAGGTCAATTGGGCTGTCAAACATGGAATTCACTTGAATACCTCTTCCAACCATTACCTGCAAGGTAATGGTTTAGTAGAAAGTACTAACAAGAATTTGATCAATATTATTAAAAGAACCATGGAGGAGAATTAGAGAGTTTGGCATACCACATTGAAATCGGCTTTGTGGGCAGATAGAGTAACTCCTAAGAGGTCAATTGGTAATTCACCTTGTGTACTAGTTTATGGTAAAGAGGAAAGATTGCCTTTATCTATGGAGCTGCCAACTCTTGACATTGTACATCAGATGGAGTTGTTTGAAGAACAAGACCCAATGTCCATTAGATATGTTGAGCTCATGGATCTTGAAGAGACAAGAAACAAGGCAATGAATTCATTGGAGTATCATCATCTCCAAACAAAGAGGGCCTTTAATACGAAAGATACACCTAGAGTTTTTAAAGAGGGTGATGTTGTTCTCAAGTGGAATGTACTAAAGAGTAGGCCAGGTAAGCATTCAAAGTTTGACAACTTCTGGACTAGCCCATTTCTAATCACTGAATGCAAGGAGCATAACACATTTCAATTATCAAAAATGGATGGAGAATTTCTACGTATCCTAGTTAATGGGATACACCTTGAATGTTGTTTTGATGTATGATCTACCTTTGTGCATGCTAGGTTAGGTTTTATGATTTCAATAAAATGTTGTTGCACTATAGTTTAGCTGCAAGTTTCATTTCCTAAGTGTTGTTCCAGCACAGCTAAGTAATTTCCTTTATGTTACTTTTTGTTTTCAATAATGCCAAGGTTGTTTATGTAATCAAATTGAGTTATAGAAGTTTTAAATCTGTTTTCCTAAGTTTTGATCCATTTACTAAGTGACTCTATGCCCAAGGATAGGTCTAGACAACTGGTCAATGGTGTTTAGCAAGAAAACACTTCGCAGTGGTTGCCAAATAATGTTACCAGATTTTACTTACAACTCAATCAAGTAGAGCTTGATGTTTTTTTAAACTAAGTAAAAGGTTCATTTAAATCATCCTTTCATTATATTCAGATGCATAAATGAAATAATCTAGAAAAGATTTCGTTTTTGCAAATTATTACATTCATACAAGTGCATATAACAGAAGAAAGATTCAAATCTTTTATGAACAATAAAGTTATCTTTATTGAAAGTAATATTTACATTATCTCACAAAAGCCGTTAGATTTACTTAACTTCTTCAATGCACGTAAATAAAATTCAATACATGAATAATTAAAAGAAAATGTGCATGTAGGGAAGGTAACTAGTCATTGCCTAAATGACTAGTTCAGAGTTCTCTAGTCCAGCTGGTTCTGATTTGTCTTGTCTTTCCTAGCTCCCTAGTGCTCCTAATTCCTACATTAAGCCATAGCAATCTGTTAGATCAATGCTCCAATAAATGAAAGGTTACATACCATACATGATCATTTACCCATGCATGTATAAACAAGTCCCAATGTGCATTAAAAGTAAAATGCATACTTTACGTGTCCATAAAAATCTATCTAAATCATCATGCATACCTAAAACATGCATTTTATTTTCTAACATGCTCACTTCATGTGCAGATACAGGTGCATTTGTATTTTTGTTTTATTTTATCAAATTTCAGCACATGGGGTAAATGTGGCTCCCACAAGGGTTGAGCCCAGCCTGCTTTGTTATAAGGAGACATTGAAGGGTTCATCTCTTTTGACTTACTCAAATGAGAACATATCAGTTATGGTTATGTGTTATTTATCACTATCATAAGGGATACATACTTGCTCAAGAAAATCAGAGAAGAGAATGAATTCAATAATAGTAAGTAAAGACAACAAGTGCAATTTTCATGAGAGTTTCATCAAGGTATTCATTTCAGTCCATTGTGTAAGATACTATTATGAATTTGTTCATTAGAAAGATCAAATAATTGAGCATCACAGGAAGTGATCACATAGTATAGTCTATCAGTCATAACATATTGAGAGATAAACTACTAAAGGACAACAAGTATTGAAGGAGGGTTATAATCCCAAAATGTAAAGTTATAGTTATAAGTGACCAATGACCTAATCAAGTGGCAACTCTTTCTATAAATTGATCAGTCATTTTAAATTTATCAATCTTGTGGTCAATATTTCAAGAAGCAAAATGAAGCATTTAGAGAACAATATTTTCCTTCTAGAGGAGAAATCACAAGTTAAGTGGAGAGAAAAGAGACTAATTTTGTTTGCAACTTCATGCAATCAATAATACTGGAGCAGCTGAAAGAGAAAGTATATACTTTATTCTTAGGGTAATTCATATGCAAAGGCAAACAGGTTCATGTGAATTCTTTCAGTGGCATAGTGACATGATAGTGATGTTGATGCAAAAGGGAACTATAGATGCATTGGTTATCATCATTAAACAAAATAGTGAGAGAGCATTGTGTATCAGAAATCATTTTTAGGGGATTCACATGTAATATGAAAACCAACTATGGAGACTATTGAATTGCAAATTTTAATCAAATGCATCATTCTAATAGTTTTATTATGGGAAGAATTGGAACGTGTTTTTCTTGTTGTACAAGGAAAAAGGTTTCAAATATTTTGAAGTGCATGCTTAGCCTATAGCAATACATCAAAAGAAGAATAACATAATAAACTATTGAAAGAAGGGTTGGTGTTGATGGACCTACATCAAATTCATTAGTTTTGTGGCTAGCTTGAAGGATGTTCAAAATGACAATGACCATGTGGAGAGTTCAATGGAAGTCATGAAAGGTAGGGGACCATTATAGTCCTATAAGTGTCAAGACTACTTATGTGGTAGTGAAGTATCAAGTTGAATAGGAGGGTAGTTGTTGACAAAAGATGAAGAGCAGGGAACTTTGTTTAATAGGAACTTTATATGGCAATCTTGGTCATTTTTATGAGAGTAAAGCCATACCCTGAAAGGAAAGAAAAAAGTGGACAGGGATAGTCACTTTGAAAAAATAGGTCATGGAAAATAGAGAATCTACAATACAGTACACTGATAAGCTTATGTAAGAATGAGGAATGGTTCATATGAATCATGAATGAAATTCATTTTTAGCGTTCTTAATGGTAAAGTGCAGTCATATGTATGCAAGTGACAACCTTATTGATAAATAGGCCATGACATCACAAGTGAGAAGTGTTCTTCAAGAAGATTAATGGAGGCTCTGCACAGTGTATTTATCTCACTCAATTATAAATTTGATGAACAGGGGTATGATTTTGCAATAACCCAGAAATTATAAACCTTTTTTTTAATTTTTCAAGTGACAACAATGAAAGGAATAAACAACTTAAAAACATGCCTTGAAAAGGATGATATAGAGAGATAGTATGAAAATAAGATTTTACCGGAAGAAATCTTAAGGCTCATCTATGGCAGCCATTATCATCTCCATAAGTACAAATGAGGAATGTAAAGTCTCGGCCCATCATATACTTTGTAAGGCCTTCCAAGAGATGGATTTTTCCTCTTTATCAAACTTAAAGTTTGATGGCAACCTTTATCAAAAGGGAATCTACAAAAATATGGTCACAAAAGCTATAGAAAACCCTCGGCCTAAGAAACCAACCAGAGAAATGTAAGGGACGAAACAAAAGTGAGGGTTACAAGCCAAATAACCTTGAAAGGTCTGAACTCTGCAATTTGACACTGAGAAAACCCTTGTGGGTTTTGTACTGAGAATTTGAAAAATAAAAAAGGCGAATACCCATTTGGAATGCAGGAAGAAATCTAAATGCCCTCATCATTTTACATATCAAAGCTTGAATTAAGCAAGATTTTCTATAGGAATATCAAAGAAAAGAAGGTGTTTCAACGAAAGAAAACTTACCAGGCTTCCATTCCTTCATTCTTCAGGTGTAGAGGCCTATGTTAATTTTCCTTGGCATAGTCAAGTAAATTTAATCACAGAGAGAAAAATAAGATATATTCATTGTTCTTGCATTTCAAATCTTAAACATTTTTCTTTCACAAATTATGATAAGAAAGGACAAAATTCATGCAAATAGAGTTTACTCAGCTCGGCATCAATAGTTTCTTCAAGATCTGCATGAAACTCCAAAGCCCTAGACTCCACAAAAGCTTAGCCCATGGCAGCGCCTTTTTCACAATTTCAATGGTGCGGAAATAAAAAGAATGAGATGATTGGAAATGCTTTGGCCTTTTCTTTTTTCTTTAGGGTTTTTTTTTACCCTAATCTTGACCAGCAAGTTAAGGCATTTTTTCCTTTTATTTTAACTTTTGTTGAATGAATTAATACCCATGTAATTTATGCCGAGAGTTGAAGTCTTTCAAAGAATTTTTCTTTGCACTTTTGTTTTTCCATATAGGCTGAAATTTGGCCTTTTATTTGCATTTGTTTATAATTTAAAGTATTTGTCAAGTGATATTTTATAAAGCACTTAACAAATTACTATTTAAAAATTCAATATAAAGCATGTGTTGATAAGACCAAGTCTTGAAGGGGATTTGTTTGAGAATTTATGAAATACCGAAATTATAAGAAGAAGTTATTCTTGAGAGCATGTAGGAGAGGTTGAGAATTGTTTGCCAACAATAGGAAGGAATATAGGAGACTGTTTATCCTTTTTAATGACTTGGGAGAGCATCTAGGAGGTGATTCACTCTTGTTGGATGAGAGATAGGCCTTTTTGACTCATTTTGGGGGAACTTGTGAGTGGTTTTTATGGTTTGAAAAAGTCAAATTTGACTTTTTCACCCATTTGGAGCTCTTTTGGAGATGATCTAGGGGCTAAATTTGTGGGCTTTTGGTTGCATCTGACCCAAAGAGGTTGGGGTTTCCTTTTTTTTTGGATCTTTTGTACTTAGTCTCTTTTTCTACTCTCTTTTGGAGTTAGTTCTTGATTATGCAGATTTAGCCTTAGTGACTTTTGATAGTCCTATGTAATAGTTTGACATACTTTTGTAACTTAGTCTTTTGGGATATGAAATACAGTGAAAGCCTTTGATGCTTTTGATATAAAATAAATAAATTCCTTCTTATTAAGTGCATGCTTGTGTGTCTCATGTGATTGATCAGATTATCAGCGAGAGATTTTTCATCTCCTTCTAATCTTGTCTCATGTTATTTGATGCCTTTATGCATGGTTATGTTAATGTAGGTTACAGATTGTGCCATAACAATGCAAAATTATTTATAGTTGTCAGGTTACCCTCCTCCTTGAGGTTTGAGCTTTAGGGCCCTTTTGTGAAGTATTTATGCAGAAAACATACAGTAGTAGGTAGTGAAAACTCATTTTCTATCATTGCAAAATAAGTGTTATGCAAGTTTGAATTTCATAGTCCTTACAGTTTGGTGTATCACCCAGTATTTTTTATTTTACCATTTCATTTTCAACTGTCTTTCTCCCTTTCCCCTCAAAAATCAATAGTTAGGTGATATATCCAGATAGGAAGTTGGCCTTCTCCAAAGGTTTGGTCTCATTTAAGGTACCCACACCTTGGGATCATTCCCATGTTTTGCAAGATTGTTGAACTAACTTCAACAGGGTGCAGATTTTAGTGATAACATTAATAATATTTATTAAATAACTATACACATATTATATAATCAATTAATTATATTCAATGTATAACTACAAACATATATATTAAATAACTAATTATTAATATTTATTATATAGCTATGAACCTATACATTATATAATAAATTAATAATATTTAACATATAACTATAAATGTATATTACATATATTTATAATTAAATATGTTAAATATTATTATTTTTATAACTACACATTAAATGTTATTGGTAGATTATTGATAGATTTTTTATGTGTGTGTATACATTCTTTATATTGATAATGATTTTGGGGAGAGTGATTTAATTGTTTTTTATTACTTCAAATCAATATTTCATGGTACTTGAATTTAATTTTTAGTTTTCAAGATGAATTTCAAGGATGAAAGGAAGTTCTCAACAATTTTAATCATTTTTTTCTTTTGTAGATTTAAATTTTTTACTCTTATTTTTATGTATTTTGGAATTGGTTATTATTTTATTTTACACTTAAAATGATTGAAAGACGAATCAATTATGGGGAAAAAAGAGGAATCTATTGGGTTATTTTTAACCTTATTATTTTTTATTAGATAAACACTTTTTACCAGAGCTATGAGCTAGAATAGGATTTGAAAGCACACTAAAACCTCGTACATCAAGAAGAGGAAATAACATGCTAAATGTGGAGAAAGGGATCCCAAAATTGGTATTGTGCTTAAAACTTAGGAATCTCTATAGATGTCTTTCCATATGGATTTGATTAGGTAGGGGATCACAAGGTGTAAATATTAACATTCAACCTCAATAGTGAGTCAATCATAACTAGATCTCAGTCCTTAGGACATTAGGAAAGATCTAAGACAACTAAAATGATTTGAAATGCTCAAACTAAATGAACAACAAGGCCTAATAAATAAAATATAGCTTTCAAAATGTACAAAAATAGAAATGATAGTTTGCAAGCAGATCTGAGAAGGGTTTGATGGCATTTACCTATCGCCAAAGGCTATTTTAGAGGTCTTCTAAGGGATTGGTTCACCCATGCACAAATGGGTCTCAGTTAGGGCTTCCAAAATAATTTTTTGATAGTCCTTTGATGATGGATCTTGGCTTCTATTTGACATAGGTCCCACTGTCAAAGTGGCAAAAATAAATTCTACAACTTAGTTTTTGTGGCTTGACAACGATGATGACAACTTGTGCAACAATGCAAAATTTCTCCTTTAACATCTCTTCAATTCTTCATCAACCTATAATCTATAGATACACAAAGAGGAAAAATTATTTGGTTTGTATGAGGGTTTACCTTGGTCAAACCCTAGTTTGGTAATTAAATCTTAATAGAAAGATAATGAAAAAAGAAGGAAATGATGAACATGAACAATGCTTGCTACAACTCACCACTCTTTGATGGATTCCCTTAGAGGACTAAAGTGAAACACATCTCTCTAAAGGAATTTGATCTTGATTTTCTTGATTGATTTGGATACTTGAAATTATTGGATTCTTTAGGATCAATAATGCATATTGGCCTTCACAAGACAACATGAACACACATAAACTAGAACATGATGTTAGGATCTTGATTGCTGCAAAAAATTACTAATAAATCTACTCTTGAATTCTCTTAACAATGTTATTTTCTCATAGGTGTTCATGCTAGTTATATTTCAAATGGTAAAAACACTATCTATTTATAGGTTTTTATCTAATTTACTGAAAATTAGATTCCAAAAGCTAACAATTGTAAGTTGAATTTGAATCATTAATGTAGTGTAGCAAAATGTATCCCTTTTTCACACTTAATTTGGGAATTATTAATGATAAAATGAGCTTAATGATGCCTTGATTTAGTCTTGCAATATGTTTTTCATATTCACATTAAAATTTTAGGGCCCTTTTTAACTAAATGGACTTAAATATGATATATTTGGGGTGTTGTAAAGTGTACCTTTACACTTTCATATTAATCTAGGGCTTTATTAATTAATTAAGGTTAATTTTCCTTAATTGGCCCCTTTAATTTGAATCCAAGAATAATTAAATGTGCAAATTTTGAGAGATAACACATATAAAATTCATAAATTCCATTACACCACTCTATTTTGGGAGATGTGTGTCCTAGGTAGGTGACCTAGGACTCATTCACCATAGGGTGAATGGGTCCTCACTTAGTTCTATGACCCTGAGTTTGCATAACATTTCACCTTGTCTGATGTGTGTCCTAGGTAAGTGGCCTAGGACCCATTCACCCTATGGAGAATGGGTCCTCACTTAGACTTAGGAGACCTCTTTTAGATATGTTTTTGGTAGTATTTTAATGATTTGAAATACATAATTCAATGTAGTCTTGTGATATTTGAATTTTTGGAATTAATGTTAAGATATGTATAAATACAAGTCTATTTCACTTTGTTTCACCTAGCATTTTTCAAGTCTTTGAGAATTCTAAAAAAAATTATGAGCAAGTTTGATCAAGAGCATTCAAGATTATTTTCAAGGCATTTCAAGGGCAGATTTATAGAAGATTATTGCAACAATCAATATTCCTTTCATCGTATCAAAGATGTATTGCATCATGAATGTTTTTGGAGCTAATATGTTGATGTAGTGTTCAAGATAAATCAAGCATTTCAAAGGTATTGTTTCTAATCAAGTTTCATGATCAAGATTTGCATTCATTGAAGCCACTTCATTCAAGTTTGTAGATTTTTACTCCAAGGTTTCAATTAAGGTTTGGTGAGTTGTTGCATATTGTTGTTCATTCATCATTCCTTCATGATTTTATTTATTTCAAGGTTTAGTTACCAAAACAAGGTTTGACCAAGGCAAACCCCCATTCCATAACAAAACAAAATTTTCTTCTCTTTGATGTCTAATTGTATATTTTGGGTTGAAGATCATTTGAAGAGAAAATTTTAAGACAGTTGCAAAGTTGTCAAAGTTGTAAGAAAAGTTGTCAAATCATATAAATTGATCTACATGATTTATTTTCGACTTTCCAACTATGAAAAACTAGAATTTGGGAGTGTGTATATAGAAGAAAAGAACCTGGAAATTGATTTTCAAGAGCCCTAGCCAAGACCATTCGCCATAGGGTGAATGAGTCCTTAATAAGGTCTGAAAAATAAAATTTGGTGATAGGTACACAACATTTTACCCTTTCCAGATCTCCCTTTTGATTACTATTTCAGTTATATATTTATTTGTTGTTCCTCATTTACATATTATAGCTAGCTTTTTGAATGAAATTATGAGAGAAATAAGGTGCATCATAGAAATTCATTTTGGTGCACCCTTTTACATCATTTCATTATGGTGAACCAGAGCTTGATCATTGTATTTTTTGATTTTGGAGTTCTTTTCATCCTAGATTTAGATCTTGCATTCATTTGCATCTCTTTGCATTTAATTAGGTCTCATTTAAGGTGTCTCGTTTGCATTCAAGTTTTCATTTGATTTAAAGGTTTTAGGATTGCATAATTTGCATTCTTCAAATCTGAAAAAATAAAAAAAATAGTCATCTTGCATATCATTTACATCATATTAACTTGAATCTGAAAATTGAAACAAAATTGCATATCAAATTAGGTGTTCTAAGTTGTAATTTTATCACATTTTACACTTTCATTTCACATTGTATTTATAGAAAAATCAAATTGAAACTTTTTGTAACAAAAAAAAAAATTGGAAAAAAATTATAAATCTGTAGAAACTTGTGTCAAACCCTTCATATAGGACCCATTCGCCCTAGGGTGAATGAGTCCCTGATTAGGTCATAATATGAATTTCTTGGTATTAAAATCTCCATTTCTGCAATTATGTTTGTTGCTTTCAGATTTTTGTTACTATTTGCAAAATTTATGTTTCATAAATTTGATAATATCTAGCTTAATCTAATAAAGTTAGTGCATTGTGTGATTTCAAAATTTCATTTACAAGACTTCATTTTCAGATTTTCACATAGTGTAATCAGAAAATTACCTTGTTTAAAATATAAAAATTGCATTGCATTCTAGGTCATTGCATTGCACTTTACCCTCTTTCTATTTTGGGTTGGCATTGAGTTTGTGAAACTTGTATGAGCTTTACAACTTAGTTTCCTATTAGCAATATTGTTCTGAGATGTAGTTTGAGACTCATGTCATCCCATGATACACCATTCATCATGGATCTTGGATTGTCTAAATTTCTTTCCAATAGTGTTGATAAGCAACCCTCTATGGATCATAGCATGCATACCTCATTTCCAATGACTTCACTACCTACAACCAATTTGCATAATATTGTTCATGTCCCACCAAAGAACATAAGGCTAATAGATGAAGAATTGAAAATTTTACAAGACCTTTTGAGAGATGAAACTATTGCTATACATGTTGTTCCTCTTATAGGAAACTTACAAAAACTACTTAAATATGAAAAAGGAATAGAATCTGTATATAACTTGGGTTCCATCATCAAAAAAATTTCTCCTCCTCCTCAACCTACTTTCAATGCATTACCTATGAAAAAATTAAAAGAAGCCACACCTTTCGAACACTTTACTACCCCTAACACATCCTTTTCTGAAAAGGAAAGGACTTGCAATTAGAAGATGAAGTTGATGAAAACATAGTTATCATACCAAAGAAGAAGAAACCAAAAGTGCATGATCATCAAAAGATTCAGTTACAACATTTTTATGAACCTCTTGAATCTCTTTCTAACCTCTTACAACTATCCAAAACTAAGACAATCTTCTATGCTCTTTTATGTTGGAAACTAATCGAATTACCACCTAAATGTGCAAACTTGACCAAAAGAAAAACTAAAAAAAATAAACCATATTATGCTTATCATAGATTCTTTGGCCATCATACCGACAAGCTTTGTTCTTTAAAGAAAATATTGAAGAATTTTTCACCCTCTAAGAATCAAACTTGACTCAAAGCATGCACCTTGCTCCTTGCCATGTAATAGTTGTAGGATCCTAGTATCCTCACTATTGCATGTTAGGCATTCATTGCAAATAATTCTTTTTCATCACAAGGAGCTCATTTTCATCACCCATCTCAGCTCATCCTTCTCTTGCATTTAGTGGTGGCAAGGGGTTAGATAGCCTTGTCCTAGTTCGACACTTGTCATTGTCCCTTTGGCTAGTTGTCCATCTTCCATATATATTGATCAAGATTGGGATGCAGATGACCTATTATAGGTTGACTCGCATGTGCCTTACTAGTATTTTGTATTTTTTATTTTTCAAGTTTCTTTATGTGATTGCATGTGTGTAATGTGATCCCCCATATTATTGTGATTGATGTATCTCTCTCTTTTTGTGCATTCCTCTCTATGTATATAAATTCTTCTATATCTCGTAAACATTTTATCCTTTTTCTTGTCTTGTGTTTTCCTTTTGGGGATGATGCAAGGTGTTTAGACATTTAGGTCTCTTTCATGTTGACTCGAAAGGATTTTTCTTTTTTTTCTCTCTTTGTGTTATTCTCCCATTTCTATGATTATTTGAGGAATGATGAAATTTTTAAGCTATATAACAACATTGTAGCAAAGATATATTGACCCTGAATCCATAGATCCCTTATGTATTTTTGGGGGCAACCCCTCCTTCCTTTTCTTGACATGGCTTTTAGAAACATATGACTTGGCATAGGGCTTTCCAAGGAGGATCTCATGTCTTAGGATTAAACATTGGATAATTTAAAGCAATTTCTCGCAATAATGGTGTTAGCAATTTCTTTAAAGTGGGGGCATACATCGATAATATCTTTTGGTATTTTTTTCATATTTCATGGTGTGACTTTATTTTTTCTTGTGATGTGTCCTTTTCTTAGTGGTGTCATTGGGTTTGATGTCCTATAAGAGTGTGATATTTCTTAGTGTATGACTTTCCTCTTAGTGGCACTAATGTGATGCACTACATTACCTAAGTTGTGAATCATCTACTCTTGATTTGTCCTCTCTTGAAGACATTAGGAATGATGATCCCTAAGAAGAAATTACACAAACTAAGAAAAATCCCTTTGAATAAACCTTTTACTATAATTGTTGTTCATAAGTTTTAGCATAACACAACTTGTTAGCCTTATGAAGTTTGAAACTCTAAATTCAAGGCCACCAAGCATAATGCATCTTTATTTTTTGTGGATCCTTTCCTTGTTCATAGGTGTTTAGCATAACACAGAATGTTAATCCCTTTGAATCTTGAACTCTAAATTCAAGGCCACCTAACATAACACACCTTGCTTGCTTATGGAGCCTTGCCTAGCATTGTGGTTCCTTATTGAATTTGTCAGGAGGATAGCTTTGATATGTTATGGGATCCTAATATGATTCTCACATTTTCCACCCTTTTGAGATACTCACCTAATGGATATCCTGAGGTTCCACTACCCCAAAGTGAGTGTGAAAAAACAAAACCAATGACTTATATGTGTCCCACATCATGTTGGAAAATTTAGGCTTGATCTTATTGGTCTTTGATATTGTATGATTGTGTATCTTTGTCATTGTTGCATACATAAGTGTCTTGAATGTCTACTTTAGTGTGAGTTTGACATGGGTTCATACTCTCACTAAAGTGGGGGAAAAATGTAGTGTAGGAAAAATTATCCCTTTTCAACACTTAATTTGGGAATAATTAATGATAAAATGAGCTTAATGATGCCTCAATTTAGTGTTGCAATATGTTTTTCATATTCACATTAAGTTTAGGGCCATTTTTAACTAAATGGGCCTACTCGTGCCTTACTTAGGGTGTTGTAAAGTGTACCTTTACACCTCATGTTAATCTAGGGATTTATTAATTAATTTATGTTAATTTACCTTAATTGGCCCCTTTAATTCAAATCCAAGAATGATTAAATGCAAAATTTGAGAGATAAAACCTAGAATTCATAAATTTCATTACACAACACTCAAATTTTGGAGATGTATCTCCTAGGTAGGTGGTCTAGGAGCCATTCGCCATAAGGTGAATGGGTCCTCACTTAGTTCTATGACCTTGATTTTGTATAATATTTCACCTTGCTTGATGTGTGTCCTAGGTAAGTGGCCTAGGACTCATTCACCCTATGGTGAATGGGTCCTCACTTAGACCTAGGACCCCTCTTTTGGATATGTTTTTAGAAATATTTTAATGATTTGAAATCCATAATTCAATGTCAGTTTGTGATATTTGAATTTCAGAAATTAATGCTAAGATATGTATAAATACAAGGCTATTTCACTTAGTTTCACCTAGCATTTTTCAAGTGTTCAAGAATTCTAAAAAATTTATGAGCAAGTGTGATCAAGAGAATTCAAGAGTATTTTCAAGGCATTTCAAGGGAAGATTTATAGAAGATTATTGCAAAAATCAAGATTTCTTTCATCATATTAAAGATGTATTGAATCATGCATGTTTTTTGAGCTAATATATTGATGTAGTGTTCAAGATAAATCAAGCCTATCAAAGGCTTTGTTTCTAATCAAGTTTCATGATTAACATCTACATTCATTGAATCCACTTCATGCAAGATTACAAATTTGGACTCCAAGGTTTCAATTAAGGTTTGGTGATTTGTTACATATTTTTGTTCATTCATCATTCCTTCATGCTTTTATTCATTTCAAGGTTTAATTACTAAAACAAAGTTTGACCAAGGAAAACCCCCACTCCCTAACAAAACAACATTTATCTTCTCTTTGATGTGTGATTGTAGATTTTAGGTTGAAGATCATTTGAAGAGAAAAATTGAAGAAATTTGCAAAGTTGTCAAATTTGTAAGAAAATTTTGCAAAACACATAAACTAATCTACAGGATTTATTTCTAGCTTTCTGATGGTGAACAACTAGAATCTGGGAGTGCAGACATAGAAGAAGAAAACCTAGAAAATGATTTTCAGGAGCCCTAGCCAGAACCCATTCGCCATAGGGTGGATGAGTCCTTAGTGAGGTATAAAAAAGTAACTTTGGTGGTAGGTACACTAAATTTTACCCTTTCCAAATCTCCCTTTTAATTATTGTTTCAGTCATATTTAGTTATTGTTCCTCATTTGCATATTATAGCTAGCATTTTGAATGAAATTAGGAGATAAATAAGATGCATCATAGAAATTAATTTTGGTGCACCCTATTTTACATCATTTCATAAAGTGTGTTCTTGTTAGATTTAAAATGATAAAAATACTGTATTTTATGGGCGTTTATCTAATTTCCCAAAAATTAGATTTCAAAATTTGAATTTGAATCATTAAAATGCTACCAAAAACATATTAAAAATCATTCTTGGCAGTTAAAGGGGATCCATTCACCTGTGTATGAATAGGTCTTGGCCTATAATTCTAGGACACGCATATGTCATGGTGATTTAATTGTTGATTGCATTTATTTAATGTTAGTTCTCATTTCAAAAAATGGTAAAAATAGGGCTTTGGAATGCATAATTTGTCAAATTAGAAGCTTAATTAAGTCCAATAAATTAAGGGGACTAAACATAGTGTGAAATTGTAAAGGTCTACAATTTCCTACACTAAAATTAGCCCCTACTTTAGTGAGAGTATGAACTTACCCTCAGACTCACACTAAAGTAGACAAATATGTGTCAAGAGGGGTCCAAGTGCAAAAATGTTATTGAGACTAAATGAAAAGATCGAGGAGGTTACACAAGTCCCCAAGATCCAAGATCTCATGGAAAATGAACATAAGAACAAAGAAAACATATACATATAATATATGTGTAGAAAGACAAGATACTCAAGCATACAATATCAAAGCCAATGCAAAAAGGAAAAAGGATGGATAAAGCCTCAGCTATTTTTTCAAAAGGATGGATCAATCCTAAGTTGTGTTTCCATAAAATACATTCACAAGGGCTAGTGAAATCCGGTATATACTAGGTGAGCCCCAAGGAAAAATGATAAACACGCACTAGGTCTAAAATCCGTGTACCCATAAAAAGGTGGAAAATGAGAAAACACACTTAAGTCATGGGAAGTTTTGTGCCCATATGTTCCATCCATACCAAAATTTATACTCTTTGATAACTTTGATAAGGTACCACAAAATTATCAATGTGTTATTCCAATGCTACACTAAGTTCAACTCTGTGAATAAAAGTGAAAAAAAATGTCGAATTGAAAATTAAACTCATCTTAGGAGGTGCAAATGCCAAAATGAAATAATAGCCAATGTATGCCCCCACTTTAAAGGAATTTCTAAACACCATGTTGTGAGCAATTACTTTAAAAATGATAAATGTCAACTGATAAAAGGGAAATGAGAGCTTATTTAAAAATCCCTATGCCAATGATATGTTTCCAAATAAAGTTGTTTCATGAAGAAGGATTTCCCGCACCTACAATCTCAAAAGATAACACATAAGTGATCCACAAATTTGGGGTCATGTATGTCTTTTCTACAATGATTTAATAGAGCTAGGAATCATCATCATTCCCTGAATACTCATAGAAAAATGAACACAATGGAAGAATGACACAGAGAGAAAAAGAAAAGAAAATCTTTTGGGTCAACATGGAAGAGACCTAGATGTCTCAACACCTTTCATCATCCCCAAAAGGAAATAACAAGATAAAAGAAAAGACAATGTTTACGACAGATAGAATAATGTAGATACAAATAGAATAATATAACAAAAGTTTTTCTTCAATTGTATTCTTTCACTAATAAAGTAACAAGGGTCATCCAAAGAAATCTCATTAACATATAGACATGATACGAGGGATCACATTACATACATGCAATCACAAAGAAAATATAAAGAAAATAAATAAATTATGTCACATGCGAGACAACCTAAAGCAAGTTTTCCACATCCCAATCTTTCTCATCATATACGGAAGGTGGATAACTAGACAAAGGGGCAACAAAAAGTTCCATACTAGGACAAGGCTACCTAACCCCTTGCCCCCCAAATGTAGGACAAGGATGAGCTAAGATCAATTATGATATGGTTCTCCTTTCAATATGGAAAAATGAGCTACATAAATTGTAACACATGTAATAGTGAGTATGCTAACATTCTACAACTATTACATTGCAAGGAGAAAAGTGTGTGCTTGCTAGCCAATTATATAATATCAAATTCATCTAAAATATTCTTTAAATAATTACACTCATTAGTAAGATTCCCAAGAGTTCTATGATATGCACAGTAAGACATTTTTTTATGTTTTCTTAGATAGATGGTAATGAAATCAATCCTAGGTTGATAAATTTATCTATGGTCCACTCGGTCTTGGTTATAGTATGTAAAAATAATAGATTTTTAAGTTTATAGTGCTTGGGTTTCTTACTTGATTGAGCAACTACTTGATGTTGATGGTGGGGTCTTGTTATCCTAATCCCTTGGCCCATTCCCAAGAGTAGCATATTTGGAAAAAACCGTGTTGGAATGGAGCAATAATATTATCAATTTATATATATGGGAAGTTCCAACATGCTATCTTGATTCAAGTTATTATCCTAGCAATAATAACATAATAAAAATTGAAGAGCTTCAATGAGAAATTGAAGTCAATCTTCAAGGACTTCAATTGTAATTTCCTGGCCAATTACCATCTTTCACATGCCTTTATGTGATTCGTCCCTTGGATTTCCTCTGATGTATTTGTCTTATCATGTCTGTGCCTTGTGTTCTATAAAAGGGTAGAGGAATTTTTTTAAGTTATGTTCAAAATTTGTGGATGTTGAAAGAGCCATATCTTTTTTAAGTTTGGTTCTTTTTTCCTATTTTTTGAATCATTCCTGTCTATTTCTTGTATGCACATAGAAATTGATTAATATCAAATCCAATTTGATAGCTACCTATCTCATGAATATTTTCTAGTTGGTTTTGTTAGTTTAGTTGAACAAGCCTGTATGATTCGCTATTTAAGGGTGCATACAGAAACTACTCGGTGTCCAAACTAAACCCCTCCCTTTAAAATCTCTCACCATTTTTTATGTAGTTGTAAAGCAATCTGGTGAAGTATAAAGTGATTTTCTTTGATTTAATTAATTCTTTGGGGTATACGTGGAGAATAATCGAGAGAAATTTTAATTTCAGTATTTTTATGCTTTATTTTAGAATAGATGTTTAAATTCTTTGAAAATGTTCCAAAAAATAGATAAATGGATGGAATTCATTGAAAATATTTTGATTACATAAAATTTTTGAATGCTTAAAGATAAATCTACTTAAGTGATAGCAAATGAAATTGTTGATGTTCATGAGATACTTTTTCAAATCTTTTGGTTTCATGATAATTGTTCTTAAGATCCAAATTAAAAAACTCAGTGCTTAGTATAAATATGATTTTTAACAAACATATTCCCTTTGAGATTAAAAGAAAATTCACATCACACCCTGAATCGAACCTAGTATGATCATGACCTGATTTATTGAAGACTTGGGACTGAACTAAGTCGATCTTAATGTTCTGTTTAGGCAAAGTTCCCCCTTTGAGATCATCTTGTTCCACATCCTTCAAGAAGAATAGGCTTCTTCAAGGTTTTCTTGTGGATTTTCTTATTCGACATTGTTGATGTGAATGAAATCATTGTCAACAAGAAATGGCGCTAGAAGGACGAAAATATTGTTCTTTTCCTTTTATCTAGTCCTAAGTTTTAAATCTTGTAAAGCGAAGTTAAATACAAGGTAGTATTTCAGTATGGAAGTTGAAAAACTTATGAAATGTTTTAATCAGAGATTATATCCTTTGATTTTTCTCACTTTCAGTAGGGTCACCGAATGTAGAATTCATGATACAACCGAACACGGTGAACTCGATTATGAAATTTTCTTGACTAGGGTGAGCTTAGTTATGTGTAAAGTGATTTTGTTAATAGAAGAAGTTCTAACTGCTAGAAGGAAAGAGTCATTAGCGAAAATTGTGTGCAACCTTAGTAAAGCCAAAAATGTTAAAAAATCAACCAATACATCAAAATAGTTGGATAACTGTAATTATTACAATGAAAATCCTAACATGTTGCAAGAAAATCAACAAGAATGTCAAGATTTTGGAATATTGCACCAAAAACAAGGAAACGACATTGATGATTCATCATTCTCCTTATACATGGAAAATGAAAATGAAGAAAAGGAGTGGGAAAATCGAGTGGGAGACATGTATATTTTATCCCAAAAAAAAAAATTATATGATAAAAAGGGAAATTTCCCTGATTTTATGCAAGATACAGAATATCATTCTTTTGATTTTTCTCTCTCTGATAATAATATAAATTATGATATATCTTGGTCTAGCAAAATAAAAAGTGAACATAGGACCGAAGACATGAAAATCCTTTGAGGAGAAAGTCAAAAGATGAACGCAGCCATTCATGGAGATGATTAGAGTAGGAAAATGAACCATGAACCCAGGCTGAAAGAAGGTAGAGTATGGTCACATCAAACAAAGTGTGTGCAATCAACCATTAATGAGGTCATTTTCATACATATGAGCCAAGTCATTAGTAATTACTCCTTTGAATTTATGATTATCAAACGCATAAAATTTAAAATAATTCATTGTTGTAGTAGGATCGTTGAAATTTTTCTAAATGGATTTAAGGATAATCCTGTTGTAATTCGTACTAAAATGGCAATGGAAATAATTATATAAATTAGAAATAGTATTTTTTTTAGGGTTAATCGTTTGTTAGATTAGATGCTTGGTTAGTTAGGGTTAGCTTTTTTTAGGGATTTGTTTTTTGTTTTTGTTTTTGTTTTGTTTTTCTTTCTTTCTTTCTTTTGATTGGCCTTTGAATTTGTAGATTCTACTTAACTTTCCTTGCAATACATGAGAGTTAATCCAAACATTTATAGAGAAATATAGTAAAAAAAGAAAAAAGAAAAAAATAATAAAACCATACACAGTAAATGTATGCTTTGAAAGTACTAAAGCTATATATATGTATATATATGAATATCACATATATATATGTATATCACATATATACATCATTATCAAAATTCTTGTTCTAAAAGAGAAAAAGGTCAAAAAGAGGGAGCCTAGCTGCAAATGGTGGTTATCATTCAGTCAATATGGGAAGCCTCAACCATTAGAGCTAAATATCCAATATAGGTGAGTTCCCTGTGAGTTTCAAAGTCCTGAATATGGAGGTCTGAGAGAAAAGGTTGAAGAGGAACTATTTCCCCATGTTCCAGGAATCAAGGAATATCATCCATCGAGGGGATTCCAATGGTTGGGTGTGCCATAGATAAAATAGTGTCTAGGTTCTCCAAGTACTCAAATCTCACTATTATGTTGGTATTTAAGTGAACATCTTCCACAAAAAACCCTATATCTAGAAGAGACACTACAAAATGACAAGCCATGTCGAAGTAAAATCGATAGTAATGGTTGGATTCTACATATTTTTCCCCAAGGACTAAGCAAAAATTTGGTATTGTGAAACTAGAAGTCCTAATGA
Source organism: Sequoiadendron giganteum (assembly GCA_007115665.2). NCBI lineage: Eukaryota > Viridiplantae > Streptophyta > Pinopsida > Cupressales > Cupressaceae > Sequoiadendron > Sequoiadendron giganteum. The sequence goes on from CM021102.1 coordinate 377,968,205, forward strand.
AGAAAACATTTTCAAGCCTTTGAGATGTGATAATTCCTAAGAAAACATTTTGGCGACAAGAGAAACTTAAACATATTGGAGTGTCCATGGCTTAGAAGCAAACAAAAGCAAAAAGAGTGAGAAAATGTAAAATCAAAGAAGAAAGCTAAGAAAGTGTGTGGAGAATTCAAAAGCAAGTGATGCGGAATTTATAGAAATCAGTGAAAGTAATGCGGTACATAGTTTCCTTGAGAGAAGTTTTGGAAATCATAAGCAAGGTGGCAACCAAATAATTGTGTTCAGAATGAAAGGTTAAATCAAATTAATTCTTTGCACATTGTTGTTGATAAATTTCTTCAAATTTGAGTAGTACGAAGATTGTGAAACAAGAAAGTTGAAGATTTCAAATTTAATTGTGGTATTTTCAATTTATATTTTGGGCATATTAATTATGGAGGTGTTGGTATGTGCAGAACGGAAAAGAAAACTAAGCTGGCAAGGAAGTACACATCATCACCTAGATAAGAAGAGAGAAATGATACGTGCAAAGTCAAGCATGTTAATTAAATGAAGAATAATGGAACTGTGTTTTATATAATCATTACAATTTTGATCCATTAATGAAGTGCAATGTTGTCAAATCAAGAATGCTAGCTGAAATTTTAGCAGTTGCCATAAGAATTTATGGGAAGGGTGGTAACTAATGTTTCTAAATTTAGATTTAATTTGGTGATTAAATTGTTGGTAGTTAAATTTTGATTTATGCATATCTTCTAACATATAACTATTTTTAGTTATCTAGGATTTGGCATAAGGTGGTAAAATTTAGCTGAAAGTACACACCAACAGGGAATATTTTAAGTGATTTTTTGGGAGATGGTGAATTGATGAAGGGATTTGCATTGAATGAAAAATCAAAAGGTAACCTTCGCTACCACTGTAATTCCCAACCTAATAGAGGGCTTCATTGCTTGCAAGTTGAAAATGAGATATTATTGAAATATCAAAAGTTGAAAATGAGCTATCATTGCTATATCTAAAAAAAGAGAAAATCAACTCTTTAGGCTATCCAAATAACTCTATCGGGGCTATAGGCGCCTGGCTAGCAGTAGAGCTATGTTTGGGGGAATTATAGAGCTAACCTTGTCGAGGCTATGGATGCTTAACTGGTAGCAAGGCTCTATCCACGGTCGGCTTTGGAGGATTATCATATTATGTTGTTCAATGTCAATGAACTGATTCTTTTTATTAAGTTCTAAAAATTGGAATTAATCAGAGCACACACAAATGTTTCCAAGGGAGTTTTTTTTTATGCCAGAATCTAGCTAAAGGTAAAGGTTATTGTTTTAAAATATGTATAAGTTTTAATTTATAATTTATGATTTAATTTCAAATTTGGTTTTATTGGTTGCAATTTGTTGTGTGGTCTCACAACACACCCCAAGATTGTAAGGCTTGGGGACCCCCAAATTATTATTTTTAACTCTTATGGTATGAGCTAGCTATTTGGAATATAACTGAGAAGAGGAAAGAGATATAAAAGAAATATTTTATGTAAAGAATGCTTCATAGTAAAGCATTCCAGGTATTATATACTGGGAATCGAGATTGTTTGAGAAGCGAAAAAGGTAAGGAAGGGTGTAATTCAAGTGTTCAGTCTGACATTTGAAGCCCAGGATAAAAGGAAGTACGGTAAAACCAAAGTTCGGGGAAAGTTGTGGCTGAAGTTGAATACTAGGAACCAGGTTGTGAAGTTTTGAAGTTTGTGATTATCTAATGAGTTTGATGGTCTGGTAGTCTGGTATATATATGTTGAAGATAATCATACAAGAATTTGTGATGTGCTTTTTGGAAAGCATGTTATTTATGGAAATTTATAGTATAACAATTGAGTAATAATTTTATTTACATGAGATGTTTATAAATGTTTTTTAAGGGATTTAATGTGTGGAATTTGTGATTGCAAGAAATATAGATTGTTATGCAAAGTTCGGGTATGGACAGTCAGGCAAATTTGAATCATGGATAAAATCATTTCTAGATCAGATTGCTTACTCTAGGAGGTTATAATGTAGAAGGCTTTGAGTCCACCAGAATGATGGAGATCTTGGTATTATATATGCAATAGAAACAAATCTCAATCTTTGTGGAAGCCCATTCCTGAGAGTAGCATATCTGAAACAAAACCGAGTGTTGGAATGGAGCAATAATAATATCATTTTATATGTATGGGAAGTTCCAACACGCTATCCTAATTCAAGTTATTATCCTTGTGATAATAACATATTAAAACCCGAAGAGCTTCAATGAGAAATTGAAGTCAATATTCAAGGACTTCAATTGTAATTTCCTGGCCAATTACCATCTTCCACGTGCCTTGATGTGATTTGTCCCTTGGATTTCCTCTCATGTATTTTTCTTATCCTGTATGTTCCTTGTGTTCTATAAAAGGCAAGAGGATTTCTTTTTTTAAGTTAAGTTTAGAATTTGTGGATGTCGAAAGAGCCAAAGCTTCTTTAACTTTTGTTCTTTTTTCTTGTTTTTTGAATCATTTCGATCTAAAAACTTGTATGCATTTAGACATTGATTAATATCAAGCACAATTTGATAGCTACCTATCTCATGAATCTTTTGTAGTTGGTTTCATTAGTTTAGCTGAACAAGCCTGTATGTTGTGTCGTTTAAGGGTGCATACAGAAACTACTCAGTGTCCAAACTAAACCCCTCTCTTTTAAATCTCACATTGTTTTGTATGTAGCTATGAAGAAATCTGGTAAAGTATAAAGTTGTTTTCTTTGATTTAATTAATTCTTGGGGTTATACATGGAGAATAATCAAGATAAATTTTAATTTCAGTATTTTTTATGCTTTATTTTAGAATAGATGTTGAAATTCTTTGAAAATGTTCCAAAAAATAGATAAATGGATGGAATTCATTGAAAATATTTCGATTACATAGCATTATTGAATGCTTAAAGCTCAATCTACTTAAGTGATAGCAAATGAAATTGTTGATGTTCATGAAATACTATTTCAAATCTTTTGGTTTCACGATAACTGTTCTTAAGATCCAAATTAAAAAGCTCAGTTCTTAGTATAAATATGATTTTTAATGGACATATTCCCTTTGAGATTAACAAAAAATTCACATCACACCCTAAATAAAGCCTAGTATGATCATGACCTGATTTTTTGGAGACTTGGGATTGAGCTAAGTCGATCTTAATGTTTTGTTTAGGCAGAGTTCCCCCTTTGAGATCATCTTGTTCCATATCCTTCAAGAAGAATAGGCTTCTTCAAGGTTTTCCTATGGAGTTTCTTTTTTGACACTGTTGATGTGAGTGAAATCATTGTCAACAATATGTTTCCAAAATAAATTTGTGGCATGAAGTAGGATGGAAGAGTTTCCCCCAAAAGTATAATGCTAAACCTAGAAAGAAAAGTATGTCACATGCAAGCCAACCTAAGGCATGTCATCCACATCCCAATATTGCTCTTATATATTCATGGAAGGTGATCAACTAGCCAAAAGAGACAATCGACAAGTTACATACAAGGACAATACTACATAACCCCTTGCCCCCACTTAGTGCAAGACAAGGATGAGCCGAGAATGGATGATGATTTTCCATTCCTTGAAAAAAAATGATTTGCAATTAATGCAACACATGCAATAGTGAGTATGCTATGATCCTACAACTATTACATGGCAAGGAGTAACAAATAATATTATTGATTATAATGAGTAGAGAAAGTATCAACTTGATGCATATTTAATGAGATATTCCCACATGTAGTAACTATCAATTCAGGATGCACTAAAGCTAATTTTTTCTTAGAAGAATCCTTTGTAAGAGTGTTGATGTTAAGTGAAGGAATTTTTGATGCTTTTGTTTCTTTTGAGGGACAATAACCAAGACCATTAGTTGTTTCTTGTGGATTAGGTTATATAGGGTTGTGAATACCTTGTTCTCTAGCACCACATCCTTTTCCACTATAACCAAGTTGCTTCATAAGTTCATAACCTTTTCTATAAATATTTTTCATTTGTTTCAGATTCAAAAGTTGCTCATAGTCAACTTCATCAAATTTTGTTGTGTATGTTTTCTTTTCTTCTATAGAGGTTGAAGTGGGTGCTTTTGAATTTTGTGTTGACATTACAATTTTTTCTTTTCCCTTTTCAGACTCTTTTTCTATAATATTGAATTCTCCCATGAATGTAGGTATGAAATCAAAGGAACTCGAAGCATCTTCCAATAATTTTATGAATTCTTCAATATTCTTTTCTTTTTCTTTCTTGACATGCAAACAACTTTCAAGTTCAAGGTTGGCCTTGATTGCATACACTTTTTTATATATATGATCAATGGCATTGTAACTCGATTGTTGCAAAACATTATCATTATTGAGTTTCCTTTTAGGTGGTTCTAAGATAAGCATGGTTTTTTTTTTAACTTGTGGTTTTTGTGAGGGTGGATTAATGATAATTTTAGGCTCAGTAGAGTATTTCAAGGGAAAACTAGTTTGCATAACATCAAGAGTTTTGTCCTTATTTTCATTATTTCTTAGTGAAGGGGAGTCTAATTTCACTTCATCACCTTCATCTAACGAGACCACATTACTATTGTTTGGAAGAAATGTGTCAATGTTCTCATTTTCTTCCACCATGATATCTTCCCTAGTAAGAGATTTTTTAGGGGAGCAACAAAGTATATGTTCATGACATTCAATGTTTGGTTCTTCTAAAATGTCTTCATCACAAGTAAGGGAGTTATCAATGGTATTCTCTTGTTCAATAATATTTTCCCTAGGATAAGAGATACAATTAGGATTATAATGACTCTCATCGATTGGATCTTCTAGAAACAAAATATCTTCTTCACCAATAGGAGAGATATTAGGAGAGGGAAAAAATTTATTGTTATGATTATCAATTATTTCATCATTTTTCTCTAAGTTCCCATTCTCTTGTGTCATAATATTTATCTTAATAGGAGAGCTTTCAATAGTTTCATCCCATTCCATGATTATCTTTTGTAAATTAACTTCATCACAAATAGGGGAGGCATCACGGGAAGGGAAACTATGATTTTCATGCTTACCAATGATTGGATCCTCTTGTTCAAATAGTCCTTTCCAAATGCTAGGGACATTAGGAAGGAGAGTAATAATTCTATAACTCTCAATCATTGGATCTCTTAACACCAACATATCCTCTTCACAAATTTGTTTTTCATGATCATTCATGATTGTATCCTCTTTCACTAAAGCATTCTCACAAGTAGGTAAGGTTTTAAGAAAAATTTCAATGATCTCATCTTCTTGTTTCCTAATATCTTCCCAAGGGGGTGGAGGAGGGGGAAAAACAAGACTTTCATGGTTCTCAATGATTGTATCTTCTTTCACCTAGTTACCTTTATCATTAATAGTAAAGGTATCGGGAGAAGAATAATTATGATTGTCATGATTATCTATTTTTGAATCATCTTCTTTTATGACATTCTTACAAATCCAATAGATATTAGGAGGGTAGCCAACATGTTTGTCAAAGGTTTTTTTTTTTTTAACTAGATTATGCTCATGAGTAGGGAATATAGAATCATACAGGTCATGTGATACTCTATAAATGATAAATCCTTGAAAACAAAACATGCTATCATGAAAAATTAAACTATGCAATTTTCATATTCTAAACAAGGAAATTTACTAATTACACTATGCTCCAAACTAAAAATGAAATGTTGTTAATGCAATTTTGGATTTTGACAATGCACTCAATGAAGCTTGTTAAGCTAAATTCAATGAATTTAATTAAACAAGAAATAAAAAACTAAATAGAAATGTAATGGTAGCAAACAAAAGCATAAAGAAAAGATTTCAAATCCCAAAAAATGTAGTTTCGAATCTGATTAGGGACTCATTCACCAGTTGAGGTGAATGGGTCCTAGATGAGGATTTTTGAAATTTTTTTACTGATTTTTGAGTGTTTTTTAATGAGTGTTAGATGCCAAAAAATTTAGGTTAGGTCTTATCAGGGAATCCTTCACCAATAGGGGTGAATGGGTCCTAGATCAAGGTTTTAGAAAGGTGAAAATTACAATTTTTAAAGTTGTTTCATGTTTTTTTGGTGCCCAATTTCAAACTATAACTCTTGTGATAGAAATTTCTAGAATTTGATGACCTAATGCAAGTGAACTCAAGGGTTAATGATGACCTATTTGACTCAGTTTTTGAATATGAATGATGAAAAGTACACTAATATGTGAACACTACACAAAATCAATGTAATATTCATGCAAAAAATATATATTTTTAGATTTAAACAATGCAAGAATGCAAATTTAAACCCATATATGCAATGTAAATTAATACAATTTTTCAATGTACATTAATACAATTTTGACAACCCTAAATGATATGCAAATAAATGAAATGCAATGAAAACTTATGCAAATCCTAGATCTAGGGCTTAAATATACTCCAAATCAAAAATTAGAATGTTCAAAACCTATCTTCACCAAAATGAAAAATAGAAAAAGAGGTTCACCATCAATAGGGTGTAAATGATGAACCTAATTTTCACTAGGTGTGTTTCATTCAATTATGTGTGTAATATGATGTAATTAGGGTGCAAAAAATAAACCTAACTATTATAATAACAAAAAGGTAGGTTTTAGGAGGCTAAAACAATGTGTACATTTTTGGGAAAGTGTTGTTTCAAGGCCCATTGAGGACTCATTCTCCTTTAGTGGTGAATGGATCCATGTTAGGGTTTTAGGAAACTTCTTTCTAGGATTTATTCCTCTCAGTTTTCAACTCCAAATTCTATATGTTCACTACTTCAAGCCTCATTGAGGAATCATTCACCTTTAGTGGTGAATGTGTCCTATTAGAGTTTCAAAAAACTAAATTATGGGTTTTGTTCTTCAAAATTTGTACTCTCATCTCCTAAATGATCAAATATTGAAAACCTAAAACAATTTTATTATCCTTGTTTTCATGTTCTTGTAATGTAGGTGACAAATTTGCAACTTGACAACTTTGACAAAAAAAAATTGAATATTTCTCTTCAACCTAGATCCTACAAACACACATTCAAGAGGAGGAAAACTTGTTGATTGTTAGTGAACAGAGGTTTGCATTAGTCAAACCCCTTTTAGGTAATTAAACCTTATGATGAAATAATTAAATGGAAGCATGAAATATGAAATATGTAATTATGATACCTTGGAAGTTGTCTTGGAATGTAAATCTACAAACTAACATGAAGTGGCCATGAAGAATATAGATCCTAATCTCAAATTAGATGTGAAACAATGCTTTCCAATAGATCTTCAATGCTAAATCAACAATCTTAGCTCAAAAACATGCTTGAATGCACTATACTTTTTACATGATTATATGATCTTGAATTGCTGCAAAAAAATTGAGAATCTTTCCTTTGATTCCTTAAAGTGCTCTTGTAAACTCTTGTGTAAGTGCTCTTGATTTCTTATGAAGTTCTTAGGATTTATTAGGATTAAACTATGTGAATTAACCTTATATTTATACTAAATCTAAGAATTAACCTTGAAATTCAAATAAATGAAGCTAACATCAAATCTAGAATTTAAAATCTTGTCACAAATAAATTCAAAAATGGGTGTCCTATGTAAGGATGACCCATTCACCACCTTTGATGAATGTGTCCTAGCATAAATTTCTAGGACCATGGTTTGGAGGAATGAAATAACCTCAAAAACCCATTTCAAATATGTCAAGAAAGGGGTGTCCTATGTTAGGAAGACTCATTCACCAGTAAAGGTGAATTGGTCCTAGCATAGATTTCTAGGACACCAATTTTTCCAAGTTAAATGTCATGCAATATAATCAATGGGTTTTGGGATAGACCCTTGAAAAATGCAATAAATAAGGCTTATATTTGAATTAAAAGGTCAATTAACCTCAATTAATTAATGGAACTCTACATAAGTGTGAGTGTAAGAGAACACTTTACAACACCCTAAATAAGGTACAATTTAAGTAAATTTTATCATTAAAAAGAGCCCTATATTCAATGTGAATGTGTACAGCACATTGCAACACTAAATCAAGGCATTATTAGGTTAATTTGTCATTAATTATTTCCAAATGTAAGAAATAGGGATACTTTTTCCGTTAATACACAAAGTAAAAAGGGTCATGTTGACATAGATATTTGCACCTGATCACAAGCTAAAAACTCTTTAATCCCATGCAACATGGGACTACTCTCAAGTTGTGGGTATCCTATGGTGAGAGTAGACCTCTAGATTTATGGGTTGGATTCCTTTCAATGTATCTTTAAGAACTATTGATTTTGATGGGAAAAGGGGAAGAAGGATGTTGTAAAAACTAAAATCTATACTATGGGGTGATTAACCAACTGAAAATGATTTGCATTTTTCTTTTAAACCTCACAAAATAACTCAACAAATGAAATTGAAAGTGTTCACTATTCAGGTTAATATGTTATGCATAAATGATTCATATGAAAGGTTTCAATGTTTGAAGTTTGTTTGAAATAAAATAGTGATGTTTCATAACTAACATTCAACAAAAAAGGATACACAATCAATGACCTACACTATAACATATTGCATATGAACTAGACATTGAAGGGATACAATAAAATAAAGGATTTCTTGATAGAAATCATAATATTTTAAGCTAAAAATTCACATACAATGCTTGAACAAAATAGATTTGAGAAGGAAATAAACTTCTTCATTGAAAATCAGGAGGTATCTGATTACAAGTACTCAAAAGCTCATAAGAAATGAGTTACAAAGTATGTATGTTGCTACAATAGCAATGAACAAAACTCAGAACTAGAGAGAAGATGAGAAAAGAAAAAGACTTATACAAAAGGCTCCAAGAATTTAAATTTTGAATTTTGGCTTCAATTGGCTTGATGTATTTTCCAACTCTAACCTCTCCTTCAAATTAGGCACCTAACTGAAACAAAATCCCTTAAAATATGCATAAGGAGTTTTGAATCTGAAAACAACCCAAAGTGTCATGCATAACTAAAAATCCCTCAAAAATAGGGTTGAAACTACAAGAAACAAGGAGTTAAGTGCCTCAAAATCCTCCTTGACTGATACTCCATCCACTTGGACTCTTAACTAAAGTTTAACTACAAATTAAGTGACCAAATCTCCTATTTTTGCTCCACATGTTTTCCAATCTCTTCAAAACAACCCTAGATGCATGCAAAAGCTTCAAAGCTTTTAACTAACTTCCTTTTTTTACTATCTCTTTGAAAACAAATGTGGCATCTTTATTTTTCATTCATAGATAACTTTTATTAAAGTGACTTATATTTTCATCAATTTAATAGAGTTTTACAAATTTGAAATTAAATGCAAAATGAAAGGGGTCTTGAGAAAGCCATATATGAAAGGCTGATTTTGACTAAGTCTTATAAAGCATACAAAAAGAATTACAAGGCATATTATATCCCAGGCATGTTTTAATGTGAATAAAGCATTTAAAGAATAAAATAAAAATGCATTTTACTTTTATCGAGCCCTTTTTTTTTAGGGTTTCCAAAACCTAAAACAAAAGTTTTGGCAAACATCTAATCTCCACTTTCATTTTATAATTTTGTTGTTTCTTTGAGGGCGTCGTCATGAGAAGCTTAGGGTTGAGCTCGAACTTGTAAATCTTTGCATTCTATGTCATTTTTTAAGGTTCTCTTGAATATTTTATGGAAAAAATGTGTGGTAAGTCTGATTTTGTCATGAATCTGATGAATTCTCTCCATTTTTGAAGCCATTTTGAGAGATTTCAAGTTGTAGCTATGAGAAAACTTTTGATAATTTTTTTGTTTTATTTTGCTCTTTTGTTATCTCTGCATTCAATGCCACCATAGATGCCTTCCTAGTTCAAGATTTTTTCTATCTTTAAGTGTGTTTGGTAAGTCTCTAAAACTCACCTCCTCTTTATTTGCAAAAGATGCTCGATTTTAGCCTCCTAATGAACAAAATGATGAATGTTCTTTGTTTCCTATGCATTGATTCTCATGGGTAAGCCAGGGCCATACTTACATTTTTATGTTTCTTTGAGGGTATATTCTTAATCATAAAGCTCTAACTTCTTCTTATGTACTTTGAATTCTCTAAAAGGGGAGATAAACTCTTGGGTAGCCAAGACTGTAAGTTCATGCTCTAGGCAAAATAAAACCCGAGTTTGAGCTCTTTTTGAGATTGTGGTTGTGGCCTTAGCACGACTTATGGGTTTGTGCAATTATTTCTATTATGGGTATATGACTCAATGCTTTTACATAGTATGGTTATAAAACCCTACACATCCTTTTCATTTTTATGAACACTACCTTTATGACAAAGATCTTGTGGAATGTAGTTATTTCCATACTCAGATTTATACAAGATAGAAAACCTTCACTTTGTTGCATTGAAGTTTATGTTTCTCCCATCACATCAACTATACCATTGTACTAGTTCCTATGATATTTTTATTGTGTTATGCAATTGAGAACTCCTGTGGATACTATTGAGGCACTATATTATTCATTGTATAGATACACTGGCTAGGGTTCCCATTGGAGGAATTATTGTTAGAGGGATCTCCGGCACCAATGCATAAGTTCTAGCAGCTTAAAATATCCACCAGAGAAGCTACTGGTTTATCACATTCTAATTGTGCATTGATGGGTTGCAACCAGGGTTTGATGTATTGCAATTTAGTTTCTTTCTCAAATGAGTGTTCCAGTAATTCCTGATTTCAATGTATATTATACTAGCACTCTTGTTGCTATCAAAGACCATATTTTTTCTTCAAATATCCAATTTGTATCAAGAAGACTAATTCTTGTGCAATAAAATACTATACATGCTCTTAGAGTATTCAAAGAAAGGTTTTGCATACATATTGTGGTGATGTTATCATTTATCTTATATGGGGTTGTTTTGTGGAACTTTTGCAAAAAAAATAATATAGATTTCATGATATTCACTAGCTTTGAAAATTTGCATGGATCACTATGGTTACTTTATTCTTCATGTTTTTAATGTCATTATTATGATTTGGGCTCAACCCTTGTTGGAGCCACATTTTCCACAACTCGTATTAATATCAGCTAGCTGAAATGACTTGATAATGCCTATACTTGCACACTAAAAAACATGTTAGATTAAAAAATAGTGAAATCCAATGTTCCTCTAATGATTTTATTTGGCACTTTTGCATGTACATATCTAATAATGACTGAGCTGACTTAATCTGGTAATGGCTGTAAATTATATGTTTGTTGATGAAACATGTAATTAGATTTTATGTCCCAAGCTCTAACAAAATATCTCAATCAACTGGAGGTGCATCTAGAGATCGAGAATGGGAGGAGCTAAAGATGTAGGAAGATCAAGTTGAAGAATCAACCCTACATCATCCCTTAAGTCAATGACCGACATGACCTCCTCTTATGTGTTTTTCATTTAATTAATCTTCAAATGTATAGTTTATATCCCTCATTGAATTAAATTAACCCAGTCATTCTCACGGCTTGTGTGGGATTACAGAAACATTGATTTTAATAAATCAGCTATTTCATATCATGTAATGACTTGTGTATCCTCATTCGAACTTGTTTATAGTTACATAATATGAAATAACTTAAATAAAATTGTTTGAAACAAATTTTTTGTAGTCAAGATGAAATAACAATTTCCACATACCTCCTTCCAGAACTATAGTTTTACTAATAAGCAACAATAACATACACTGCAAGTAATAGTTTAGCTTCACATAAACGTCCTTTGAATGTCTTCTCTCTTAATGAAGTCTATTTTGTTGATTTGTCTGGATTTTTCAACAATTTCACAAAACTTGTTGCATAATTTTGATAAACCAGTACTTAAAATCCTTCATTCAAAAAGCAGATGTTGTTTGGGTTGCCTATACATCAAAAAAATTATACCCCACCAAAAAATTGTTCATTAAAACTTCACTAATTTAAGCGGGAAGCTAAAAATTAGTAACATTTCTAGCAACCTCTTAGGAGTGTTTGCCTACTAAAAAAATAAGGGCAGTCGCCTTGCTTATCCATTGGGCGTGGAATCCATTTTTGTCCTTTTGTCTTAAAAACTTGGTGAAGAGTCCTTCACACTATTGTAACTCATTTTTACACTACTTCAACTCATTATAGCTCCATTGAGTAAATATTTGTTGTTCATGACATTGAATTTTCAATTTTGTGTTATGAATGAGGAATATCTATTTGATTGAACCATAATGAATGACAACAAAGCACTTCCTTACCCCCCAAAAATTCATAGCAAACTACCAACTATGAAAAACAACACTTAGGGAAAGAAAAATGCATTTAAACTATGTGCAGCAGCACTTCTTTGACATCTACAACCTACTCAAATATGTACAGATTCAGATCATACCTCAGAAGCAATGCTGAGGTGAATCCCATTCATTGGGATTGGCTCCATGTCACCCTCCAATTTAGAAAATTGGAAGGCATTATGTTGTTTACACTCAGAAATAATTTAAGGCCCACTCCAAAATGCATCAAACTTGGAATGTTTTCCAAGTTGTGAATCCCATTCACTGGGATTGGCTCCATGTCACCATCCAATTTAGAAAATTGGAAGGCATTATGTTGTTTACACTCAGAAATAATTTAAGGCCCACTCCAAAATGCATCAAACTTGGAATGTTTTCCAAGTTTTCTTTTAAGTTCATTCCACGTCATCACTATATCACCTTCCTTGAATATTCTTTGGGATTCCTTCTTATCAAATTACCTCTTCATTTGAGCTTGGTGTTGCTCTATCTTCATTAGTGCTTCACCTCTAGTCTCTTTTAGATCAACTAACTAAGCCAATCTTGCTATCATAGGTTCCTCTTCAATCATGTCAAGCTGATTGACTAGATCAAGGGAAGGAAGATCAAGGAATATAGGAAGCTTTGCCTTTTTTCCATTAAAAAACATGTATGGTGATAGTCTCATTGACCTCTTTGGGGTAATTCTATTAGCCCACAAGGCTGATTTCAACTTGGTATGCCAAGCTCTCTAATTTCCTTCCATAGTTCTTTTGATAATCCTGAGAAGGTTCGTATTTGTGGACTCAGCTTGTCCATTGCCTTGAGGATAGTAATTAGAAGATGTATTGAGATAAACACCATTTCTGATAGCCCAATCAAATATTCTAGTTCCTAGGAAAGAAAATACATTATCTGAAACTATTGATTTAGGAACTCCAAACCTTGTTATTAGGTCCTCATAAAAGTTCAAAACAACTATCTCATTAGCCTCCTTAAGTGCCACAACTTCAGTCCATTTTGAGAATTAATCAGTGGTTGTGAGCACACACTTGTGGCCAACACTTGAAGGTGGATTTATGGCTCCAATGAAATCCAAACCCCACTTCATCAAGGGTTGTTCAACCTAAATTGGTTGTAAAGGGAGGGCTGCCATCTTCTCTTTTCTTGCAAATATTGCACACTCCTTACATTTTTTCACCCATGAATGTGCATCCTTGAATAAACTAGGCATGTAGTAACCTCCTTTCACTATCTTGAGAGTTGTAGCTCTTGGTGAGAAATGTCCTCCAGCTGATCCTTCATGAAACTCATGTAAAATTCTATCAACTTGATCAACCTCTATACATCTTAGAAAACACAATAGAAATATATTCTAAAAAGTAAACCATTTAAAAGTACATAAGATATAGACTACAGTCTATAGTACCTTCTTTTTGACTTATTAAAACCAGGAGGACAGTCACCAGTTAGAAAGAAATGAATCATTTCTTGTACTCAACTTGAAGAAGAAATAGGTACAACTACTTGTTCTTGATCTTGAAGAGCTAGGAAAATGTCCTTTTCTATACTGTTGTTACTATTACCAGCAAGTTTCTCATACATACCCTTGCCTCTAATCAACTTGGTGACCTTGATCTCAATGTCATATTCCATTACCTTAGTTACCCAACTAGCTCTTTTACCATCCATGTCCTTACTTAGCAAAAATATTTAACTGAAGGTTAAGAAACTAGTAACTTAATCTTATTGTTAGAAAGCATGTGTCTAAGCTTTTTCAAACTTCTAATAACAACAAGTACATGATTTTCAACAAAAGAGTACTTAAGTTCATAATATTTGAGACCTTGACTGAAAAAGGTTAAAGGTTTTTCTAAACCATGATCATTCTCCTAAACTAGCATAGCTTCTATACTATCAATGTTCCCATATGCATACAATATAAAATCTTTTGAAAATTTTGGGTTTAACAAAGTAGAAGCAACTGCAAATGCTTCTTTAATAAGCTCAAAACTCCTTTTTCCTTCTTTGGTCTAGCTGAAAGAAAAAAAATTCCTTAACATTAAAGTAAGAGGCATTAATAACTCAGTAACATCTAAAATAAATCTTCTAACAAAGTTGATTCTACCCAAGAAAATTAGCAGACCCTTTTTGTGTGTTGGTAAAGGAAGAGAAAGGATTGCACTTGCTCTTTCTAGATCAATGGTGATGCCATGTTTTGATATAATGTATCCCAACAACTTAGCTTCATGGAAAAAAAACACAAACTTCTTTGGGTTGAGAGATATACCAAACTCTCTACACCTCTCAAAGATCTTTTTCAAGTGAGAAAAGTGTTCATTGGAATTTTTTGAAAAAGAAATTATGTCATCCAAATAAACCAGTACAATTTTATACATCAAACCTTTGAAAGCCATGTCCATAGCTTTCTGAAAAGTAGCTCCAACATTTGACAAACCAAATTGAATTTTATCGTAAGCTAGTGTGCCCCATTTAGTTGTAAAAATTGTCTTAAACTAGTTCTCTTCCTTAACCAGAATTTGATTATATCCTGAGAAGCCATATAATAAAGAAAACCTCTCAGAACCTGAAACAACTTGAAGGATTTGTTCCATAGAAGGTAATGGGTGACGATATTTTAGGGAGGCTCTATTAAGGTCTCTGAAATCAACACAAAGACTGATTTCACCATTTTTATTCCTCACAGGAACAAGATTGGATACCCAAGAGGTATGTTTGATTGGAAATATTATGCTACTCTCAATGATTTTATTCAATTCTTTGATCATGAGGGGCTCAATCTTGGGGTTAAGCGGTCTCTATTTTTTTCTTACAAGGTTGGCATTAGGCTCAAGTTCAATGGTATGTTGGGCAATAGTAGGATAAAAACTCTTCAAATCTGAATATTCCCATGCAAAAATTTCACTAAACTCTTGACGAAGTAAAATAAATGCATGCCTCTCTTCTAAGATGCATATCTTATCAAGCTTCAAGAGCTTATCCTTGAAGATCTTGATACCTTGATAATGATCCTCTTTGATGTGAAAGATAGCATTTTCCTTTCTTACTTGGTCATCAACATTAAAAATTGACTCCAATGTCACCAAGCCTTTAGGTAATTTTTTTGTTTTCAACTATATGATTTGATCTTCATACTACTTTCTAAGTTTCTCTTGATTATCATTGGAAAATTTTGTATCTTCTCTTAAGAAGTTTATGATTTTTTGATTTTTTTCAAAGACTTTCCAATGTTCATTATTGTTAGGAATAGAAGATCTAACAATCACTTTTACATACTATTATTCTTTAGTATTGTTGATGTCACTACGGATATCATTTGAGCTCCTATGGCAGCTAATCTATCAGCATGTTTATTCTCATTTTTGGGAATGGGAAAAAAATTAAAAGCTTGAAAATATTGATTAAGATCCCATACTTGATGATTATAAGACTTCAAAAGATTATTTTTAGTAGTATGGAGACCTCTTACTTGATTAACAATCAATTCTGAATCACCAAAAACTTGTAAACAACAAATACCTCTCCTTTTTGCCAATTAGAGACCATGAATTAGAGCTTCATACTCAGTTGTATTATTAGTGCAGCTAAATGTGAACCTATACACAAAATAATACTTGTCACCGTTAGGGGGAATGAGCATGCAACCTTCTCCTGCACCATTCCTACTCCTTGAACCATCAAAATACATCTTCCATAGCACATTTTCTTGTTGATTCGACTGATGTTCAACACTTTTCTCAATATTAGGAATGATAGAATTAGATTCATGCATCAAATAAATTCCCAAGTTTACCTCTTCATGTTTTTCATTACTTTTATGATCATTTTCAGCTGCCCACTCATCCAGAAGAACATCAGGGATATCCTCAATCTATGTTTTTGTCTCATTAGCTGCAGGAACCTCTTCACTATCAAAAAGAGTGCAATTAAAAACAACTGTTGCATTGATAACACTTGGATTATAGGGCTCAATATGGTCTTTAGAGATACGTTCTTATTTGATAGTGACCTTGGTGCCATACCTATTCCTAAAGAGCATATGAGACCAATCAGAAGACAAATTTCCTCCAATTTTAGCAATGAAGTCTTTGGATAAACATATGGAAAAATATGGGGGTAGCTCTATGACATAAATGTCCTGAGGTATAGAGAATTTTGGACATGTGTGCAAGGTGAGACTCAAATTCTTGATAACTCCTATTGTATTAATAGCGGTACCATCTATAAGTGTGAATAAGGTGTAAAGCACAAAAGACACTTCTTAATACGACATTATATCAAATATCAAACAAATTGAACTAATTCAAAACAATAATCTATTGAAAGTGTCATATTTCTCTTTATCTCCAAAGATTTATTAAATCACTATGGCTCTCAAATTGTGTGAGCACTATGATTGTTAAAATGACTACCTGAAGAATGAGAAGGATGCTAATACAATGATATGAAGCTTAATATGATAATAATAGATGATAAAGAAACTAAACTAGCGTGAATTGACATGGAGATAGATAAATGCAGCTACAAGAGTCATCCATGATATGAAAACTTGATGCTTGATGCTTGATACTTGAATGCTTGATGCTTTGATGCTTGGATGCTTGATGAAATTCTGCAGAGTAAACTTGATAACCTGGGATAATCTGGATCCTTTTCTTGGTTCGTTGAGGTTGTATTTATAGATTTCTTGGTTGTAGAAATGCACAGGGATGGCATTGAGAGGCTTGGATTCAATCTGGAGGATTGAATGGTGAAATATGGAGGAGATTGGAAGAATTTTGGTGATTGTCTCTACCAATGAAAACACCAGGCAAGAGAAGAGGAAGGATTGATGGAGGAGGATTCAGAGAAGAATTTGGAATTTATCTCCAATTTGTCTCCAAAACTTCCTGTGAAGTTTCAAAGCATTAATTTTGACATATTTTAGACATAAATTAGACATAGGATATCTAATTTGATTTTGAGGAAATATAGATGGAATATTCCTTATGCCTTTATTCAAATATTTTTGATTTATTTAAATTAGCAAAAGAGGGATAAATAATTTAATAAAAAAAACTTATAGAAGTTGTTTATTAAATTAAAATAGAAGAATACGATAATTAATTAATAAAGTGTTTAATCTTTATTTAATTAATTTAAGATTGATGTGATAGAATAAAATAGGGATTTGATAAATAAATCAAACAAAGTATTTAATTTTGTTTATTTAATTAAGATGAGATAATAGAAGAATTTCAAATGTGAATGTGAATGTGAACTATATAAATAAATATTTCTATTTATTCAAACAGTAGAGGAAATTAGAATAATTAATCAAATAAATCGTATTTAATTAATCGGATGCTCCAGACCATTTTTAGGTGTATACATTTTGCCCCTCTTTGAAGTGATGTGTTTGTGTGTTGCTTCGAACAAAATTTTGCTGCTACTGCCAGGATCGATGATAAAAAATAATTTTGTATGCCCCAGATATTGATTTTCATATGATTGTCGATAATATGCCCCCTCGGGAGATAAATTAATGATTTGATGATTTTTTAGATTTTTTTTTGAAATTTTTATGATTTTTTGATGATTCTATGATGATTCAATGATGATTTGATGATGAAATAATTTATCTCTCGATATAGAATATTGATTCTACTAGATGATAAAATTTTGCCCTGCCTTCCCTCCTTGTGTTTGATGATTTTTGATCATCAACCTTTGATTTGATATTGATTGTTGATCTAGATAGATTAGAAGATTATTGATCTCATGATAGGTGAGATTCAATGATTGATTGATGATTGACTTCATGATAGGTGAGGATCAATGATAGATTGATGATTGACCTCATGATAGGCAAGGATCAATGATAGATTGATGATTGACCTCATGATAGGCAAGGATCAATAATAGATTGATTGATTGACCTCATGATAGGTGAGGTTCAATGATAGTTGCTCATGAGATTTAATCAAAGTCTCACTAGAGCCGATTAGATTGATAGGTTGATTGATTATAGGAGGAATTTAGAGTTTTTCCCAAAGATGTGGGACATGATTCCGCATCTAGCGTAGGCTAATATATATATCATTAATCGATGTGAAAAATCTATAATGTGGATGCAAAAACTAATATGAATGCAGTCTAATTTTATCATGCAACTATATGCAAACTATTGTCATTTTAACAGTACTTTTGTACTTTGTATCATCATAGAGCTTTAAAAATGTTGAAAGTGAGTACAAGTGTCAATGGTATGTGTTAGACCAATGGCGACCTGAGTACTACTTTCATGATTTTTGATATTGCAAGCGAACACAAGCATCGAGGTATAATTAAACCGAGATGACCTGAGCATTTCTTGCGTAAACAGACAAGAATCAATCATTTTCCTATGTTAATTGGAATGTTATCCATGATACTTTGTAGAGCACTTCCCATGACAATTCACACAATAATTTTGATTAATTCACAGACAACAGACAAATAAAATACCATTCTCCTTCTTTGCTTCTCTAGTCCAATACATCATCGAGTTGATCCAAAGAAATGATAACAATGATCAAAATGCAACATGTTCAACCTTTGCTCAAAGTATTTCAATCATTATTTAGATTAGATCATCCATCCTGATTTTGTGATGTTTCTGTGATTTTTTTAGACTTTTGCAAAAAGAAAACCTTTACCTAAAGACCTAGCCTAGGGGTCTTGGGGGCTGATCAAATATTAGCCTTTCCTACGTTACACACGAAGAGACCACGTAGTTTTACTGACACAGACCTTTTTTTTTTTGGATTTTGCTTTTCCCGACTAACTTTTTGACATGTTTCTGGATTTTCGATATGATACGGATGTTTGATGTGTTTCTGATGGTGATTGATGTTGCATTTTGATCATTGTTTTTGTTGTGTTTTTTCTAATCTCATTGTTTTGTTTCCCCTAGTGATTTCAAGATTTTTTTCCCAAGCTAGGGTGAGACATGACCACATTGCAATGATATGTACTTGAGATTTTATTGCACTGTTTTCAAATTTTATGATTTTTTTGTATTTTTGAGGATATTTTAAGATGAAATAAGATGATATGCCTGATTGAAAGAACAAGATGCCCCACAATAGGGGTAAATGCAACCATTGATATTTGATAGATCAAAATGAAATTTTCACTACAAAACATGTCACACAAGCAACATATCTCTTGTCAAAAGGTGATAATGGTATGATTGGTTAAGATGCCAAGAATTGTCGATTCCATAAGACATGATGATGATAAGATTGATGATTGTTCATGATTGATTGACAAAAGATATGAGGATTGGATAATTTTTTGTAGCTAGGCTTAAATATGATTTGTATGATAAGGTTCGAGGTTGAAAAGGGACATGATTACATGGATTTTGATAAGCTAGAAGATATGGAATGGAAGAAAGCGAGGAAAAAAATAATGAATGGTATGATCAATATCATATAGATAAGATACAGACACAAGGCCCAAGTACTTTTCCCCTATTCCTCATCAAGACCAAGGAAAGAAAGAAAGGATGTATTTAGTAAGAATTATGGATATGGATAAGATGAAAGATATGGTATGGAAGGTATGGATAAAGCGTATAGGATAAGATATATGATGTTCAAGAAGATCCTTAACCTTGTCAAGATCAAAGGTGGAAATGTAAGGAATGAGCATAGAAAGGATAATGACCATGAATGATAAGATGGATGAAACTTGTACCTAAGCATAGAGCGCAAGAAGAATATGGAAGATAGGATATGGATGATAGGGAAATGGAGGAAGGACTTAAGCATCAAGTTTCACAAACAAATATCCCTCTAAGAAACCATGGCAATGGGAATTAGACTCCTAAATGTTGGCAGATTAATGATATGATGGAAGAATCGAAGGACTTATCCAAAGGTTTGGATTAAAGGAGAACGATGGGGGATAAATGTTGGATAATGGATAGGAGGTTGGAAGGCTTGTTGATGGATAGATGGAAAGGATGGAAAGATCAACATTGGCACACACCTTGAAGGGTGGTGGAGTGATGGAGGAAAAATGGATTTGGAAGGTGATAGGTTATTAGATGGAAAATTGGAGGAAGCTTTTGGATTAACGAATTTGGATGCCAATTTAGATTCTATTGCTTCTATGAGATTTTTAGGAATCCATGTGATTTTTTACTTTGTTTTTTTCTTTGTGGGCCTTTGCAGCCTTTCACATTTTTCTTTTTGATTTATGGACCTTTGTGGTCTTTGAAAATTTCCTTTCTGCTTTGATTGGCCATTGTGGCCTTTTGAAATTTTCTTTTGATTTATGGACCTTTGTGGTCTTCGGAAATTTCCTTTTTGCTTTGATGGGCCTTTGCGGCCTTTTAGATTTTTCTTTTGATTTTGGATCATTTTTTCTTTTATTTTTGCATGTCTCTTCAAGGAGACATGTTGATCATTTGATACATGTGGATTTTGATATAGAAGCTTGTTATATTTGGCACCCAAATTGCTTCCAAGAGCAATGGGAGGGGTGGATTGAGATGAATGATATGGAGGTATTATGGATGAGTTAATGTGGGTATAATTTTGAAAGGGCATCAAGGATGTGTGACTTTGTTGTTCTTGAGAAATAGGATATGGACCTAGGATAGAGGGAAGGTTTGATGGATTAGGATGAGGACCTAGGATAGATGGTATGTTTGGAGGATTAGGATGAGGACCTAAGATAGATGGTAGGTCTAATGAACTAAGAAACTTAGGTGTATAACCAAGGCCGTGGTGATATGGGTTTCTTTGAACAGAAAGTGGTTCTAGGATACCTTTCTCATGAAGGCCTAATCCTTTTCCTTTGTAATTCATACTTTGGCATATATGTTTACCAATGGGATATGTATTGTTTGTGAAACAAGATGCGAGTCCATTTTGGGGAAGATATGATATGGATGAGAGGATAGGTGGTGGAAGTAAACCATAATGGATAAAGGTGGAGGATCCCATTTTATAGGTGTGGGGTTCATGTATAGCTCAAATAGGTGTGATAGGCTCTTGACATGGGGATAATGGGGTGTTCTGATCTTGACTTGGAAAATAATTATGAAGTGGTATGAAAGGAATATCTTGATCATGAGAAGGATAAACATCTTCATGGGATGAAAGGCTATCCTTGAATGGAAGCATATATTGACCTTGATGAGGAAGGGAATCATGAGATTTTGTAGAAAGCATGTCTTGATCATCAGTTGGTAAGACATCATTAGTTAAGATGGAAGAAATATCATGTTCTTGTGATACAATAGAATCATGAGATGATATGGATTGATGAGATGCTATGGAAGAAGAACCTAGAAGGATACTTATCTCTTGATGTGGAAGGGAATTATTTTGGATTAAAATTATAAGAGGGGATCGTCATAAGATTCTTGAGAAATGGGATCTTGATCAAAGATTGGAAGAATTTATGGAATGTTGATATCATTGGATGGAGTGGAAAGAATATTTTTATCTTGATGTGTAGGGGATTCTATGCTAGCATGCTTTGGATTGAGAGATTGACATGAATCATTGGATTTTGAAGATATGATAGAAGAGGATGATTGGATGGAATTGTTAATTCGAGTGAGAGAATATTGAGGTTTATTTTGGCTTATTGTGGATGGAGATAAATGCATGACATGATAGGATTGCTCAATATCATTTGTGTTTGAGGATTTAGATTTGGGCTTATGGATCTTTTGTAAAAATTAAAATACATCGAACTTGGAAGATGTAGTTGTTGGTGGAGAGGGTGTCATGTCAAGATTTTTGTTAGAGGAATAAGCACAAATGTCTGAAAAAACATATCTATCTATGGTTCTTTCCCTTTGCACATCCCAGATTTTTTGTTGAAGGTTTTTCATTTGATGAGCTAGATAATTCAATTGATCCTCATGTATTTCAGCCATGGTGGTTTGAGTTTCAATTTCCTCTTATTTGGATTTTTAGTCTTCATGAATTTGTTAAAATGGATATACAAATGTTATTGTTTCCAATAAAATTTTGATCTTAGTTTGGTATAGTGTCAAGGATATTAACTCAAGTCAAATAGAATGATAGATTCTACTGATCTAGACTAAGTTGACAAGTTTGATTATACGGTTTAGTTTCTTTGATTTAGGATGACTGATCTTGAAACTTAACTTACTAATCAAATGTGTTTGATTGAGACACTTTTGGATGGTAGATCTTGGTTTGATTTGAACAAATTCAATTGTAAAGTTAATTTACGCAATTTTAAGACTCTATTTTGATCTAGGAAATTTTATGTTCTGATTAAAATCCAATTTTTGATGTTAATTGTCTGATAGGGGTTTCCCATAGCTTTTTGTTTTCTTTGTGTTTTTCAGGATGATCTTATCAGAATTAAATGTTTTGAAAACACAACAAGCATTTGTAAAACAGTTGTTTCTAGAGTCTAAACAACAAGTGTATGTTTAAGAATCAAACATGATCCTTCTTGATTTCCATTGGTTTTTGATAAAGAATACACTTCAAGCAGACTCACTCTTAAGTTCAAAAGGTTCATCATTATACTCAACAGCCCACATCTTGAAATTGCGTTGATGCACATAGTAGTGTCACCCCCTAGAGGGCGCCCGTGTTTTTGTCATTTCCAAGCACATACTCAGAACTGGATTTCTCGTCCTCTGAGCAAACGGTCCTTGGCAATTATATGGTGAGTGTCTTGGAGGCAGATTCTTCCCTCCCCTTGCACTGTGAGTATGACAATGTTTGGTTACTGACTCGGAAAGATACTACTCTATGGTTCGTAGATAGGGCTTTTGTGCGGTGTGGCAAATGATAAACTCCCTCAGGAGACCTCCCAATCTTTAGAACAAATATTTTGGGGATGGTTATCTTCCACACTTCCATCGAGTTGGACTTTCATCAACAACTTTCTTTTAATTATAGTGGGTTGGAAAACCTGGCTTTGGTTGTTCCCACTTAGGGCATTCTCATAGGATGAGTACTTTTTCCCACTACGATAGGCCTTCTAAAGGATTTAATAAAGCGTAAATAGCATGAAGTAAAGATGAATCTGGCACTTTGATCACCTAGTTAAGGGGAGAGAATAAGCCTAATCACCACAAGCACAGCATATAAGTTCTATTTTAAGCCCAAAAAGAAATTTTCTAATCTATGTGAAGGTGTTGCTTCATAGAAACCATTTTCTTTTTAACTTATACTATAAAAATGTGATGACTATCCTAGGATTGATAAATTTTCTTTTAAGAAAAAAAAAAGTTACTACCCTAGGATTGATACATTTTAGAAACCAAGAAGTGACTACCTTAGGATTGATAAATATTAGAAACCAGAAGTGACTACCCTAGGATTGATAAATTTTAGTCCAACTGTGAAAAAAATTAAAATTTGGCTGCGGTTGCATCAGATCTAGACTGATTTTACAAAAATGCTAGAATAGTCCACCGAAGCGCTATAACTTTTACCTGATGCGCTATAACTCAAAAATGCCGAAATAGGACACTGAGGCACCGAAGTTTGCCACAAAAGCACTAAATCACTGATGCGCTCCAACAGGTCATGGAAGCACTAGAATTGAAAGCGCTGAAATTTTTTATGGATGCGCTGTAGTAACACAGAAGCGCCGAAATAGAGCACGGAAGCGTTGTAGTTTTCCACAAAAGCACTATAGTTTTTGATGAAAGCGCTAAAACAGAACACGTTGAAACCTGTGTGACACTTTTCATAAAATTTGATAAAATTGGGGTTAATGCCCCACGGTGGGCACCAAATTGTAAGTGTGAATAAGGTGTAAAGCACAAAAGACACTTCTTAATATGATATTATATCAAAGATCAAACAAATTGAACTAATTCAAAACAATAATCTATTGAAAGCATCATATTGCTCTCTATCTCCAAAGATTTATTAAATCACTGTGGCTCTTAGATCGTGTGAGCACTATGACTGTTAAAATGACTATCTAAAGAACGAGAAGGATGCTAATACAATGATATGAAGCTTAATATGATAATACTAGATGATAAATAAACTAAACTAGCATGAATTGACATGGAAACAGATAAATGCAGCTAAAAGAGGCAGCCATGATATGAAAACTTGATGCTTGATGCTTGAATTCTTGATGCTTGGATGCTTGATGAAATTCTGCAAAGTAAACTTGATAACCTAGGATAATCTGGATCCTTTTCTTGGTTCATTGAGGTTGTATTTATAGATTTCTTGGTTGTAGAAATGCACAAGGATGGCATTGAGAGGCTTGGATTCAATTTGGAGGATTGAATGGTGAAAGATGGAGGAGATTGAGATAATTTTGGTGATTGTCTCTACCCATGAAAACACCAGGCAAGAGAAGAGGAAGGATTGATGGAGGAGGATTGAGAGAAGAATTTGGAATTTGTCTCCAATTTGTCTCCAAAACTTCCCGTGAAGTTTCAAAGCATTAATTTTGACATATTTTAGACATAAATTAGACAGAGGATATCTAATTTGATTTTGAGGAAATATAGATGGAATATTCCTTATGCCTTTATTCAAATATTTTTGATTTATTTAAATTAGCAAAAGAGGGATAAATAATTTAATAAAAAAAACTTATAGAAGTTGTTTATTAAATTAAAATAGAGGAATACGGTAATTAATTAATAAAGTGTTTAATCTTTATTTAATTAATTTAAGATTGATGTGATAGCATAAAATAGGGATTTGATAATTAAATCAAACAAAGTATTTAATTTTGTTTATTTAATTAAGATGAGATAATAGAATAATTTTAAATGTGAATGTGAATGTGAACTATATAAATAAATATTTCTATTTATTCAAATAGTAGAGGAAATTATAATAATTAATCAAATAAATCGTATTTAATTAATCGGATGCTCTAGACCATTTTTAGGTGTATACACCATCTAGTTGGACTACACCCTTTTCTAATGGTTCATACTTAACTCCCAACTTATCAACAACTTGTTTGGGTATTACAGAACTGCTAGCGCTTGAATTGATCATATAATTATGCACTAAATACTTACCAACAATTAAAGTTACATAAAATGGGGGTGGCTTGGTTACATTGGTACATTGTTCTCTCCTCTCTTCTGAATCACTAGCAAGTACAACCCTAGATAATTACTGGTTAGATACCTCATTTGACAAAGAAAACTTTTACAATGCCTCATGTAAAAAATCTTTCTACCTAGGAAGAGCTAAAGAATCCCACATAGAAACACTCACATGTGTTTTCTTCATATGATCTAAAATATTGAAACTACCAGTACTAACCTTCTGTTGTCCTTTAGGAACAACAGCATTCCCTTGTACTTGTGCTAGTTGAATCGGTGCCTTAGGTTGATCTTTGCCAACCATAAGTTGAGCTCTCGACAGTACCTGAATTTTTTGTGAAGAAGAAGGCCTCACTTGGCCTTGTGACATTCTCTTGAGTTGCAACCTGGCTATTGAATGTTGGAAATGAAGGGACAATATCTATAGTGGGTGGTATTACAGGGATAGTTGGTTGTACCTCAGAAAAATATGCCATTGGAGGCCTAGGTGCTATCTTTCTAGCCTGAATTAAACTACTCTCAGCCCTTATAGAAACACTAAATGTTGTTGGCAATTTATTCTCACCCATAGACTGTATCATAAGAGAAATATCACTATTCAAAGCTTTGAGATAAAACAAGAATGCATAATCATTAGAAGGCTTTATCGAGGCTGGAATTCTATTGCAGGTCTTCTTGAAGTGATAATTGAAGTCCACCAAATGTTCATGTGGAGCTCTTTTGATGGTAGTGAGTTGTTCCACCAGTGAGAGATGATCTGACTTTTCCTTGAATTCCCTATTTAGCTATTCTCCCAAATGATCCCAAGTTGCAATTGAATTAATAGCAAGGCCTCTGAATCATTGGAGGGCTTTACCCTTGAGAGAAGTTGCCAAGACCCTCACTGCAATATTTTTCTCAGTAATATGATGCAACCCACACAACGAGGCTACATCCCTAATATTTTCTATGGTATATGTATGATCATCTCCAGTGAAAAAGGGCAGGCTCTTAAGGGTTGTTGTTGGTATATCATTATTTTGGGCAAGATTCAAGGGACTTCCTTGATTAAATGAAATAAAGGGTTGATTCCTAGGTGGTGGATTATGAGCCATGGTGACTCTTCAAGGATTAGAATTATTAGGAATAGCAGAATTTGTTGATATTTGATTTGCAGAGCTTTAAAATGGAGGATTACTATAGGTTGCAATTGAATTAGTAGCTTGCTTAACTATCTTAACACTTCTTGATGGTAGCTTAGAATGCTCAACAGAGTATGCACTTTGTCTGGTTTGATACTTTCTTATATGCTTAACCACTAGAACTACTAAAACCAAAGCTATGGAGTTGTCAGGTGTGAAAATTTTCCTTCTTAAAGGCTGAAATAGCATTGCTCACACCAAAAAAGCAGCACAATATAGCTCTTTTGAACTGAAAATCAGCTCAACATCCCATCAAGTGTGCCAAAAACTATTGACACAAGTATTTACACCTGATGACGAGCTAAAAACTCTTTAATCTCATGCAACATGGGACTACTCTTAGGCTGTGGGTATCTTATGGTGAGAGTAGGCCTCTAGATTTATGGGTTGGCTCCCTTTCAATGTATCTTTAAGAACTACTGATTTTGATGGGAAAAGGGAAAGAAGGATGTTGTAGAAACTAAAAGATATACTATGGGGTGATTCACCAACTGAAAATGAATTGCATTTTTCTTTTAAACATCACAAAATAACTCAACAAATGAAGCCGAAAGCATTCACTACTCAAGTTAATATGTTTTGCATAAATGATTCATATGAAAGGTTTCAATGTTTGAAGTTTGTTTGAAAGAAAATAATGAGGTTTTCATAACTAACATTCAACAAAAAAGGATACACAATCAATGACTTTCACTATAACATGTTGCATTTGAACTAGACGTTGAAGGGATAAGATAAAATGAAGGATTTCCTAATTAAAATCACAATATTATAATCTAAACACTCAAATACAATGCTTGAACAAAATAGATTTGAAAAGGAAATAAAATTCTTTATTGAAAATCAGGAGGTATCTACATTACCAATCTTTAAAATTGATTACAAGTACTCAAAAACTCACAAGAAATGAGATACCAAGTATGTACGTTGTTGTAACAACAATGAACAAAACTCGAAACTAGGGAGAAGATTAGAAAATAAAAGAACTTATACAAAAGGCTCCAAGAATTCAAATTTTGAATTTTGGCTCTTGGCTTGATGTGTTGTCCAACTCTAACCTCTCCTTCAAATTAGGCACTTGGCTGAAAAAAAACCCCTTAAAATATACATAAGGAGTTATGAATCTAAAAACAACCCAAAGGGTCGTGCATAACTGAAAATCCCTCAAAATTAGGGTTGAAACTACAAGAAACAAGGAGATAAGTGCCTCAAAATCCTCCTTGGTTGATACTCCATCCATTTGGACTCTTAATTGAAGCCGAACTACCAATTAAGTGACCAAATCTCCTATTTTTGCTCCACATGTTTGCCAATCTCTTCAAACAACCCTAGATGCATGCAAAAGCTTCAAAGCTTTTAACTAACTTCCTTTTTTGACTCTCTTTGAAAACAAAGTTGGCACCTTTATTTTCCATTCATAAATAACTTTTATTAAAGTGACTTATATTTTCATCACTTTAATAGAGTTTTACAAATTTGAAATTAAATACAAAATGAGAGGGGTCTTGAGAAAGCCATATACAAAAGGTTGATTTCGACTAAGTCTTACAAAGCATGCAAAAATAATTACAAGGCATATTATATCCCGAGCATGTTTTAATGTGAATAAAATCCTTTAAAGAATAAAGGAAAAATGTCTTTTACTTTTATCGAGCCCTTTTTTTTAGGGTTTCCAAACCCTAAAACAAAAATTTTGGCGAACATTTTATCTCCACTTTCATTTTATAATTTTTTTATTGCTCTAAGGGCATCATCATGAATAGATTAGGGTTGATCTCAAACTTGTAAATCTTTGAATTCTATGTCATATTTGAAGGTTCTCTTGAAGATTTTATGTAGAAAACGCGTGGTAAGTCTGATTTTGTCATGAATCTGATGAATTCTCTCCATTTTTGAAGCCATTTGAGAGCTTTCAAGCCGTGGCTATGAGAAAAATTCTGATATTTTTTTCTTTTATTTTGCTTTGTTGTTATCTTTGCATTCAATGTCACCATGGATGCCTTCCTAGTTCGATATTTTCTTAGTGGCTTTAAGTGTGTTTGGTAAGTCTCTGAAACTCACCTCCTCCTCTTTATTTGCAAAAGATGTTCTATTTGAGCCTCATAATAAACAAAATGATGAATGTTTTTTGTTTCCTATGCATTGATTCTCATGGGTACACCACAGCCATACTTACTTTTCTACCTTTCTTTGAGGGTTTATTCTTAAATAAAAAGCTTGAAATTATTCTTTTTTACTTTGAATTCTCTAAAAGGGGAGATAAACTCTCGGGTTGCCAAGATTGTAATTTCATGCTCTAGGCAAAAGAAAACCTGAGTTTTAGCTATTTTTAAGATTGTGGTTGTGGCCCTAGCATGACTTTTGGGTTTCCACGATTATTTCCATTATGGGTATATGAATCAATTATTTTACACAGTATGGGTATAAAACCCTACACATCCTTTTCATTTTTATGAACACACTACCTTTTCCATTATCTTCTTGGAAGTTTGGGTTCAAAACCCATAACTTCAAAGGTTCTTCTCACTGTATTATATGCAAAACTAAATATTATGCTTGACCATTTTAGAAGATTTCTAGGTTTGTAAACCTTTTTTTTTCCCTTCTAGGTTCTTTAATGTTTTTTCCAAAAAAAATCAGGAACAAAAGAAAATAACTAGGCTGTGGCTATAGAATTCATACTTATCTTTTATTTTGACTTATAGCTGGCTTGAAATCATGGTTGCCACCATGCTTTAACCTTCTTATTGAAATGATAGAGATCTTGTGGAATGTAGCTATTTCAATACTCAGATTTATACAAGATAGAAAACCTTCACTTTGTTGCATTAAAGTTTCTATTTCTCCCATCACATGAACTACACTATTGTACTAGTTCCTATGATAGTGTTCATTGTATTCTAAAATTGGGAACTCATGTGGATACTATTGAAGCACTATATTATTCATTGTATAGATACACTAGTTGGGGTTCCCATTGGAGGAATTGTTGTTAGAGGGATCTCCTACACCAGTGCATAAGTTTTGGCAGCTTAAAATATCCACCAGAGAAGCTATTGGTTTATCACATTCTAATTGTGCATTGATGGGTTGCAACCAAGGTTTGATGTATTGCAATTTAGTTTCTTTCTCAAATGAGTATTCCAGTAATTCCTAATTTCAGTGTATATTATACTAGCACTCTTGTTGCTATCAAAGACCATATTTTTTTCTTCAAATATCCAATTTGTATCAGGAAGACTAATTCTTGTGCAGTAAAATACTATACATGCTCTTAGAGTATTCATAATTTACTCTAAACAAAACACTGCAGAATATGTTAGATTAAAAAATAGTGAAATTCAATGTTCCACTAATGATTTGATCTAGCACTATTGCATTTACATATCTGATAATGACTGAGTTGACTTAATCTGGTAAAGGCTATAAATTATATGTTTGTTGATGAAACATGTAATTGGAATTTATGTCCTGAGCTTTAACAAAATATCTCAATCAATTCCATTTGTAGATCAAGAACAGAAGGAGCTGAAGATATAGGAAGATCAGACTGAAGAATCAACCCTACATCATCCCTTAAGGAAATGATGGAAATGACCTCCTCTTATTTGTTTTTCATTTAATTAATCTTCAAATGTATATTTTATATCCCTTGTTGACTTAAATCAACCCGGTCATTCCCATGGCTTATGTGGGATTACAGAAACATTGGCTTTAATAAATCATCTATTTCATATCATGTAATGACTCGTGTATCCTCATTTGAACTTGTTTACAGTTACATAATATGAAATAACTTAAATTAAGTTGTTTGAAACATATGCTTTGTAGTCAAGATGAAATGACAATTTTCACATACCTCCTTCCAAAACTGCAGTTTTACTAATAAGCAGCAATAGCATACAATGTAGAAAATAGTTTAGCTTCACAAAAACATCCTTTGAATGTCTGCTCTCTTAATGAATTCCATTTTGTTGATTTGTTCAGATTGTTCAACAATTTCACACAATTTGTTGCATAATTTTGATAAACCAATACTTAAAATCATTCATTCATAAAGTAGATGTTGTCTGGGTTGTCTATATATCAATAATTTTACACCCCACCAAACAATTTCTCATTAAAACTTCACTAATTTAAGCGGGAAGCTAAAAATTAGTAACAAGTCATCCAAATAAATCTCACAAACATAAATACATACCAAGCAACATGATATGGGGTATCACATTACATACATGCAATTACAAAGAACATATAAAGAAAAGAAATAAAATATGTCACATGTGATCCAACCTAAAGCAATTCATATGCATCCCAATATTTCTCATCATATACAAAGGAGGATAACTATCTAAAGGAGAAACAAAAATTTCCATACTAGGACAAGGCTACCTAATCCCTTGCTAACCAAATGTAAGACAAGGATGAGCCAAGATAAATAATGATATGGTGCTCCTTGAAATATGGAAAAATTAGTTACATAAAATGTAATACATTTAATAGTGAGTATGCTAACATTCTACACTATCACATGGCAAGGAGAAAAGTGTGTGCATGCTAGCCAATTAAATTGATAATATCAAATTCACGTAGAAAACCTTCTTTAAAGCATGATACTCATCAGTAAGATGCCCAATAATTCTATGATATGCACAGTAGGACATGTTTGTACTTTTTCCTTTTATTGTTTTCTCAAATAGGTGGTAATGTAATAATTTCTAGGTTGAGAAATTTATCTAAGGTCCACTTGGTCTCAATTATAGTATGTAAAAATCATAACTTCTTAATTTTATAGGGCTTGGTTTTCTTACTTGATTGAGTAGCTACTTGATGTGGAGGGGGGTGATCTTGATATCCTAATCCCTTGGTATCTTATGGTTTTTATTCTAGAAATTGATGGATCTCATGCTCATTCATTAATTCGCATCCTTGTTTGGTTAAATTTCTAAAGCCTTGACCATAACACTCTTCTAAGTTGATACCTATATTGGAAAATTTATGGGCATAGGATAGAAAAGTATCAATTTTGTCATTGTGAATAATTTCCTTCATGGTTGGTGGTTGAGGTTTTCTTTTTGATTCAATATCAAGATGTAAAAGGTTGTACATGTCAAGTGGTATTATAATAGGAGGTTTTGGTTGTTGCATGGAGGGATAGAAGGATGCATTGTTCTCAAGGTTATATCAATTCTTGCATATTATCTTAATCTTGGCTTAAGATATCTATCTCACAAGGGACTTAACTAGGAGGTGAAGACTCATGAATGTGTTCAATTGTATTAGGATCATCACAAAACACACAACTTGAAACATCAACCAAATATTTTAAAGACATCCATTGTTTACCAAAACACGTGTCCATGATGAAACTTTGCTTTAAATTTCAAATGAATGGATTTTTATTCAAGTTTTAGATATAAAATATGATAATTGACTGATTATAAGATGCAAAAACTTAAAAATGACTACTTGTGAATGTAAATTATGATCTTACACAATGCACTTTCTTTCACCATTGAACTAATTGCAAATATCTACAAAAATATACAATTTCTAAAACTGAAATAGAAATCTACAAGTACAAGAAAATGAAGTAGACAGAGACAAATATGTGTGTAGAATTTTGCAAAATCATCTTTACAAGGACAATTTAGCCTAGAGGTGAATGAGTCTTTTCGTAGGATTTTGAAAAATTAAAATTTGAGTGCTTGAATTTATATTTAAGCTCACTATTCCTAACTACAAAGAGATTCTTCAATGATATTTTTCTAGATTTTTATGATAAATGTAAATGCAATTTGTATGACAATGTATGAAAAAAATTTAATGCAATTTTAACTATTATTTTGATCTAAATTACTAGAACACTCCTTAATGCGAGATATTATGCAAAATGTATGCAATGTTTTTTAGATTTTTATGATTTTAAATTATGTAAATATGCAATATGTAACCCTAAATGAAATGCAAAAAAGATAATGCAAAACCTATATCTAGTTTTTCAAGGATCTCCAAATCAAAAAAGTATGATGTAAGAATGTCAGGTTCACCAAAATGAAATTTGGGGAAAGGTTTACCCAAAGTTTTATTTTTCTTAAAACTTAAGAATCTATATAAATGTCTTTCCTTGGGTATTTCATTAGGAAAGAGATCACAAAGTGTAAATGTTGACATTCAATGTCAAGTGTGATTCAATTAGACCTAGATCCAATCCTTAGGATAATAGGAAAGATCTAAAACTAAACTAAAATGATTTGGAATGGTCAAACTAAATGAACAGCAAGACCTAATAAATAAAATACAAATTTTGAAATATACCAAAAAATGACAATTTGCAGGCATATCTAAGAAGGGTTTGATGGCATGTACCTCTTACAAAAATTTATTTTTGAGGTTATCTAAGGGACTAGTTCACCCATGGGTGAATAGGTCTCAGTTAGGGCTTCCAAAATAAATTTTTATGGTACTTTGATGCTAGATTATGGCTTCTATTTGATATAAGTCCAACATTCTGAGTGAAAATAAAAATAAAAATTGTAACTTAGTTTATGTGGCTTGACAACAATTACAACAACTTGTGCAACAATGTGAAATTTCTCCTTTAATATCTCTTTCATTCTTCATAAACCTGTAATCTACACATACACAAAGAGGAAAATTTGTTTTATTTTCTTGGGGGTTTACCTTGGTCAAACTCCAATTTGGTAATTAAACCTTGATAGAAAGATAATGAAAAAGGAAGGAAATGATGAATGAGCAATACTTTCCACAAGTCACCACCCTTCAATGGCTTGCCTTAGAGGACTTAATTCAAACACATCTCTTCAAAGGAATTTGATCTTTCTCTTCTTCATTTATTTGGGTACTTGAAATGCTTGGATGCTTTAGGATCAACAATGCATTAATTAGCCTTCACAAGACAACATGAACACACATAAACTTGGAAATGATGTTAGGATCTTGATTGTTGCAACAAATGACTAGTAAATATTCTCTTGAATGTTCTTAACAATGATATTTTCTCATAGGATTGCTTCATAAAGTGTGTTCTTGCTAGCTATATTTTAAATGATAAAAAGACTATGTATTTATAGGTGTTTATCTAAGTTCTTAAAAATTAGATTCTAAAAGCTCCAACAATTGCAAGTTTAATTTGAATCATTAAAATGCTACCAAAAACATATTTAAAAATGGGTCTTGGTACTTAAAGGGGACCCATTTTCCCATGGGCGAATGGGTTATATCTTATAAGTCCAGGACACATATATTCCATGTATTATTGATTTCGTTTACTTAATGTTGGTTCTCCTTTCAGAAAATGGTAAAAATAAGGCTTTGAAATGCATAATTGGTAAATTAGAAGCTTAATTAAGTCCAATAAATTAAGGGACTCAAACATCATTTGAAATTTTAAAGGTATACAATTTCCTATACTACAACATGAGACATTAACCGACTAAGGAATGGTCCTAAAAACTAGAAATTCCCCCAAGAATTAAACAATATTATAAAAAAACCATTAAAATAATTATGGAGGTTTGAATCCAAACCCCTAGAAAGATCTCTTAATAGTATGCAAATACTGACTCATAAGGGTCATCATAGCTGTATTCAAATAAGAGCTAGGCTCAAACAAAGGTCACAAAGTCACAACAGCTAATTTTGTCTTTTCCTTAAAGGAGGACCCCCACATGTTTTTTAAAATGACCGGCAATTATATAGTTCAAATTATTTTCTTCATTCCTCATGAAGGAACATTCTTAAACAAAATTTTGAACCTCTTTCCTAGGATTGTGAGAATAAATGATAATTTTTTTCTAAATATAGTGTGACTCTTTTATGTCTGAGAATGAATGAGAGAAGTGCCCAACTTTATAGCGATGAAGAAAAACCTATGAAGAAGACTCAAATTGGAGTCTCTACTCTTTTTTTCTAAGTTTGGAACTTAAATTTGTAGCATTTGGTAGCATACTATCAATATCAAGACTCAAAGAAATTAATAAAAGCCAAATGTTTCATAGATTTTTTGATATTGTCAATAGATAAAAACTAACTAATAGAATTAGCTATATCTTGTATGATATCTTCATAAAAATATTCTAAAGTAATACCTATGTGTCAAGCCCTACTAATGTTCTTATTAGCATCAAAATTACCAAGGAACTAAGAATCTCCCTACAAATTGCATATGCATTCCTCAAGGGTTTGGAAGGAGAATAAGAAAAATCCATTTTTCATGATAGTCACTTAAATCTAACTAGACACACACTATTTTTAAAGATCAACATTATACAACATCAATATTTAGATGCAATACTAATATTCTCCCAATAATGGCATTCCCCATGTAGGTAGAAGCTTTGTTTATAATATAATTAGGAACCCTCAAACTAGCACATGTTCTACCTACGGTGAAAGGATCTTCACCCTAACATAGGTCAAGAACATGCATGGTTGAATCAAAAGAGGAGCCACCAACCACTGGCACCTCTAAAATATCCTCGGCTTGTGTAGTAATAGATAGACTAAAATTAAACTCCTTAATGGCCAAATTATTGGAATAATCAATTTTTTGTTCAAATTAAAATCCTACAAGTTTTGAACAAGAAGCTGACCCAAAGTAATTATTTTCTGATTAGAATAAAAGTAGAAGGGAAAGTAGCCATTAAAAAATATTCATAGAGGTATATGAGGGACTCATGAGTAGTGAGAAATCCAAAAAAGTAAAACAAAATCTGAAACTTAAATAGTTCGACCAAAAAAAAAAAAAAAAAGCCCATAGAACCATAGAACACCTATAGGTCTCCCAATAGCTTGAGACCAATGATTGCATTCCATTCCTAAGATAGGAACTGGATCTCCTTTTTGAAATTCACAAGCCTCTATTGAATGGCCTTGGTATTCATCATGTCATCACAAGTTGAGGTGTCCTCCTTTTTACCCTTCTTCTTTTGCTTATGGCCATCCTCCACATCATCTGAACTGGCTTCCCCTAGCACTTCCTTAATTTATCTTGAAAAACCAGGAGAGTGGGGGAAGTGCTCTTCAAATTTTCTTTACTATAATCATTGATGACCTTGATGCATTACATTGTCTTCTCCTGGTTTTGATGGATGGCATCAATCTCAATCAATAAATTATTGTTTTTCTTCCTTTGTAGTAATGATGGCCCATAAATCTTCCAGCTCCTTTTCTCCCACCTTTCCCACTTCTCGAAATACTTGGCTAGAGAAGCAATCATGTCTTAATGCTCCTTGTTCTCCACCTCCCTTGTCCATGGGACTTGTTGTTCAATAACCTTCCCCACTAGAATTTGAATTCTTTTTTTAGTCGTGACTAGCTCGCCCAAGAGCCACTTCATGATATTCTTCTAAATTTTAATTATCTCTAAGATTTCATTGATTTTTTAACCAAGGGGATCAACAAGGGAACAAATTGACCTAGGTTTGATACCAATTTCCTTCATATTGATGCACAGATTGGGATAATTTTATGGGTTATGGTTAGAAATGGGGGGTTATTGGGAACATTTGAGATTTTTGCATGAGCCAAAGAGTGCATAGGAGAGCTGGCTAGGATGAGGTTCCATGACTCATCATCTTTTGAGTTAACAAACTCCCCTAACCCAGAAGTAGAAATAGGCATGGGTTCTGACAAAAGGGTGCATTTGATGGGGATGGGGGTTTTTCATTCATAGGTGTTTACCCCAGGCCTAAGTGCTACAGTGAATGGTAGGAGGGGTTTCATCAATAGTAACAAAGCCCAATAGGGGTCCACAGGGGGATTGGTGGGGTCATAGATGTTCAAAGTGTTCTTGCAAACATAGGCAGGGTAGGAAAGTAACACAGAATGAAACTTGCATAGATGATAATTAAGGCCCTGCTAGATGGGTGATTTCTTGCATTTATCCTAGACACTTCTAATATATTGCTCAAGAAAAGATAGTAGCCAAAAGGGGAAATTAATTTTGACATTATACCTAAGATTATTAAGCATAGGGAAAATATGGGCATGGAAGTGGTGGAAACACCCTTCGAGTGTGACATACCTCATGAGGATTTCAGCAATTATGATCCAACCACTATGCAGGTTTGTGTGGTTAAAACCATTCTAAAAACTATTCACCCTCTCACCCTCTTTCAAGAAACATTTCATTTCTTCCTAGAAATTACTTTTTGACTTATGATGGATGCAAATCCCTTCCAAGGATAGCCCTATAACCTCCATGATAAGCTCAAGAGTCACCATGAAAGAAACCCCTCCAAAAAAATAGTACCATCCACATAAGAATTAGCAAACTCCAAAGAAATCTTGGGATATTCCCTTGCATCCCCTCCACATACAAAGCTAGATTGTCCCATTCTAGAATGGCCCAAACCTCCTTGTCTTGCTTCCATCCATCGCAATTGGTAGGTTCATCCAAAACAAAATCCCCCCATCACTAACAACACAAATTTCAAAGTGAGAAAACACCAACAGTAGAAAATGGCTACACGAAAACTAGAGCCACAAATAAAAATAAATATGTAAAGATTAATTAGCAGGCTTAAGTTTCCACAATTGAAGAGTTTGGTAGTTATCAATATTAGTTGACAATGTATCTAGCTCAATCCCATTTGGACATTACTTTAGCATCACGTTGAATTAATTCAATCCCTTGACTTCGAATATGGAGGATATTATCCCATTTTACTAAATTGTGAGTAAAAGCTCCAATATTTGTTAAGGCATCGACAACTTTATTTCCACTCCTATACACATGATTAACATTGTAGTTCCTAAGGGAAATTGTGAGATTATGAGTTGAGGCCGTGGGATCTTGGAGAGTCCAGCAGGGAGAGGCTTTCCCAGTCAACATAAGAGTCATGTTTCTAGAGTCCCCTTCTATAACCAAATTTGAGAACCCAACTTGTGTGGAAATTTGAATTTCATGGAAGGCCACTAACACCTCAATAAAACTAGAAGATTGGACCCCGAATTTGACCTCG
Organism: Sequoiadendron giganteum; assembly: GCA_007115665.2. Classification (NCBI taxonomy): domain Eukaryota; kingdom Viridiplantae; phylum Streptophyta; class Pinopsida; order Cupressales; family Cupressaceae; genus Sequoiadendron; species Sequoiadendron giganteum. The sequence goes on from CM021102.1 coordinate 378,005,755, forward strand.
TAAGCTAGAATTAATTTCCCCTTGTGTTCAAAAATAACCCAACCCCCACTCACCCAACCTGGGTTAGGTTTGATCGATCCATCAAAATTGAGCTTCAACCAATTAGTCTCAAGGGGGGGGACCAAGGCATACTTCACCTATCCTATAGGATAAGATAATTGAGGGAATTAAGGGCCTCTGAAATATTCCAAGTAGATGCAATATATACCTCCTGAGCATTAGGATTTATTTTAGGCTTGCAAGGGGTAGAAAATATCAACTCAAAAACCTAGCTAATAATCATGTTGGCCACCACTAACCACAGGAACCTTTTGTTTCTAAAGACTCTTTCATTACACTTCTTCCAAAGCACCCATGTCATGAAGAACAAATATTGCCACCAAATATCAACAAGCAAAGGGTGAGAGACTGGGGGGACTAGTAGTCCAGATACTCATGAACATCCTTTTGCTAGACCCAAAAAAATTTGAACAGGGGTTATATTTTCTACCTAACTTGTTAGGAGTAAGAACAATGGAAAAGAAAGTGAGAGATGGACTCAATTTTTTTTCTCACACAAAAAGCACTGATTCCCAAGTTGTATGCCTTTTTCTATAAATTATCTAGAATGAGGATCCTTTTGTGACAAACAATCCACCAAAATAACTTGACTTTAGGTAAGGGATTTTCTCTCCATACCCGCATCCAATCATAGGTTTCCAAGAACTAGATATGAGATTATAGCTAGTCTTGACAAAATACACACCATCTTTAGAAGTCATCCAAACCAACGAGTCAGACAATTCGAAAGGGAAGAACTTGTGATTCTTGACTATTCTAAGAAGTTCTTCAGTATCCAACTGAAAGGGGGGTTGAACTAGTTGGGGTCAATCTTCCATATAGGTGGATCAATAGAAAAATCAATGTAATCCAAGACCATGTCACTGATCCAGGTATAGAGGTCCCAACAAACAATCGAAAAAACAAGATGGACCCCAAGAGCCTACGAAGACAACCAATTATCATCCTAGAAAGAGACCAAGATACTCGAGCTTACCAACCAAGAGGACCCTAAAGAGAGTATATTCCTAGTTTTTAAAAGGTTATTCCACATCACAAAACTAGTAGGAAGAACTTCATTTCCTAGAATAGAGAGACAATCCTACCCCTGTAGATACTTTTCCTTTAGAATAGAGATCCATTATGACTTATTATTAAGAAGTTTCCAAGAAATTTTGGTTATAATTGTCATGTTCATCAATGTTTTTTTTCTCAAGTCCAAACCTCCATAACATTTCTTGGAGCACAAAGTGTCCTAGTTCACCAGAGAGAACATGTTCCATTCCTTGATTCTTGACCATAGAAATATACATTGGATTTGTTCATGTTTCTCTGACCATGTTGCAGGAATGAAAAAAAAAAGACATTAGGTACACGTCCAAACTTTGAAGGATGGCCTTAAGAAGGAGAAGCTTAACAACATTGCTTAGAAGTTCCCCCTTCCATGTAGCAAGCTTCCTCTGAACCTATTCCAAAAGGGTAGACCAAACAAAATTTTCCACTTTACTAATAGTAAGATGCATACCTAGATACATTGAAGGAAGGGGTAGGGTCTAACAAATGAGATTTCAAGATATATTGGCTTGAAGAGAAAGGTCGACATTCAATAAAAAGATAGCACTTTTATTAAAATTGTCGCATTGCTAAGAAGCAATAGAAATTTTCAAAAGAATATCCTTCCAACCTTTAGCCTCTGCTAGTGTGGCCTCCCCCAACAAGATATTATTATCAATAAATTTTTGATGATATATATGATAAGACATGGAATAAGGGGAAAATCCCACCAGAGAACCATTAAAAAATTTATGTTCAAAATTGCAACCAAGGACCTTAGACATCAAAATATAGAGATAGGGAGACAACAGGTCACTTTGAAAAATCCCATCAAAAGCTGAGAAAAAACCTTGTGGGTGTCATTGATAATCATAGAGTACTTAGGGGAGGTCTCACAACTCTAAATGAGTTTCAATAATTTACCATAGAAGCCAAATTAGTGAAGAAATTCAAAAAGGAAATCCCAAGACACCTTGTCGTAGGCTTTGGGCACATCAATCTTAAGAGCCATACTTTCCTTTCTACTTTTATCCATGTAGTGGAGGGTTTCATGCACCAACATAATAACATCAATTATCTACCACCCTAGCACAAACCATTTTTAGATAGGATGTATCAACTTGCTCAAGTGGGGTTTAATGTGATTGACTAGCAATTTGGAGCATATTTTGTAAAACATATTGTAGAGACTAATAGGCCTAAATTTAGACAACTTGTTGGCCCCCTGATGCTTAGGAATAAGAACAATGAAATTTTTATTGAATTCTTTAAGTATTTTACTAGTAAAGAGAAATTCAACCACCGCAGTCATGACATCCTAACCAACTATATCCCAAAAAATATGAAAGAAGAAAGGAGGAAATTCATCCAGACTAGGAGCTTTAAAAGGGCTAAGGGAAAATGCAACCTCATGAATCTCATCCACTTAAACACTGCCTTCTATAGACATAACCTCCTACTGAATTAGAGCCAAGGGGATGATATTGAGGATATCACCCTCCAAAAACTTTATCAAGTGAGGTTTGAGAAGGTTATGGAAAAAGGAAACACTAGTACGAGTTGAATAATCCTCATGAAACAAAGTGGATCCATCTTCAAGTATTAACTTAGAGATAGTATTCCTCTTCCTCTTTCTATCGCAATCATGTGAAAAAATCCAGAGATTGTATCCCCCTCACGGAGTCATTGATTCATGGAATATTGTTTCCAATAAACCTCCTCCTTCTCAATAATATTGTGTAGTTCACTGAGCAGGGTTATTTCCTCAGTAGCAAGATCCACCTAAAAACTAGATTCCAACTCTTTTTGAACCCGTTGAAGCTAATCTTTGAGAGACTTTTTATTTTTTTTAAATGTTACCAAAAAATTTCTTACTCCAAGCTTTGAGGTTGCACTTGAGACTCTTGAGTTTAAAACCTAGATTGTACATAGTAGATCCACATCCTCAACCCCTCCACCAAGAGGAAATAAGATCCTTGAACATAGGTTGATGCACCCAAAGTAATTATGTTAGTTATCTATATTCAATAAAATTGTTTTAAATATTATAAATTAAATTCAAAAGATTATTTTTTTAATTTATTCTCTATTAGTTACTTTATGATTGAAATTTTGGTATTATTTGGTGATTGGGATTTTTCAAAAATGTGAATTGAAACTATAAATTATACCTTATGTTATTTGGTAAAAAAAATCCATATTTTATATTTATTTTAATATTTCTAAGCTCGCCGATAAGGGTGTGGTTCGGTGGTCAAGTTGCTTGGTTGTAGTGACGACCACTAGGGTTCAAACCCTCACTGGGCCAATGTTTTTTCAAGCCTTGTTCCTTCGTTGGGCCATTGTGCTCACGGGTTTGGAAGTTTCTTGTACCCGGTTCATAGCTTCGATCAAAAGCATTTACCCCTAATAATTTGGGTGCATTGCACCTTTATTTAAATATATATATATATATATTTCTAAGCTCATTTTCAGTCTAGTTGGTTCTTGTGGATTTATTATTATTAATATTTAATTCTAGAGCCACTAATTTTTATTATTAATACCTTTAAAGGAAGGTTTTTGGTTGAGTTCATGAGGTTGTATGTATTTATCAATCTAGATGGAATTATTGTTTTCATTAAGGTAAGAAGGAAACCAAGGTCCTGAGCCCTATACAAAAGAATCCCCAAGGACCTAGAAAAACCAAACCAAAAGAGGTCAGGAACAACAAATGAACAACACATTAATCATATATAAAAATATCAGAGTTCAACATTAACATACTCAACAAAAACATAAAAACATAAAAACATAAAATAGCTTATGGGACGAGGGATCCCCAATATTTTTAGATGAACTTAAAAATTTCCTCATTATTATTTTTACTTGAGTTTCCAAGTAAAACTAATATTGTACATGTCATTTTAGTGGGTTTTGGAGTTAATAACTATTTTATTTCACCAAGTATAGTAGTGTTTACTTAGGTACAAGTAGGAAAAAATATGTAATTGAAGTTACCCCTAGGGTATACTTAATAGTTGATAATAAAATCAATGGACCGTATGACCATCAATGTTTCTCTTCGGATCATATGATCTAATTTTTGGAATGGACTTGTTGCTAGGAAATGTAGCCAAAGTAATATATAGGGATAAAAAAATTATATTACCTAGTTGATAATATAAATCAATCAACCGTATGACCATTAGTGTTTCTCTTCGGATCATATGATCTAATTTTTGGAATGGACTTGTTGCTAGGAAATGTAGCCAAAGTAATATATAGGGATAAAAATTTATATTACCTAGATGAATCTAAAATTATATTATCTTGCAAGGATTATGTGGGGTAGGAGAGTTGAGTACTCTTTCTACCATCTAATCAAAATAGTGGGAAGGAATGGTAGGGCCATTTTTCTATTCATGTTCACATGTTATTTAAAAACGAGAATTATATAAATACTAACTATCCTTTACTATTATAATTTAGGGTTTTTTTCTAATGTACTCTTTAGAATGCGTCTAAATATTTAAAAAAAATATATAGTTCTATTATGTGCACCTATTTCTAGAGAGCCTTTTCATATGAATATATGCAATTTGCAAGAATTAAAGGTTCAACTAAATTAATTGGTAGAGAAAGGATATGTAATCCTAGTGTTTCACCATGGGGTAACCCCATACTTTTCAAGAAGAATAAATATGTAACATAATTTTTTATACATTATCACATGATGAATAAGGAAATGATTAAGAATCATTACTTGTTACCCCAAATTGATGATATATGTAAAAAAATACAGGGAGAAACTATAACTTTTAAGATTGGTTTGAGATTTGGGTATCAAAATTTAAGAATAAAATATGAATACACTTATGAAACTTCCTTCAAGATCAAATTAGTCAACAAGAGCTCATTATGCTACCTTTCACGTAACTAATGTTTTTTATTAGATAAGGTAGGAAGATGGTCCCACAACCAAGAGCTTAAAACAAAATTAATCAGAGAAGTTCAAAAAAAATAACAAGCCACTACACCAACATAACTATAGACAAGACAAAATATAGAACACAAACAAAAAAAATCATGAACCAAAACTACAAAAAACTAAGAGGAATTTATTTTGTGGAGGATTATAGGAGCATTCCACTCATTAGTAATCTAATTTAGTCTCTCTTTCCATATTTCCATCTTATTTTCCTTATTTATTTTATTCACCTCATGAATTTTCTTTAGTTACCTTATCACTTTAGTTCATCTTCTCTTCTACATTCCATTCCTCCTATTCTAATCATCCTAAAAATTAAACCTAAAATTCATGGAGCACTCCATGAGGTATTTGGTAATTGAGAGAAACCTTACCATTGAGTCCTCAATTTGACTAACTATATTCTCCATTGAGTTTATTTTTTCCTCAATAGTGCCTTGATTTTTCTCATTTATTTTTTTCTTATATCTAATTGTTTCTCTTCTTTCTGATAATCACTTCCTTCCTCATCTTCCTCTTTCTTAGCATTCTTTTTGCTTTGAGAAGTTTCAAAGGGTGGATTAGAAACTAGGACCATATAAACAGAGTTTTTTTTTCAATACCTCTTTCTCAATATGATTATAAAAGGAGCTAGACTAATCTTTAAGGGAAGTGTCTATAGGGATATTTAGTTTAGGTCATATTCATCTCCATCACTTTCATCAACAGAGTCTAGATCACTTCCAAAGTACCAATTTCCCATCTCTTTTCCATATTTTTTTTTTTTCTTATTCTAAATGTTGGCCACAACAAGTCTCACAAACCTCCTCTTCATGCTTAATGTTTTTGTTTATCTCTATTTTCCTTGTCACCATCCTCTTGTTGCAAGAATTAAAAGACTGATGGTGGTATGGAAATATTGTTGGTGTTTCCATTGATTTCAATCGGTCAAATGTTTATCTATTATTTGTCATTGGTTGTATATGTCGGGGATATTGACAAAATTGTAATAAGGATATGTTGCATGTGTTCAGTGGTTGCTCCAAGTTTTTGGTCTATATTTTCTCATGTGGTTGTGTGATTCAGATATGGTTGTTAGTAGATATTATATCCATATTTTTTGTTGTTGATTCATTATACAATGCAAGTTGTGTTCACTAGTTGTGAATTATGGATTTCTATGTTTCTAGTTGAGGTCCAAGAAAAATGTTGTTGGTCCGGATTTCTCTTTCATGAAGTCTTATGACTTTTGGTTCTAGAGTTGTGTTGTCCTTTTCTATTGAAGATAGTTTCAGAATTTGGAAGATTCATGCTTAATGGTTATGTGTTTTACACTGGTTTGTCTGACCTTATGTGAAATACTACTTTCAAGGATGATGAAGCATGTTGGATCTTTTTGGATCTTTTGAAGCATGTGGTTGGGTCACTCTCATTCTAATTCCACCGTAGGATGTTTTGGAGCTGCCCTAATTTGAATTTTAATTTGGATGGCTAACTTTGGATATGTTTCAAAGTTGAAGATGGTATAAACGCAAGATGAGTTAATGGTGAAGATAAGATGCAATAGCAAAGAAGAAGAGAAATGAGAGAAAAGAGAAAGTGTAGTTTTATGCAACATTGAATCTGTAGACACTTAAAAATGTCTTGATGGATCACATTGGCTAACTAATATTATTTCATCCTAAAATCCATCCTTTTTTTGATTAATTAATTAAATTATCCTAGCTAATTAATTAATGGAATCATCTAAATCTATTAACCTAATTCATCAAATTAGGTTAATTCACCCCCTTTCATGCTAACACTTCATCCTTTTAAATTAAATAAATTAAACTATTTAATTTAAATCCCTAAATCTTCTTATTTAATTAAATAACCCTAAGGTATTTAATTAAATGTCATTTCACATTTCCCCCTTTCATTAAATCATTTTATTTAATGAATGCCATCTTAATTCTTCTAATCCCCTAATTTGAATAATTAAAACAAGTTGTTTCAATTATCAATTACTAATAAATTTAATTCTCCTCCAAAAGAGAAATATTCCTATGGAATATTCCTTCCCCTTTTGTACAAATAAAATTTTCTTTAATTTGCAAAATATCCTTTTTCCTCACCCATGAGAATATTCCAAAGAATATTCTCTCTCCTCCAATCATTTAAAAAAGGTAATATTCTCACTTAGCTTCATGTACAAGTTAACTTGTAACTTCTTATACGAGTTAAATTTTTTTTTATGAATAGGAATTAATCTATCTTAATAGTAAATATTAAAATATATATCCACAAAAAAAGGGTGGATGGTAAAAAGGAACACCCTAAGAGTCACATGAGCAATGCCCAAAAAACCAAGAAAACCAACTATCACATGGGCCTAGCCAAGAAGTTCAACATTCCAATCATAAAATAAGAGGCCATTAAGTAGCCAAAGTAGTACCAAAAGAGCCAGGAGGGTCTTTGTCATCCAAGTTTTTTCCCCATACATTAGTGGGGTCTAGAATGACATTAGGAGGAGGATCCCAACCATCATCAACTCCTTTATCTTTATCTTCTTTATCCTCATGCTCGGGCAATATTGCAAGCACCAGACACAAAAAATATTTAGCAGTTTTTGGCCAACCAGAGCCAAAAGTAGGAGTATCATTAGAGGACCACATAGAACTGCCACCACTACTCCCCACCACTCCTTTAGAGGGCCAGCCCTAGCCAACCCATAGAGGAGGAGAACGATACCACCGAGGAAGGTGGGAACCACACCAAAGAGGAGGCAGAGAGTGGGGGTGAGAAGAGCCACTCCGTTGTCATCCCCAAGAGGACAGCTGGTCGTGGCAAGGGGTAGGTGAAGTGAGCACTCAAGCCACAGTGCATGGGTAATTTCCCCAATGTCCCAAAAGAACCTAAAGGTGAGCCACCTCAAGTGCAACCTTGTTTACTTGAAATTGAATCAGCAAGAGTACATTAGAATATGTAATAGCTTTAGAATAAAAAGAAACATTTTTATCCATTTGAGTTTTAGCAAATATGTTGGCATTTCTATCTTTCCAGATACTAAAGAGGATTTCCACTCTAAATGTGTGTCAAAGTTGGGTATACTTATTTGGAAGTCTGGGTGAATCTCCTAGCAAATCTATATGCTAGGAGAAGGGCCTAGGTATAAAAGGCTAAAACAGTTCATGAATCTAAGTCCAAAACTATTGAGCTCTAGTACAAAACTAGAAGAGATGCTTAAAAGACTCATCTTTCCTACAAAAAGGGCATCGAGTGTCCTGGACCCCCAAGTGAACAAGCTGAGACCCCACAGGCAAGCCTTGGAAAATAATAGACCAAGCAAAGTGGGAAATTTTCAGCTCAACACTTGCAGACCAAATGGTAGAGAATATTTTTCTCTAAACATGAGCAGAGGATTGGAGAAGCCATATTTGGTTAAGACTGTCAATCATTGGAAAATGTGGTGATAGACAAATATAACCAAGTTGAGTCTTGTAATTCCTGAAAGGGGTGTTTGGGTACCACTTCTAGTCCTTCGACCAGGGCTTGGACACATGAATTCCCACCTTATGAAGATAATCTACAGGAAAAGCATTCACCAAACCATCATAAGTATCACGGTCTTGGTTTTGAAGTATGTAAAGCACACGAAAAATCCTCCCACAGCATAAAGCACATTGTGGGTCTGTGAAACACATGCTATGAGGTTTGAATTCCTTTCTTGTGGAACCTTATCACCTTAAGCCAAGGAGACTTGGCCAGAGGTTGACCATTACTAGCAAAGAGAGGCGACCACCAAACATTCTATTGATTGAGCAATAGCCCATCATAGAAACCAGATCCATCCTAGCAGAGCCAAGGCTTAACTGCCTCCTAGGCTTTCCAAATTCTCTTTGCCATGATAGTACCCATGATTTGGACTAGCTCCTTCATGACTAGAAGGGTTTGAAAGCCAATCCCCTTTTAGGAAGGTCTATGAATAGGAAATTCAGATTGAATACAATGCCTGAGGAGAATATTTTAGGCTTCATCTCTAGTAAGGGATCTAATTATCCATTTCACCCACAAGGTAGCCCCTTGTCATTGAGTGGAGAGCAGACCAAGCCCTCTAGATTCTCTAGGAAGGAAACATGGTGAAACCCTCTATGGGACTCCACAGAGGTCCAAAGAAAGTCTTGAAACAACTTTTCAAGCTTGGCATAAGAAGCTTTCAAAGGATCCCAACAAGAGGAGTAATAAACATGAGTAGCCACTAGAATCTTCAAGCACACTTGGAATTTTCCTACCAAAGAGAGAGGCTTGGTAATCCAATAGGCCAAATTTTTCTCAATCCTAGAGAGAATAGCTTGCCACAACTCAATTGGAGAAGCCTAGAAGGCAAAGGGAATGCCCAAAAACCTAAATATTTCCCCTAGCCCAATCCATTTCCAACCATACTACTGGAGCCAGTGAGGATTGGGTAAAATAGACTACCTATATCATAAAGTTTTATGCCACTAGATAGTGGAGCTATATGCAAGACAAAAAAAATTGAGACAATCCAAGGTCGCCTTAACATTGTTTAATTCCTCCAGAAGGGTGAGGAAGTAGTCATCAACAAAATAGCCATTCACAAGTTGATTTTGGGAGTTAGGAAGAGTGATGCCTTTGATTTGTCGTTGAGAGACTGTATTGGCCAACAAATAGACAAATAATTTGGTCGAAAGCACATAAAGGGAAGGAACAAGCAGGTATCCTTGCCGAATGGAGCGGAAAAGACCAAAGGAAAGAGATTGGTGTCCATTAATGGAGATGCAAGTAGAGGTGTCTGAAAAAATCATTTAGATAGCCTAAATGAAGTTAGGCCCAAACCCCAAGGCTTTCAACATGGCCAGAATAAAGGGCCACTCAATGCGGTTATAGGCTTTAACAAAGCCTATCTTGAGAAAAATAGCTTTTTGGTTTGAACGTCTGGCCCACTCCATACCTTCCCACACAAAAAAGATATTATCCAAAATAAATCTAAACTTAGTAAAACCAATTTTCTTTGGGCACACAATCTGAGGAAAAACATGGCGGACTTTCAAAGCCAACGCTTTGGTGATGATTTTATAAGAGACATTGAGGAGCATGATAGGCCTCTAGTTGCAAATATCCTCAATATCTCTAGGCTTATGTATGAATTTAATGTTTCCTTTGTTAATTATATTACCCAAGGATTTGGAATGAAAAGCCTCAAGATAGACCTTATGCAAATCCTGACCAACATAACTTCCCAAAGGGTCTTGTAAAACTCACAGGGGAAACCATCAATCCCAAGGGCCTTGTCATCATCCATATACTAAATGACTTCCTTCAAGTATTAAACTATGAGAAATTTCTCACACAAAGTTCTTTGGGCTGAAGATAGAATATGTGGCACAACAACAAGATAATCCTGAAGGGCTTGTTGTCGCTCTAGCGTGTAGTCTTGAGTAGTGAAAACTTGCTCATAATGATGAATAAAGGCCTAGGGAATGTCAAGTAGCTCAGAAAACAACTTGGATCCCTCTTTAATTTTCTTGATGCCAAGAGAAGAGTGGTTGGCATGTAGGGCTAGAAAAAAACTCCTTGGAGGCATGGTCGCCAATCTTTAACTAGTGTAATCTAGCTTTGATTTGTTCACCTTTGGCAACATAATTGTCTGTAACTTGATTTTTGTGTCTTAATTATGTCACTCTGACCTAGAATGATGGGGAAAAGGGGATAGCTGCCAAAGGCTTGGTAGCTGAGCAAAGGTTAGTTATGGTAGCCTCATGACCACTAGCAAAAAATGGCCAACTGGCATCCATAAATGCACAAAAATCTTGTCATATGATTGATAGCATCATTCTACCACTTAATCAAGCCTGTATTATGATATGGCCTACACTCCAAATTCCATACTCTCCAAATGTAGGCCAATGTGGGTTGATGACAAAGTAGAGACGTGTTTAAAAAGAACTGCATTTTCCAAGCCTAAGGTTGTCTTCTCTCCCATTCAATGCAAAAATAAATGGGGAAATGATCTAACAAAGTCACATCCTTTAACGACTTAATTGGGAGTGAAGAGATGTCAAAAAAGAAGAAATATTGAGTTGATATCATGGCACAATCAAGTTGCTTAAATATCCTATCAAATCCAACTCTGTAATTACACCAAGTGTGCCAGAGGGAATGAGAATGGTGGCAGCCAATATTGGGATCAAAGAGCCCCAATTTATTACACATGTAAAACCATGCCTCTCATTCACCAGCTACTAATCTAAATGGCAAAGTACCATCTTTATCATACGCCATCTCAACCTTATTGAATTCCCCACACATTAGTCAAGTAGCAACTAGAAATGAGTCAACAATCCAACACCAAAGCAAAGAGCATTCCATAGCATCATTAGAGGCATAAACATTAATAATGCCAAAAGAGTGATTATCAATATTGAGCAAGATCCAGACGAGCCAATGTGTGGGGTCAGACCCATGGTCAACCACATAAGCATTCCATCATAGGGCCAAAAGGGTAACAGCTCTTCCACATCCAGCATCATGATGAGTACAATACATATGACTGGTTGGCCAAATAGAACAACAAGCCAAAGAAATCAAAAAACTAGAAATGTTTACTTCTTGGAGACAAAGCACTTCAATTCCAATATACTTCTGCAAAGTATCCCTAATAGAATACTTCCTAGAGAGGTTTGAAGGACCTCGAACATTCCATGAGAGGAAATTTATGAGTGGAACTCCTCCATATCATCGAATTCTAGCTCCTTGTCATCTAGAGTAAAGAAGTGATTCTACAAAAATTCTAGCGGAACTGACCCAATTTGAATATTTGGAGAAGAAATTATTTGTTTCTCTTAAATGTATTCTCCTTCAAATGGTGGACAAGGACTATGAGACCATCATTGGACTCTCATCACTACTTTTGGTTGTGCCATCATAATGGTAGCAAGCTGAGGTGTAGCCTTCGACCTTGGCCATGCCATAATATTGTCAGCTCCAACTAGAGCTTCTTTCCCCTTTTTCGAATCATTTGAAACATCTTTAGTAGGCTCAGGGACTTTGGAAACCATCCCAGAGCCATTGGACTTGTGTTTACGGTTTGTAACCATGGTTCATTTCTCATCAATTTTAGCAGCAGAATTATCTGCTTGACGAGGTTTTTCAGATTCCTATGGCAGAGGAGTGTGAGGCACTACCAAAGGATAGTCCTTAATCTTGTGTTCTATGAACTAACATCTATAACACATGTTTGGTAGATTAAAATAAGTAAACTTTTTGGTATGCTAGAAATCTCCAATTTGAATGTCAATGGAGTCTTTCAAATCTTGTGAGAGGTCTACATACACACTGGCCCATTTTTGGGGTCGGGCCTGGAAAATCCTATCTAGCTCAATACAAATGACCTTCCTCAAAGAGAATGCAATATGACTTAAAAAAGGCACACAAGGCAGGGCGTAACCCTAGAAACTCAATCCAAACCGGGACCTACAACTTGGTGTCACCTGAGACAATGAATTCTTGGGTAAACAATTGGAAAACTAATAGAGAAGACCCGACATACCAAGGACCATGATTTAGGATCACCTGAACATGGTTGACCTCCACAAAATGGAAAAGAAAAAAACCCTTAATTAATTTTTGGACCATATCAAGGCAGACCCCATGAGGGACCCAGGCCTTGTGGACCCATTCTTTAAGCACACTTTCAGGTGGATTCCTCCCCACAAAGTACCCAACAAGGGTATGTTTCTCAAGCCATTTATTAGCATAATCAAATTTAGGCAAGGGTAAAACCACATCAACTGGGGATTCAAAAGACTTACCTCATGGAACACTTTCAAAACAAATTTTCGGGGTCATTTGGTCGAAGGAGGAGCCATTAGGCAGAGTTTTCAAATTGCCAACACTAGCAAGAACTGTTGGGTTAGAGTTGGTTGAAGGAATATTAAAATTAAAAAACTGTAGTAAACGTTGTCGTACACACAGGAAAAGAGGTAAATCCTATGCAAAGAGCGTAGTATGACACAAGAGGGTCCAAGAGTGACCGCAAACACAAGAAAACCCTAATAGAGCTCATACACCTTCAACCCCCAGATAACTTTTGACCTTTTATACAGGTGAAAAGTGTTCTTGTTTGAAGGAATTAGAACCCTTTATTAAATCTCATCTTCAATTCTCACCCATTGATGAGAATCCATGATCCATGCCTCCAGTTTCTTCCATCCTTGACCATTGATTAGCCTTTTTTATCTCAAACCTCCATTTCTCATTTGCTTTCTTATAAATAGATCACTATTTGGAGACAAATGGATCCACCCTTTTTATAGAAAACTTATGTTGTTGAAACTCATCCATATTTCAAAAGAAAACTTATGTTGTTGAAACTCATCCATATTTCAAAAGAAAACTTATGTTGTTGAAATCACTCACACTCACTCTCATATTTAGCATGCATTTAGCATATTTTAGTTCATTTTAATTGCATTAGTTAGTTTTGAGCTTCCATTAGTGGCTTCCATGGTAACTTAGATGCATACATTTAGCTTGTTTATTAATTAGGGTTTTAATATTTTAGCTTAGAATCCACTCATATTAGCTTAGCATTAGTATAGCTTCATTATTTAGCATAAAATCATGTTAAACTAGCTTGCATCATGTTCATTTAGATTAAAATTATGTTTTCATGCACATCTCACAACCATTCCATCAGTTTTCTTCAATAAAACTCTTGGGCAAGCTCATTTATCCACGAGATTGGGAAAGGGTTGTTGTTTCACATCAAAATGACACCAATCTCACAACAAGATAATTTTCATATGGGTTAGAGTAGACATTTAAATTTTTTTGTAGTTTAGAATGCTTATTTTGATGAATATTTAGTTTAATCTTCATTTGAATGATCTTGTTGAGATTTAATGTTAGTGGATTCATTATGCTTCGATTCTTCATGGATCAAGCATAATCATTCCATACTAATCCGTTGGTCACATTCTGATGTTGGGGGGAGGCAAAAAATGATCAAATTTAATCAATTCCTATCTCAAATTCCATTCATTTTGATTTTTACAGGAAACAACGACGCCCAACACAATTTTAGCGATGCCTTTGTTGTGTGTTGTCATATAGCAACACTATCATCATCTGAAAGAATGAAACCTATTTAATATCATGACATTGATTAAAAGAATAGTGATGCTAATACTTTTTAGATGTATCGAAGATTTATAAATGGTGACACACCTCAAATAGTGGCACTATCATTGTCATTGGTTTCTTTGTAGAGTGACACTCAATTTTAGTAGAGTGACACTCAAGTTCACCAAAATGATGCTATCATGGATAGCAACTCCAAACTTTGGTAATAAATTTAATAATCATTTTTCAGCATGTGTTTTAATTTTTTTACTTCATTAGATTACTAACATTCCTCTAATGTTCTTGTTTTTAAACTAGTTGGGTTTTGCAAGTTGGATGATACAAGGCAAGGTGAATAAGAATTCTCATAATTAAATCTTACAATTGTAACAATAATTTGATGATTTTGGGTTAATTATAACCCAATTTCATATGCTTTTTATTTTATGCCTTAAGACCTCACTAATTTTCATTTGGATTTAAAAAGAACGCTCAAACAGAACTAAAATTGAACCCTCGTCTCATCATTGTCTTCTGGGTTTTAAAATTGAACAAGGCAACTTAACATTTCATTTGGTGCATAAAATGAATTCATCTTAGCTTTAGAGGGTAAAATGAATGAGTTTTTTCTTTTTTGTGACACACTTTTAGTGTGTATCCAATCCCATTGTGCTTTGTGTGATCTTGGATGAAAGGAAACACTCCAAGAATAATTTGTTTTTTGTGTGCACTTATAGTATATGTCCAATTTCCCTTGCACTTCGTGTGATCTTCGGTGAAGAGAAATACTTAAGTACACCTTTATTATTTGTGTCACCCTTAAGAGAGGACTTACTATGAGACACATACCATAATGGGAAACTCATAGGCAAGTTCTTGCAAGAACATTTACCAGTGGGTTATATTAAAGGTTGGAAAATCATGAGAAAGTACCTTCTATGTACCTTCTATCCTAAACTATATAACATATTGCACCTAGTACCATTCCTTAAGTGGAATGAGAATGGTAGTAAGAGCCTTAAGTGGCAAAGAGCATGTGGCTACAGTTAGTTTTTCTCGGTTTGTTACTAAGAGCCAAATTGTTTAGTTACCAAAAATCCTTAATGCTTGTTGGTGCAAGAAAGGTCATTCTAAAGCCACCCCACATTTGTACTATTCATTTTTGACACAAAAAATCCTTAGGATCTTTGAATCTTTAGGATTTTTAGATTTGGTGGTCTCAAGAAGTGTGTGTCGTGGAGGGGAGCTAGTATCAGCAAATCTCTAAATGTTCACATTGTCTTAGTGTTTGGATAAATCTAAGTGAGAAATTAACAAGTATGTCCATTTCAACCTAGGATTGTAAATTTTTGAGAGTCAATTTAATACTTTCCTTGGTTCCAAAACATTACAAACATTCACAATTTTCCTCCAAATTTCAAACCCTTTGGTCTAAGTATGGATACCTTTTGAAATAGCCTTGATATTAATGTGTGTCCTAAGGATTTCTATCCTTGGAGATTTCTAAATATCTTGACTTACATCTCAATCCATAATTTCCAAAGTTAACATAAGCAAATATGGCTTGAATTTCATCCTTTTTACAAAATGGACATTGTGAAATTTACGATGTTTTTGACATGGACATTTAGTTTGAAAACATAATAAATACAAGTGTTTGTGGTCAAATAACCTCACTTAAGCAAGATAAACTTGGCAGAATTAAACCCCACATGACTATTTGGTGACCGATCATGCCAATTGAATAGCCCAACCTTACACCCACTATCATACAAGGAAAACATTACAAACATTGAGTCCAAAATCATTGAGTTCTATTATCAAAATCATTGAGTTCCATTATCCAAAGTCATTAAATTCTATTGTCAAAATCATTGTGTCCTATTTTACCAAAATCATTGAGTCCTTAGGGTTTGATCACTTTAGAGATATAGCATGTTTCTCACTCCCTTGGTCTTGGAAAACAAAGGTTCACTCTAGGTCAACATTGGGTCAAACATTTCACTCACCCCTCCATCAAATTTCATCCTTCACTTCACAAAAATTTGCAAAAAAATTGAATACACCGACACTTTTAGACTTATACATCTATCAAAAAAACCCCTAAATTAGTTACTTTGTATGTGAAATGAATCCTTTTCCATGCATTTGGTTAAGTTAGCTGTCATCTTTGAACTAGTTTATCTTGAAGGTCACGACTCCACCCTAAAGATTTCCAAGTTCATAAACACATGTATCAAACATCAAAATCTTAAGTCAAAAGTGTTGTCCCAAAATGTTTGTAAAGATCAATTTCCATATCATCCACCTTTTCATCCCCCATTATCATCATTGATCCAAAAATACTTAGAGTGTCCCTTTTACCTAGATTTGAGTCAACTAGAGAGTTCAAACATTGCAAATCTCAACATAACTCTCCCATAGGTGACTCAAAATATATGGTAAAGACAAAATCACAACACAAGATAATCATGGAGAAAACAAGTCGCATTCACCTCAGTGATCCCAATCCTCAAGAATTTGATCTAAGAAGTCAATTTATCATGTCATGTCAACAACCCTCATCTTCATGAGGGTTGTATAAGATAGAAGATGAAACAGACAATCCATAGATCATCAAGCCTTAGAAAATGTGGCTCCAATTTTTCCATGTTTTTTTGCACAATCATTGACACAAGGCTTGATTTCATCTATGATTCAACCAAATCCATCCCTTGTTCCAAGTCAACCCTTAACATCTATTCTTTCAACTCAGCTAGGAACCAACCTTAGTCTCACTTCATGTCTATGAAAAAACACAACCTTGGGTATTCTCAAGATGGCCATTCCATTAACTACCAACCTTCTCCAAAACACAAGCTAAACACCAACATTTGGCACAAAACTTGCATTCCATGATGCCACAACAACCTCAGCATTTCAGGCACAAGCATCTTCATCCATAACCCCAAAACTACAAGTGTGCCCAATGTTACACAAAGTAATGTGAACCAAGTGCCTAAAAAGGGACAAAAAGGGAAAGATAACACCCTCATGCAAAGGAAACCCTTAGAAAGTGGTTTCAACAACCCCATCAACACATCAAAACAAGTGGTTACCCAATCTAATCAAGTCAATCCACCATCCACATCAAACCCATCTATCATCAACCCAAATCAAAACAACACCTTGGTTATGAATCCCATCAACCAAGTTAATACCTTGATCACACCTCAAATACAACAAGGGAACCCCCTACCCATCGATCAAGGGAATCCTTTCAATCAGTTAAAAGGTCTAAATGTGCCATTACCATCACAATGTCTAATGGCATCATCATCTTTCCCCATAATCCCCCATGTCATGAAAAATCAAATGGCACCTCAATATTACATTCCTCCATCCCAATCCACTATATTGAAAGGAATGATAAACTAAGGGAACCCCCAACCTCTCATCACCAATCTACTACCCACTCAAAATATCAACACCCACAATCCATCACAAGTATCCCAACAACCGATTGATCCTACATTGCAAGCGCATGCTTTAGATTTACAACAAGCATAATAGGATTATCAACAAGAATTCCAACAACAACAACAACAACAAGCAGCACAAAAACAATAGAAATAACAACAAGAAGCCTTAGCAACACAGCAAACAACACAACAACACCAACAACAATAGTAGAAAAAATATCAAGTAGCCTTAGTAGCACAACAACAACATCAAGCAGCCTTATCAACACAACAACAATAGAAATTCTATCAAGCTGCCTTAGTAGCACAATAACAACAACAAGCACAACAAGTTACCTTATTCATGCAACAACAAGATCAACAAAAAAAATCCCAACAACAAGCATTGCTTGCTCAATAATATGTGCAACAACAAAAAATGCTCGCACAACAACAACAACAACAATAGGGTTTATGCTATAACCCTCAACATAAAATTATCAACCCAAACACATTGGGAACATATACACATCCACCACAATCCTTCACAATATCATACACCACCATACACACCATACAACACCTCATCATTTTAGAATCCCATGTACAACCCATCTGCCATCCCATAATATGCAACATATGTTCTTCCACCAAATCCACAAGATGATATAGCATCGCAACTTAAGGAATTATCACAAGAAATGCAAGATCTTCGAATGGGCATGACAAAGAAGCCCCATACACAATAATACTTGTATCCATATCCCTTCAACCAGAACATTTCCATGTTACCTTTCCCTCTCGATTTTGAAGTCCAAAAATTTGATAAATAAAAAGGGAGAGGAAGTCTTGTGGACCATATCAAAGAGTTTAACATCATGTGTATGGAGGTCTCCTATAATGAGTCCTATTTGATGCACCTCTTCCCATGAAGTTTAATAGGTCCTGCCATGGTTTGGTTTTCACAGTTACCTCCAAGCATCAAAACCTTCCAAGAAATCATCAATAGGTTCTTAGATTGCTTCTCCTTAAATCTTGACATGGATGTGAGCTTATAAGATTTATACACACTCAAGCAAAACAAAGCAGAATCCTTCACCAATTTCTTGCAACGATGGAGGTAAAAATCTAGTAAGAGAAAGTGGACTATTATTGATGAACAACAAGTGGGGATTATCATGGAAAATGTTGATCCAAATCTATCTTTCCACTTGAATATGTAGTACATTACCTCTTATGGTGAACTTGTCTATAGAGCCCTTAGCATTGAGAGAGCTCTAATCTCACAGGGAAACACACAATTATATAGAGACAACTACCCACCCACTAGTTTTAACGACAAGCCCTGCTATTGGGCCAAGAACAAAAATGTTACTAGTGATGGTGTTGTTGATGTAAAGGTGGTCTTAACTATTCCTATACAAGAAAACACACAACCCATGAACACACAACAACTATACGTGCAACCACCAAACAATCAACCAATGATCAGTGCTACAAAAACTCAATGTGGACAACAAAGAACAAACAGTGCTCCTAAATGGAAAATAACTTCCTTAGGAGAACCTATGGAGGATGTATTGAAGAGGTTGATATAGTATAATCTTATCACACTCCCATATTTCTATCAAGAGCCACAAGTCAAACCTCGCAACTATAGAGAAGATCATTTTTGTGAATTTCACTAATACAAAGGTCATAACACACAAAATTGTTTTAGAATCAAATATTTAATAGAATATCTTATTGAACAAGGGGACATTCATGTTGATCAAAAATCTAGGAATGAAAATATGAAAATTTACACAAACCCTATGCCTGACCATACAAAACCAAAAGATTCAGGAAAGGCACCGACCTCAAAAAATTTAAACAATACCCATGATACCACAGTGGGACATATTTATTCATCACAACATGAGGAATCCAACATGCATCAAGATACTATTTTAAAACAAAGTCCAAAACCATCAACAATGTTTAGCATAATTTTATACCATAATGACATCAAGTGGATATCAGATTGTGATATCTCTCTGATGATGGCTACACTACCCAAAACCCAAACAAAACACAATAATAGATACCAACACAGAAGATGCGAGATAGAAAAATAACTCACTTTCAATTCAATTACATATTCAAAACTTACATGCTATAGCCTCATAGGCTTGATTTATTACAACAAAATCAACTCTGAAAACAAAATACATTATTTGGAGCCACCCTCTATAATCCCCTCATATCCCTTGTTATTTTACCCAATAACTATCCTAGAATGTTCTAGAAAGTGCAACTTTCCCTTTTGTTTTGGTGCCAAAAGTCTCACTGTTTGATTTTTGGCCCAACAACAAATTTTAATGAAATTCACTTTTTAGATGGGCAACTTTGTGGGGCCATAAATTTTGATCTGGGTGTCTGATTTTCTATTATTGCATATCATTGGAAAGGTCTTGAAGATATCTACAATGCATGAACCAACTGTTGGTTAGTTCATCCACTTTTTGAGCTATTTTGGGGCCTCCAAAGTTTTAGATTTGAATTTGAAGTTGCATTGGAGAAATTTATCAAGATGAAAAATTTAATTTCTCCCAAACCATTCAAGGTATTGAGGCAATTCTTTTGTGATTGGAAATCTTTTTCATCTCTGCTCCTTTGGGTAAATTTTCAGGTCCATACGAGCCCATTTAGGTTGACTTACTAAAAATAGTAAGTGATCGTTTTCAATATTTTTTACTTTTGGCAGTCTTATACCTCTTAAGTGTCATCATGGGACTCAAAACAACTAAAGAAAATAAAGAAAACAATTTTTTAGGTGATGTAAGATTTCTCTACACCATTGGATGCTCCTGCATCATACACCAGTGTAATTTGAAAAGTGACCCTATCACTTCTCAGGAGTTAGAGGGAAACCAAGATGATTAACCTCAGCCTTAGACAACCATGATGAATCTTCAACAAGCCTTCATTTCCATTTAACAATATATTCTTCATACAATATGTTCCTTCTACTTCTGCACACATAGCTATCCAAGATTTCTTCTATCTCCTCCTTTTCTAAATTAGGTGTTGGGATATTCCATTGTGCTTCTATTATTCTTCATCAATTCCTCCTTCATGGTGTTCTATTAAATCTAAAATCTTAAACATAGGTGAAATATTAATTTCATTAGGAAACTCTACCTCATATGCATTCTTGAATCATGCTTCTTCAGGATCTTGCATGGTAAAAATTTCTTCATCTTTAACTTGTTGTATGTACCAACCAGAAACCTTTCCTTTCAAAAATGAACCATGAATTCATCTCCTATCTAAAACTCCTTATGCCTCCTTTTTTTTATCTTCCTTAGCCTTATATTGTAAGTTCATCTTATTGATATTTTTTCTCAACTCTTCATAAAAATTCTTCAGGTGCCTAGCAAAATCTTCAGCTTCAATACTACTCTTTTCCCCCTTATCCATCTTCCACAATTCAAAATTAGTTATTTGACTACTCCCATACACAATCTAGAATGGTAATTTACTAGTTCTCCTATTGAAAGAATTGTTGTAAGAAAAATTTTCTTGTGGTATAATCAAATCCCATCCCTTGGGCTTATCTCCTACTAAGCATCTTAGTAGGTTACCCAAACTCCTATTCACCACCTTCATTTTTCCATAAGTCTATGGATGGTGGGTAGAAATAAACTTCAAATTTGTCTTCAACTTCTTCCATAACCAACAAATTTGGTATCTTTGTCTAAAACTATACTCTTCGATAGACCATGTAGTCTCACTACCTCTCCGAAAAAAAACTTTGTAACTAGAACAGAATCATTGGTCTTATGAGACAGAATGAAATGTGCCATCTTTAAAAATCTATCCACCACCAAAAATATTGAATCGTGCCCTCTTTGTGTCCTTGGCA
The DNA here is from genome assembly GCA_007115665.2 of Sequoiadendron giganteum. Classification (NCBI taxonomy): domain Eukaryota; kingdom Viridiplantae; phylum Streptophyta; class Pinopsida; order Cupressales; family Cupressaceae; genus Sequoiadendron; species Sequoiadendron giganteum. The sequence goes on from CM021102.1 coordinate 378,027,269, forward strand.
AGCTAAGAACAAAATGCATGCTAATATCCTCCCATGGCCTCTCAGGTACAGGTAATGGTTGATACACTCCAATATTCTAACTTGTTCCTTTCTCCATCTGACATACTCTACAGCTTTGTACAAACTTCTTCACATCTTGTTGTAATTGTGGCCAATAATAATTCTCACTAACCAGAATAATGGTATTATCTTAACTAAAATGTCTAGCCAATCTTCCACTATGCTTCTCTTTGATTAGGTTCTCTCTCATAGAACTCCTCAGAATGCACAATTGTCTTCCTCTAAACAAAATTCCATCTTGGATTAATAAATCCAACCATCTTGTCCTATCCAATCTAACAAGTTCCAAACAAGCCTTCCAAGCTTCTACAAAGTCTGGATCTTCTGGATACAAACTCCTAAGTTTGTGGAACCCAACAACCTCTATATTCATCTCTATCAACCAATTTTACCTTCTACTCAAGGCATCTACAACTCTATTTGACCTTCCACTCCTATGCTTCAAAACAAAATTATAACTCTGAAAAAACTCAACCCATTTTAAGTTCCTTTGATTTAACTTTCCTTTACTATTGAGATACTACAAAGACTGGTGATTAGTATATAAATTTATTTTTTTGGCAACAAATAGTGTCTCCATTTCTTCAAATCCTAAACTATAGCATAAAACTCCTAATCATAGACATAATATTTCTTCTTAGCATCATTTAACTTCTCGCTAAAATAGGTAATAGGCTTACCTTCTTGACTGAAAATAGCTCATATGATAGTGCCACTAGGAGCACAATCTACCTAAAAGACCTTATTGAAATATGGAAGTGCCAAAATAGGTTGCTTTGTAACTTTCTTCTTCAACATATCAAAACTCTTTGCTTCTCCTCCAGTCCATTTAAAATCCTTTTTATCCCCCATCATTACTTCAGTTAGAGGTGCACAAATACTACTAAAATTCTTAATAAAGTTTCTGTAAAAAATTGCTAAACCATGAAATGATCTTACCTCTATAACACTCCTTGGGGTAGGCCATTCAATGATATCTCTCACCATCTCTAGATCCATTTTAAAACCCTCTTCTAAGATTAAAAAAATCCTATATACACCAACTCTTTCTTCATAAAACTACATTTCTTCAATTTAATCAACAACTTTTCTTCCCTTGGCTTCTCAAAAACTCTTCGGATATGCATCAAGTGCTCCTCCAATGTCTTACTGAAAATCAAAATATCATCCAAATAAACAATAAAAAAAATTCCTAAAAATTCTTTCAATACCTCATTCATAAGCTGCATAAATGTGCTTGGTGCATTGGCTAGCCCAAAAGGCATGACTAACCACTCGTACAAGACCACCTTGGTTTTGAAGATTGTCTTCAATTCAAATCCTTCTCTAATCTGGATTTGGTGATATTCACTCTTTAAATATATCTTCGTGAAGTACTCAACTCCACCCAAACAATCCATAATGTCATCCATTCTCAACAAGGAAAATCTATACTTGATGGTGATCTTGTTGATGGCTCTAAAATCTGTACACATCCACCATTCCCCATCCTCCTTTGGTGCTAGTATTGTAGGTACTACACATGGACTCAAACTCTCTTTTATCAATCCCTTCCATAACAACTCTTGCACTTGTATGTTTAACTATTCACTCTCTGTTGGAGTCATATGATGAGCTACCTTATTCGGCAAACTGGCTCTAGGAATCAGGTCCATTTGATGACTAATATTTCTTACTGGAGGAAAACTTTCAAGTATGTTATCAAAAATAATAGCCTAAAACTCATTCAACAAATCTGAAACCTCTATAGATACCTCATTAGTATCTTCTTTATCAACTCTAGGGATCAATGCAAAACACATATGCTCATGCCTCAAACCTTCTAGCAACTTTCTTCCATCAACCAAACAAATTATTGCATTACTACATACATTTTCCTCTGCCTCTTTCAAGGGCTTCAACTTATGATGAACTACCATCCTTTGTCAAATAATAGGTGTTGGCATGTCCATCATGTACTACTCGTCAATCAAACTTCCATGGTCTGCCTAACAACATATGACAAACATCCATAGGCATAATATCACACAATACCTCATCATGGTAATTTCCAATCTTGAACCTTACTAGACATTTTTCATTTACCAAAGCTTTATGGTCCTTTTGTACCCAAGCAATTTGGTATGGATTCAAATGTCTTCTTCTCTCCAACCACAACTTACTAACCATCTCTTCTGAAATAAGGTTATCAGTACTACCTCCATCAATAATAACATTGAAAACTTTAACTTCACACTTACATCTGGTGCAAAAAAAATTCTTCCTTTAAGTTGGCTCTTTCTTCTCATTTAGCAAGGCTCTTCTAGTAACAAGAACCTCTCCTTTTTCTACATCCTCAAAATGTGAAGACTCGGAATCTTCATCTACATGTGCAACTCATGCATTACCCTTAGGTCTTCTATTTTTCATTCCTTTATGTTGAGGACACTCATAAGCTCTATGTCCTTCTTCTCCACACTAGAAATAGGTTCCACAAAAGCCTCCTCTTCCTAGTCCTCATCTAGATAATCCTCTTCCTCTTTGGTCTCCATTATTCTAATCATAAGGATGATAGGTGTTATATCCTTTTTGGTTCTAGTTGATATTGGATCCTCCACCCTTCTTTTGATCTTCATTTTGATCTTCATTTCGACCTCCATATGACCCTCCACTATGCTTTCCACCACAACCCCCACCTCTTTGCTTGCTTTCAAATCTCCTATTCAAATTTTATTCCACCTTCAAAGCAAACTAATATGCATCTTCAATAGTAGACATTCTTACTAGACTTAGGTCTTCTTGAATGCTTGGCTTCAACCCATTTATGTAATGGGAAAATTTCTCCTTTTTGGCCTTAGAATGACCTATTTTGATCAAGACTCGATAGAATTCTTCTATATACTCCTTAAATATTTTCCTACTTGTTTCAACCCTTGCATTTTCTTCAAAAAATCTAACTCATAGTCCCCAAGAATGAACTATCTCTTCAATTTTTCCACCATTTGACCCCATCTTGTTATTTTCTCTTTTCCTCTTCTATTTCTTTCCAATTGGACTTCTTTCTACCATATGCTAGCATGGCCTTTCAATTTGGACTTTGCAAATTTCACCCCATCTGGGTCTTGTATTTCCTCATACTCAAAATACTCTTCCATGTCATTGATCCAATCGATCAACTCCTCTGGATTTAGGTTTCCATAAAAATTAGAAACTTCTATCTTCAACCTCTTTCTAATCTCAGAAATGGCCCTAATCAGTCTAACTTCTCTAGGATCCATTACATCCTATGCTTCCTCTTCGAATGGATCCTTATCTTCAACCTCATCCTCACTTTCCTCTCTTCTTCTGACATCATCTCCTCTACGCAGCTCCTCCTGCAACGCTTGAACTTATCTCTAGAAGGCTTTAAAACCCTCTTCTACTACCCCAACATTTCTTTTGCCATGGTTTCTTCCTGGAGGAATATTTTCTCATAGCAAGGCATCTTCTAGGATGCCAAAACTGGATGACTTTTTGAAAAAGGCTCTTTTTAGGTTCAAGGTTATGTCGGCGGGGAGAACTCCTATTCTCAAGTAGGTGTATATATCATGGTACCAAGGATCACTAGGACCAAAAATTTTGCACACAAATTCAGACTCTGGTAACTCGAATGTTGGTACAAGAAGCTGCTCTATGAGAAATTCTTATTTTGGGACATTGTGCAGGATCTCTAGGAGTGATCCAATCATATCCACTGCATTCATTGCTCTATTATTTTCTTTGGGTATTGTTCAAATCTGATATCAATGAAGGACTCCTTGAGACTTGAGACTTTCCACCAATTTCTTGTATGGATTCAACTTGTCATCCTTTCTTTGATATTCATTGTTTACTTGGTTGATTATGTGTTGTGAATCTCTGCAGACTTTAAGAGCCATGATCTGCCACTGCACTACAATTCTCAGCCCTATGCCAAGAGCCTCATACTTTGTGATGTTGCTTGTGCATGGGAATGACATCTTGTATGATTTAGGTATGATGTCTCTTTGCAGAGTGATGAAAAATATTCCTGCTCCTGACCCATGTTGTGTGTAGGATCCATCAAAATACATCTTCCAGTGATCTACTACACTAAGGGTGAAGATTGATTCGTCGGGGAACTCTAAAACAAGTGGATTCTCTGCATCTATTGGTTCTTTTTCAGGTTGATCTACAATTTATTTTCCTTTGGTAGACTTCATTCCACATACTCTATTTCATGCTCTATCAGAATCATGACCCACTTCATCATTTGTCCTATGAGAGTTGCTTTGGAGAGTAGGTACTTGAGCAGGTCTATTTTTGCAATGAGCTTGATCTGATGTGCTAGTATGTAATGTCAAATTTTTTGTGCTGCAAACATGACTGTTAGGCAGGCTTTCTTAATGGGTGTATAGTTTATCTCATGTCCTACCATGGTCCTATTGATGTAGTATATAGCTCTCTCTTTCCCATTTTCATCGTGTTGTGCCAAGAGAGCACCAAGGGCTACCATTGTTGTTGATATGTATACTTGATCAAAGGTTTTCCTAGAATTGGTCACATAAGGACTGGTGGTGTGAGAAAATACTCCTTGATCTTTTTAAACACCTGATCACATTTCTCATCCCATTTGTATGCCACCCCCTTGTGGAGTAGATGAGAATATAGGATTTCCTTGTCTGTTAGTTGTGTTATAAATTGGCAGATGGACTAGAGTCTTCCTTGTAGGCCTCTTAGCTACTTTAGTGTACTGGGTGCTTTCATTTCAAGGATTTCCTTAACTTTGGCGGGATCTACCTTGATTCCTCTCATTGATACAATGTACCCTAGGAGCTTACCGTATTGTACCCCAAAGACACACTTCTTTGGATTAAGTTGGACCTTGTACTTTTCCAGTCTATCAAAATTGGATCTTAGGGATGATATGTGATCCTATCGCTTCTTTGATTTAGCCAGTATGTCACCCACATAATCTTCCATAGTTTTATGGATCATTTCCTAGAAGATTAGTGTCATGGCCCTCAGATAGGTTGCTCCTACATTCTTCAACCTGAATGGCATCATATTCCAGCAATACACCCCCCACAAACAAGTGAAAGTTATCTTGTGTTGGTCCTTCTTGGCTATCATGATATGATTGTATCTTGAGAATTCATCCATTGATGATAGCATCTCATGTCATTTCATCATATCTATGATCATTTTGATGGTTGGAAGTGGAAATTCATCCTTTGGACATGCTTTGTTCAAGTCTTTGAAATCCATGCAAATGCAAATGCCCCCAGTGGGTTTTGAAATAGGTACAAGATTTGAGACCCACTCTGGATAATCGATCGGTCGTATGAACCCTACATCCAGGAGCTTTTGTAATTCTATTTTGACCAACAAGGCTATTTTGGGATGCATTTTTCTTAGCTTTTGTCTAACAGGCTTTTCTTTGGGATATATAGCTAAGTGATGAACTAAAAAATTTGGATCGATTCCAAGCATTTCAGTATAGGTCCATGCAAATTTTATCTTTGTTTCCTTTATGAATGCAACTAGGAGTTCTCGTTCTTCTATTAGAAGTGACTCGGCATATAATGTTATGTGTGGTAGTTCATTTGTTCCCAAATTGAATGGATTGCACTATTCTGCCAGAACTACAAACTTCTCCTAATGAATAGCACTGAGAGGAAGATTGAATCCTTCATCCTCTGATGACTCGGAGAGGTTTTCACCATTGGATGTGTCCTTTATTTTTACTGTTTTTGGGTCAGAGAGTGCCATAGTGTGGTTTTCGCTCAAAGACCTTGAAATTATTCTCAATTTTTGCTTTTGTGACTGAAGGATTCAATCATTTCCCAATAATAGACTTGTGTGTCTAGTATGATGTCGAACCTAGCTTTATGATCCCCATATGGTACCTTATCCTGCAATCCCATGAATTTTAAGAGCGCCTCATCATTTTTTAACGTGTCTAAAATTGGTGGTCCTCGTTGGTTGTAATCGATGAGTTGAGGATAGACTAGGTTTATTTCATGGGTTTGATGGTCTGACTCAAAATATAGGGTTTTGATCATTAATAGGGAGGAATCTTCAAAAATCATAGGCAAGTCAGTTATGGTATCATCATCACTACTACACACATGAGTTACATAAAAGGTAAAGTTGTCTATGACTCAACCTATGGATATTGGTAATTGAAGGGTAGTTGCTGATAGCTGAGGGGGAGTTTTGACTGCTTTAATGGGGGGACTTCTACCACATATGGTTACACTCAAAGGGGTACATCCCAGGCCAATATTTTTCATGTTCTTTCCACAATGATAGGTTCCAATCAGTCATTGTTGTTTTTTCCAAGACTTTCATTCCTATTATAGCCCATGCCCAACATTAATTGAATTCCTCTATTAGCATCATCCATAGGAAGGGTTGGTACAAGCCTTTCATCTTGATAGAGGAGACTAGATATGTCTCTCTCATCCACCACTTCTCGGCCTAGATCCCCCAACTTCTGAATCAAGAGGGATTCACTCTGAAGGTTTAAGTTGTTGTATTGGCAGAATATGGCTATCCATGGGATCTAGGGGATTGAGGTAACTCCCCTACCACAAAGGCTCATTTCTTCATTTTGTAATCCCCACACCCATTGTCTTGGATTATGACCTTCATTTTAGATATATCAGGAATGGTGGGTATCTTTGTCCCAAAAGTGGAGGCTATGTTGGCTGGGTCTATATACAAAGTTGAAGGGCCTTCATCATTCTTTGGGACTTGGGGGATTTTATAGTATTTTGCTTCTAGGTTTTTGCAATAGGAAAAGGGCTTGGGATCACCATAGACTATGACCTCTTTATTTTGGTATGGGAACTTGACACACTGATGGAAGGTTGATGCATCTCCTTGCATCCCATGGATCCATGGACGCCCCAAGAGGATGTTATAAGGAAAATCAAGGTCGAGGACCTAGCATGTGGTTTCCATAATGGTTGGCCCTCCTTGAATAGGGAGTTGTATAGTGCCCTGAGACACTCTTTCTTAATCATCATAAGCTCTTATTGTGATGCCCTTGCCTTTTTCAATGGAATCCTCAGAGAACCCCAGATTCTTTATGAGCTTGAGAGAATAGATGTTGAGACCTACACCCCTATCCACCAAGACCCTTTTTACCTTTTTTTTATGAACTAGGACCTCAAGATGCAGTGTGTAATTATGAGAGGGTTGGGTGGGGAAGTCCTGATCAGAAAATGTGAGATTTGCGGTGGTAATGTTTTCGACCATAGCTTGGAATTGTTTAGTATCAAGATTGGCAGAGATGGTAGATGAAGCCAATGCTTCCTTAAGGATTTATCTATGGGAGGATGGAATATTTAGTAACTCCATGATGGAGATCTGAGCGAGGGTTATTTTCAACTAGTCCAAGACATTGTAGCCATTAGGAGCAGATTTTGGATTTGAGGAAGATGCCCTAGGTGGTTGTGATGACCCAACAATGATGGATTTTTTGCCATGTGTAGTGACTCCACAATCAACTTTGGCCCCCTTGACATTGACAAAATTGACCCATTCATCTAGGGATGTGACCACTTGATCATACATATGGTTCGCACTGGCATACTTTTGTTTCCCTTTATTATTTCTTGTGTTATGATCCGACATTGGATTCATATAGATCTTAAGATCTTGATTTCTTGTTGGTTGTTCCACATTTATGATCTTGTCATCGATGAGGTCTTGGATTATATTTTTCAACTTCATGCAATTGGTTGTTGTGTGCCCCTTGATTTTATGATAATCAAAAAGATAGTTTTCATTGTACCATGGCAGTTTCACTTGGATTTCTTGATAATTCTTATAGGTGGGGATTTTGATGAGATTCTTGTTTACCAATTTCTTCATTACAGATTTGACTAATTCCCCAAGGGTTGTGAACTTTCTCTTGGAGGGGTATTTGTTTCACGGAGGTGGCTCCCCTTGATTATTCAGATTGTTGATTTGATTATTGGGTGGTTGTTGTGCTACCGCATTGGTTTGTGTGTTGTGATTTTTGTTTTTCAATTGTTGATATGTTTGGGTGTTCTATTTTGGAGCATTCATTATGACCTTGGCATCGACCACACCGTCATTAGTGATTTTCATTCTTGTTTTCCACCCATGTGCAATTTTTTTCGTTATAGCTAGTGGAAGGGTAGTTGTCTTGATGTTCTGGATATGTGGGTGTCCCCCCTTGTGCAATAAGGTCTCATTCGATGTTAAGTGCCTTGGGGATCAATTGGTTGTAACTGGTGATGCACTGCATTTTTAGATGGAATTCCAAGGTTTTCTCAAGATTGGAAATGATGGTGCAAATTTTTTGCTCTTTCGACATTTCCCACTTGCTCCTATTGGCCTTGGATCGCCATCATTGCATTAAGGAAGCAAATGATTCCCCCTTACCTTGTTTGAGTACAAATAGTTTCTCTAGACTAACATCCATGCCAATGTTGAATGCATAATTCTTTATGAATGTTTCTATGATCTCTTGGAACGTTTTGATGTGAGTAGGAAAGTGAGAGATCCACTCCATGGTAGGGCTAGCCAAGCTTTAAGGAAATAGTCGCATTAGATATGTATCATTGTATGTGAATTCCATACGATGTACTTGGAATTCCCTGATGTGATCCTCAGGGTTTCCCAACCCATGAGATTTGTCAAATTTAGGGATTTCAAAACCCTTTAGGAATGGTACCATTGCAAGGCTCATGTCGAAAGGATAAGGACACAGATTGCTTGGTATCCTTTTTTTTCCCTAATTGGAGATCGAGCACTTATTGTGAGAGAAATTTAATTTGTGTTGTCACATTGTCTTATGGATCAGGAGGTGGAGTGAATGTGTTATGCGGTGGTTGGGGTGTTTGACTCATGAGTGGAGCTTTAGGTATGTTGGTGGGAGTTTGTTGCAAATTCTACTATGTGATCAAGGCTTGCTAATACACTTGCATTTTTCATTGTGCCAACAACGCTTGTTGTTGGTCATGTCATTGTTGTGCCAACAAAGCTTCTTGTTGTTGAGTCAACAAAGCTTGTTGTTGGGCTTGTTGTTGAGTTGGTCATTTTTGTGCTTGATACTATTTTAGGGCTTATTGATATTCTTATTGTTGGGTTGCTTGCATTTGCGCTTGGTATTGAGCTTGTGATTGCGCTTGTTGAGCTTGATATTGGGCTTCAGCTTGGGCATGTGCTTGTTGGGTTGCTTGTGCAGCCTGGGAAGCTTGTGTGGCTTGAGCGACTTGAGTTTCTTGTGTAGATTGGGTGGCTTGTTATTTTTTTAGTAAAGCTTTGGCTTCGGCAGCTTTTTGCACTTGGTGTGTTGCTAATTGTGCTTGCAATTGTTGGGAAACTAGCTACACCGCATGTTGATTTTGAATTTTTTGAAGTTCCTTTTGATAGGCGGCTTGTTGAGATGCTTGCAACACGATGCTAAATTAGTTTTCCATGTTGGGTTTTGGCAGTGGTGGTGGTGTATTAGGAATAGTGTTGGTTGTTGTGATGAGAGGGACCATTGTATTGATAATTGGGGTTTGGGTGATGGATGTTGTGATTGATATGCTTGGTCCTTGGGAGACCATGTTTTGAGATACTTGGGGGATACTAGATGATGTGTTGATTGTTGGGGTTGCTTGAATGGTTGTCACTTGTTGTTGCAATATCGATGGCAAGATGGGAAGATTTGGTATGATGTTTTGATTTATGATTGGGGGTTTGCTTAGATTTTTTTGATTGATGGTGGGTAAAGGGGGAAGGCCAAACCCAAGGGTTGATGCGGATGTTAATGGCAAAGGCAGAAATGGTGGAAAATGGAGTGGTGTATTCCCTTGGAGAGATGATAATGATGATGAGAGATCAACAATTCCCCCTACTCCAAATAATCCACCTTCTCCCTATGAGGTCATGGGGAGAGAGGTTTTCATGTTGAGAGGATAAGTTGGTGTTGCGTGAAAAGAAGTTGGATGGGTAGGATCATGAAATGCAAGTAGAACGTATGGGTGCAATGGATTAAATGGGATGGATTGGACCAATATGGTGTTTGCATCAAAATCTTTTTTATTCATAAGGGGATGTGCTTGAAGTGCATGAAGCAATGAGCTACCCTTGTTCATGATGTGATTTGTGGGATTCTTTGGGTGATGCTTTGAAATGGAGGTGTGGGTGGGATTGGAGGCATGATCCTAAGAGGTTTCTCCATAATAGTGCTTACATCAAAATCAGAGGGGATTTTAGCACCTTCTTTTTCCAACTCAAGCATGTATTGGGAGGGATTGAGCCTCATCATGACATTGGAAATTCTATGGGTTTTAGGATTTTACACCATTTCAAGGATTTCATCTTGTGTCATCCCTAAGTAATTATTGGTGATGTCCTCTACTTGTCCCTCCTCTTGAGGATTTTGTGATGATAGAGGAATATTTCTTAGGGGATTGTTCAATCCAATGGGATTCATTTCAGGAGCAGTTTGGCTTAGGCCACTTGAATTTGTTGTTTCTTTGTTGGTTTCCATGTTCTTCTTGTGTTGTGATATAGTTTAAACCATAAAATAAGGATCAATTTTCAAGAATATGTGAGATGAACCTCTAATTCTTTAGATTTATCTAACTTTAGGCACAAAAAAGAGAAACTAGGATGATTAAGTATTAAAGTGTGATGATACAAATGGAATATGGATGATGTGAATGATTGAACTCTGAGAAGTCTTAAAGGAGATACTAGACTTTAGGACCTGATTTGATTTGATTTGGTTTGATTTTGATCTTGGCTTGATTGGATTTGATTTTGATAGTGAACTCATAAAATCTAAGAGGTTGGATGTTGTCCTAGAGTAGGCTCGTAAACTAGATGATAATTTGACTAAGTGTGTAAAGAAGGATTCATCTAAACACCCCTAGTCAAACAAGATGATTTGGATTTGATTTACCCTCAGATTTTGGATAATGAACTTATAAACCTCAAGGTGTTGGATGTTATCAAGAGGTAAACTTGTTCACAAGGATTGATAATTTGACTAAATATGCGGAGAAGGGTCCATCTACACACATCTAATCAAACAAGATGATTTGGATTGCCAAAATTCTAGCACAAATGATTTTTTCAAGATTTCCAAGAGTTGTTGGTGAGATGATTTTGATTTAATGTTCGAGGGATGGATGAGAATGATTACTTTGATCCTAGATTACACCTAGATAGAAATCCTTTCTATAAGACCTCAATATTGAAGAACATGCTTGGTACTCCCTATGTGAGAAAAGAAAACTTTTGAAAAAGACTTGGAATTTTTTGGCAATAAAACTCATACAAATTTGGATTGTTCTTTGATGCACACTTGTAAAAGTTAAAATTCAATCTTTCTCTAAATTCATAGAGCATAGACAAACATTTCTTGTGAGATTTTTGACTAAGACCTTTGGATTTTGGTTTTCATATTTTGATCTTTCGGGAAATAATTTGGAGGAGCACATGTGTGGGATTCAATTGTTTCTTAGCTTTTCTTAATGACTTTATTTTACCACAAACAATTCTTGATTAGCTTTTCAAACTAGATTTCTAATGTTCTAACCTCTTCTTAACCCACAAAGCTCATTATGTGGGAATCAAGGAAATCAAGGCAAAATTTCCCTATTGTTCACTTTAGTGAGAACAAATTATGATATAAATCCAAATACTTAGAAGCCTCTAAGGATTAAATCCCTAGGGCAAGCAAGAGTATTTAAATTTTTCAAAGGTATTTGTTCCCCTTAAACGGTTTGAAATTTTGAAGACTTCATGAATGTTTGTTTTCAAGCGTTTTAGATCCAAAAAAAGTATATTGATTTCAAAGAATATGTACAACCCTATGGATGAAATGAGGAAATATTTGTTGAGTTCTCACTTGGATAAATTCAACTATTCCTATTCTTAGCAGATGATTATATGTTTGACCACACAAGCTCCCCCTTACAGTGCACTTGCTTCTCGGGTCAGCCTAGCATCAGTGCCCATGAAAATCCCATGGCATACTTTTCATCTCTACCAAGAGCCGTAAAAATATGGGACAACTTTAGAACAATCGTTCTTGCATCAACAAATAGATAAGGTTTTTGGATTTTACATGATTTTGTCTCTTAATGAAGGCACCCATTCATAAAGCCGCATGAGAGGCAAGATCAACTCATATAAAGAGTATCACTTTCTTGTTCGTAGGAGTTCTTGTAATGATGATATTTCCTCAACATTCAAATTTATATACCAATTGGGAGAAGCTTGGCATTTAGCTTGTTACCGGTTTGAGTCGTTCCCTTGGCATGAGTACTTTTTCCCACCAAGGCAAGCTCTCTAAGGGTGAACAAAAGTGAAGAATTGTATTTGTAGTTCGACCACCCAACATATTTCGATGGGAGCACACACAATACTTTTTCTTCACACTCACAAGGTTTGTTCAATTTTAAGAATCCAAATTGAACTATGGAGGTAATTACTTATACAACCTAATATCACAAAAAGACTTTTGGTTCTCAAGATCATCATGAAGCGTGAGAGAAGTGCATATGTCTTTCAAATGATATTAATTTGGATAAGGGATTACAAAACAAAGAGTACACATGTTCATTTTAACCACAAAGCAATGATATGAATTATTTTCAAGCACCAACTTGGAAGTGTGATATTTTTTTGTTTATTGATTAAGTCCAAAGCAAAATCTAGTAAGTTTTCCTATGATTCTTTTTAAATCCTTTTCTTTTGTTCTTTTTAAGCCCAAACAAAATTTAGTGAGTCCTAAAAAGCAAGAATATAACAAATCCTTAGAAGATGGATTATAATTTCTCCCCAAAGTGTTTAAAAACACTTGATACAATGAGATAATGATAACATAGAGAACTCTTGGTCTTTGTTTCCTTCCTTCACTTTGATCAAGCCAACATGCAAAAATTAGTTAATACTACAAAATAGAGACTAAAAACTAGTTGGAAGTTGAAAAATAACCAAAATGAAAAAAGCACATGCTAAAAATAAACTAAAATATGCCTTTTACCCAACTCCAACGGTGCAATCCTCGGGTGTGGCATGGTTTGAGAAGTTCAACAATGCTATATAGCACCACTTGGGACTGATAGCGGCACTCTACATAGAAACAGCGAGTGTGATTGTGGTGTTGTTTGGTCAATCGGAGGAGTTTGGGATTTGAATAGCCAACGATGCAGTTTAAAACTCAAATTTTCAGGTGGGAAGACTCCAGCGGTGCAGTTTGGAGTTTGTTAATGCATCATTGGACTAAGAGTGGTGGAGTTTCCTGTAGACACAAAACATTAGCAAAAAATCATGGAATTCTTAGAAAAATGTGTTAGTTTTCTCCAAACTCACCCTCCTTCTAGCACCAAAATATGAATGGTGAACCTATACCTGCACAAACACAAGAGAACAAACATATAATTAGATCATTATGTAAGTTAGATCAACATTTCCCATGGAATTAGTTTCAAACATGAAAATAGGAAATAAAAAGAACACAACAATAAAAGTCATCAAATCCTATTCTAATGAGAAAACTCTCAATCCCATGAGGTAATTGGTGCCATGTTAATGTGGAAAATGGCCCTTTCCCAATTCCTTGCAAGCTTGATGATCAATTTGATGCTCCTTGATGAAAATTCTCCATGACCTAGCTATGGGAATATGAAATTTTATGAAAATGCCTAAGGATGGATGAAGATGCTTATGAAAACTTAGAAGATAATGATATTGCATAAGTTGTGGATCCAAAATTCAAAATGAGATCCTTTTATTTATAGAAGATAATGATGGAGGAAGAGGAAAAATGGATGAATGTGGGACAAAAGACCAACCAATGGGAGAAGGCCACTTGCCCATATTGATTGGAGGAGGAATGAGCACATTTTGATGAATGTGCAAATAAATGAAGTTAGGTGGAATTTGAAATTGTTGAAATGAAAAGTTGGAAGGAGAGAAGAATGGAGTAAATGCCACTTGGCTCAAGACAAAGGACATGTAAGAGGCCTTTGGATGGATTTTCAAATTTGAGGAATATTCCTTTATTGATGCTGAGTTGAGAGAAAATAGAGGAATTAATAAATCAATTAAATTGATTTACTTGTGTAAGTTGAAAAATCTAGAGGATTTGATGGATTAAGATTAGCATTAATTAGGATTTGATTAAATTAGATGAAGATTAGCTGATTTGACAATTTTCACTTAGATTTTGGATTTAAATAAATCAAAGTTGAGAAGAATAATGGATTTAGATTTAATTAAATAAAGTTTGATTTATTTAATTAAAGAAGGTGATGTTAGATTAAATAAAATAAAGATTAATTTATTTAATTTAAAAGGAAATGACTTTAGAGAGTAATTAAATAAAGTGAATTATTTAATTACAAGAGGGATTATCAGATTAATTAAATAATTTATTTAATTAATAGAACCAGGTGACTTAATCAGATAAATTTGATTTATTTAATTAAGAGAGGAAATATGATGAATTTAATCAAATAAAGATTATTCAATTAAATTGATTAGTAAAGGAGATGACTCGAGATGAACTGTTGTTAGTAAGATGAGGATCAAGTGTATTAGATCAATCTGTATATATTTTTCATGTCTACACATCTAAGCATTCAACTATTTTTGTATGAAAATCTACTTTGGCCCTTGTTTCCATAGCCAATTCATCCCTAAGATGACATCATAAGAACCTAAGGGAGCTACATACAAATTCACTTTCATAGAGAAACTTGGAAATTCAAACCTTGCTTTAAATAGACATTGACTTACTTCATCTCTTGTCTAGTTTTCATATTCAACAACCCAAGAATTTTCTATGTAACTAGCTTTTCTAGACATTTGACTAGTTATTCTAAGAGAAATAATTTTTTTTGGCACTAGTATCTATTAAAATTGAAATGGGAATTCCAAACAAAGTACCTGAAACTTATACTAGAGTAATTTGGTACTCCTCTTGTCGATTATACACTATAGCATGAATCCTTTGTTGAAATGCAGCTCTTTGAGATAGAAAAGAGTTACCATGTGGTTGTCATCCTAATGGTTTGTTTGGAAAATTACTCATATAGTGATCCCCACGACATGTATAACACCCTTTCACTGGTCCTCTATTTTTTACAAATCTTCTAGAATTACTTTCATTTCTACCAATATTAAATTTGTTGTTGAAATTGTTGTTTTTTCCCCTTCGATCTCTCCTTAGTTCATTCCAATTATTTTGGGGTCCCTTGTTCCCTTTCTTTTGAAAATTTTTCCCTTCACTAGGCTTCTTTAGAACTTTATTTCCTTCTCATACACCAAGTCCATTGTAGCTAAATCGTGCATGTCTACCTCGCCACCTATTTGAACATTAAGACCCATAATAAACTTTCTTATACAAAATTGCTCATCCTTTTGGTACATAGGTGTGACCAATGACATAGTATAGGCTAACTAAACCCAATCCATATGAATTTTGGGCATATTTAATCCACTATATATTAGTTTCAATAAGATCGTCCAATATAAAATAAACTATAATCCATTAAAACTAACATATTAAATCATGAAAGCTTCAAAAACACCTATTTCAATCCATTAAAACTTATCCTATTGGGGGAGTGGTGTTTCATTGATGTGGAATGGTGACCCTTTCCCAATCCATTCAATAATGAGCTTGTTTCAATCAATTATATTGAAGAGAATCGATGAAACCGATGAAAAATGTCTAATAAAATATGATTTAAATACTAAATTAACATGATGAATGCTAAGATGATTGGTATGGGTCTATGCAAATCTACTCTAAATGTATGCAAGCTTCAAAATATTAAAACCCTAATTACAAAATCTGTTAAATGTATGTACCTATGTTATCATGGAATCCATTAATGGATGCTTTAAGCTAATGATGAAAGTAATTTAAGCTAAAAAGATGTTAAATAAGTGCTAAATATGAGTGCAAGTGAAAGTGATTTTAACAGCATAATTTTTCTCTTAAAAGATGGATCCATTTGTCTCCAAATAGTGACCTATTTATAGGAGGACAAATGAGAAATGGAGGGTTGAGATTAAAAAGGTTAATCAATGGCCAAAAAGGAAGGAAGAATGAAACATGGATCGTAGATTATCATCAATGGATGAGAATCAATTATCACATGGATCAAGGAAAGAATCAAAGGCTCATATTCTTTCAAACAAACACACTTTTAAATTGCACAAAAAGTCTTGTAAGTTAACTTGCACAAGAAGTCTTGTAAGTTTGTTATAAAAAAGAATATTTATTTTTTTAAATGAGTGGACAAAGAGAATATTCTTTAGGATATTCTCATTGGTGAGGAAAATAGATATTTAAAAAATTAAGACAAAAATTTAATGTGCAAAAAGGGAAGGAATATTCCATTTGGAGGAATGTGCAAAGGAGTAATATTCCCTTGCAAGTGGGGGGATTAGATTTAATTAGTAATTTGATAATTTTAAAACAATGCTAATTATGCAATTTTAGAAGAATTATATGACATTTATTAAATAAAGTGATTTAATGAAAAGGGGAGATATGATATGACATTTAATTAAATAACTTAGGGTTATTTTAAATAAGAGGACTTAGGGATTTAAATCAAACAACTCGATGTATTTAATTTAATAGGACAAAATGTTAGCATGAAAGGGGGTGAATTAACCCGATTAGATTAATTAGGTTAATAGATGCAAATGATGCAATTAATTAAATAGCTAAGAAAAATTAATTAATTAAGTGAAAAGAGGATGGGATTGAGGATGAAGTGATGTTAGTATACCTTATTTGAGTGCATGATATCATTCAAGAGATTTTTAAGTGTCTACATTTTTCTCCTCTTTGAAGTGAGGTACCTATTATGTTAGTTCAAAGATTAATGTTTTTTGGATTAAAAATTGTTGCTCATAATAAAAAATTAAAAAATCTTGATTTTTGGATGCTCCACTGTTGCCCCAATGAAAGGAATAAGTTGTTTCCCTGCCCCCTCAAGAAATCGGGTAGAAATTTTGAATTTTGGGTTGATTTCTCAACAAAGATTAAAATATAGGTTCGGGATCAATTCAACTCAGAGAGGACTAGAAAGTGTAGATGTCTGATGTAGATAGATTTGATGATGTATAGAGAATCATCAGCCATGGGTAGCCTTATGTACATTTTCATATATCACACATATTCAATACTTGGATAGAATTGTTAGTAAAGATAGAAGAATAAGATGAATGGATTGACCATTGATTTTGAGATTGATTCAAAAGTCCAACAAGCCTATGATTCTTTGATACTTTATTAGATATGGTGATGAGAGATGATGATGAAAATAATGATTCTCTCATATCTTGGGATTGGGATTTTTTGTCATTCCTTATTTTTGATATAACACATAGACACGATGCATCAAGGTATCGATAACCAAGATGGCATTGTATCTAGTGTAATGGACTTTGTGTCTGCAAATAGATAGGATAGTTCTTGTTCACACCCTAACATATAGAAACCTCGTCGAAATGTAGTTTAAAATCTTAGAATATATCAAACCAAAGCATACGCAATAGTCAAAAATCTACCTTAAACAACTTCCCTACACACAACTAAGCAAGTATGTGCCAAGATTATTTTACAAGAATACCCAAAAGTACAGCAAACAAAAGATAACGATCGATGTCCAATTCATTTTTCTCTAAATCGTTTAGACATCATCGAGAGGTCCTTGAAATGGGTCAATAAGATAAATCATAAGAAAAGATCAAAGACAAGCAGTCAATGTTATCTATATCTCTTGTAATTTTAGCTTAGCTAAGGTGATTTTTGTTACTGATGTCCATCGCAGGAAGGATTCATCCTATGACATGTTGATCAGATGTTTTGATTTAGGATGAGGTGTTTGATAAGTCATTGATACAAACTTCACTAACACATTTACCTATGATTTTGACTTTAGATTTTGACACTTGGGTTCTCACTTCACAACTTGTTATACTTGCTTCCTATTTGTTTCACCAAAGGTTTAAGGCGGTGATCAATTTATTATGGGTGAAAGTTTATTATAGGTGAATGTGAAATGGGATGGCTAGTTTTTTGGATTTTGGAATATTTTAACTTTTTTTGATATTTTGAAAATGTTTTGAGGCTATTTTTGGTCTTTTTGTGTTGTTTATGTGAATGTTTTTGTTTTTCGCTTCTTTGAGGTTGTTTAGGGTTTTTCTAATGTTTAGGGGTTTTCTAATTTTCAAATTTTTTGGTGTTTTCTAATTTTTTAAATGTTTTGGATTTTCAAGTTTTCAAATGTTTAAGGCTATTCAGATATTTGAAAAAAATTGGGGTTTTCTAATATTTTAATGTTTTGGGGTTTTTCTAATTTTTTGATGTTTAGGGTTTTTCCAAGATTTTGAATGTTTAAGGATTTCTCATATTTGAATATTTAGGGTTTTTCCAAGATATTTGAATGTTTAGGGTTTTTTCGAGATATTGACCAAGAACCTAACCTAAGAGACTATCCTACAGGCCTCAGTGGCTCATCAAAGATCAGCCTTGTGTACGTTATACACACAAAGACCATGTAGTTTGACTGACTTGACTTATTAACAATGAAATATGAACTATGGATGGATTGACAATTTATTATGACAAACTCCTAAAGGATTGACCTAGAGTGTCTCGAGGGCACATCATTGATGGCCTTGCCTACATTCAAGCTTAGAGACTCGTAGTTTGACTAAATTGAATTATTTACGATGAGATCCGAAAAATGGATGGAATGTCAGTTTATTATGACAGAATCCTAAAGGACTAATCTAGGGTATCTTGGGGGCACATCAATGATGGTCTAGTCTATGTTCCAACTCAGAGACCTGTAGTTCGATAAGGTACTATTTTTGGATTTTTGATGTTTTGACCTTTTAGGGATTTTGATGTGTTTCAGATGTTTTGGATTTTGACTTTACAATTTTTGAATGTTTTTGGATTTTAGTTGTACAAGAATTTGGACGTTTTTAGATTTTATGATTTTGCAAGTGTTTTTGGATTTTGATGAGATTTTATGAATGTTTTTGGGATTTTTGATGGTATTTGAGGTAAACGATACCTAGATCACAATGTCCATGTCACATTATGGGATATAAGACATGGATCAATATTTATTTGAAAACAAGAGTGCAATAACCTGCCCCTAGTGTCTAGCAATGCTTCATAATGCAATGGATGACCAAGATAGGTAATGTATATGCGAAGAGTTTGATAGTTTTTTATCATACTAGATATGGGCTATGGGACTTCATGAGATAAAATGGTAAAGATCCTATCAAACATTTTCCATGAGTAGATTTTAAGTATACATCTAATCTTTGTCAAGATCAAGATAAAGTGGAATATCTAGATAAAAGTTGGATTTAGATAGATGGAAAGAACATTGGATTTATCATGACAAGGATGAGATGATTCTATTTAAGAAGTACCATATAGATGATTGATTCTAATCATGATGCCTATTTGCCAATTTTTCATCATATTACTTGCACAAAGCACCACCGTAGTGGTTTTCACTAGAGGACGGTTTTTATTTTCTCTTTTATTGATTTTTTATTTTTTTATTTTTTAATGATTTTTTGATTTTTTTGATTGCTTTTGGAATTTTTTCCCTCATGTTGAATAACCTAGTGGTGCTGATGTAGAGGCCACTTTCATAAAATTCCAGTGATATCATGCTTGAAGAATTTTCTTTTCTAAGATACAAGTACTTGGATGCAATTTTGAAGAACTCTTATCTACCTTGTGGATATCGAAATTAGCCTTGTCTATGTGCACACATTGTGATATGGTACCTTTGAAATTCTTATGATGAAGGGTAGATGCCAACACATGGTCAATGTGAGAATTGGATATCATGAATGGAGTGTAGGGTTTCATGCATGAAGGAATATGAGATGGATTGGTAGATGGTTTGGAATCTTTGACTCTCCAAACTTGGGAAGATGAGAAATGATGGGTGGGAATGGAGCTTTGAGTGAAATTAGGACCAACCATTGGATATACTTTGTTCCTTGCTTGAGAATCCTACTTTTGTATTTGAGAGCGTTTTTGATGGATACATTTCCCCTTTTTATTTTTCCCCGTAGTTTCTTTGACTAATGGTGTTTTGGAGGGATGATTTTCTTTATTTTTCTTTGGTATCCACTTATATTTTCTTTGTCCTTTTTTCTTTACTGCTTCACTTTCTTTGATGATATTCTCCTTTCTTTGATAGGAATTATTCTTTTATGTTGGTCCCAATTTGTGTATTAATTGATGGGTGAATGCCAACTCAATATATATGGCAGTTGTAGTGTTGACGGTATTTTTATCATAAGGATCCTTTGTGCCCCATATGTTGATGTTTGTTGTAGATAATATTGCCCCTAGTGTTGTGAAGGTGTTATCAATACCTAATATTTTTCCTTTATAATGTATCCTTTGATCCATAGCCACCAAATATGGCTTTTCATGAACACATGGTATTGCTATGGGTTCCTGTTGTTCAGGAATATAAATTGTTTGCTTTGATTCTATGACATCAATATCTATTGATGTTGTTTCAAAAGATGTTGATGCTGACTCAAAAGATGTTGATGCTAACTCAAAAGATTTTGATGCACAATCACTATAATAATCAAGAATCTCAACTGTTACTTTCTTTGTGTAGGAATACCAAGCGTGGGATATTCTTGTTGTAGATGAAGAACGTTTATATGTCCATCAAAAAGAAACATATCAGGGGTGATATTGGGGACATCTTTGGAGTTTAAAATGGTTTGGAATATGTTCCTTAGATATTGGTGAAACTCTATGCATAGGGGTTCTTGATCCTAACTTTATTTGGAGTAACTTTCGTTATCCTCAAGAGCCCCCTCTTGACATGATCCTTGAGTGGATGATATATCATCGGTAAAAGAATTTTTGCAACAGTCGGTAGGCATGCGTGCAATAAGGGATATTTCTTTATCTTTTGGAACTTATTCAACATGCCCAATCATGGAGTCATATGTGGAAGAGATATCATAATCTGATACCCACTTGATATCATTACGGTATGAAATATTGTTAAACACTATTGATGGGTTTGGAATTTGTTTTAAAACAATATCTTGATATGTATCTGATTCCTCATGTTGTGATAAATAAATATGTCCCACCATGGTATCATGGGTATGGTTTTTTTTTTTTTTTGAGGTTTATGCCTTTCTTGAATCTTTTGATTTTGTATGATGAGGCATAGGGTTTGTGTAAATTTTTAAATTTTCATTCCCAATTTTTTTATCAACATAAATGTCTCCTTATTCAATAAGATCTTCTATTAGATGTTTGAGTCAAAAAAAATTGTGTGTTATGACCTTTGTATTGGTGAAATTCACAAAAATGATAGTCTCTATAGCTATGAGGTTTGACTTGTGGCTCTTGATAGTTTGAAAATTTTGGGAGTGTGATAAGGATAGACTGTATCAAATGCTTCAACACATCCTCCATAGGTTCCCCTAAGGGAGTGAATTGTCACTTGGGAGCACTATTTTTTCTTTGTGGTCCATATTGAATGTTTGTAGAATTGATCATTGGTTGATTGTTTGGTGGTTGTGTGTATATTTATTGTGTGTTCATGGGTTGGTTGTTTTTTTACCTAGGAGCAGTTAATACCACCTTTGCATCAACAACACCATCACTAGTAGCATTCTTGTTCTTGGCCCAAAAGTGGGATTTATCACTAGAACTAGTGGATGGGCGGTTGTCTCTATACACTTGTGTGTTTCCCTATCAGATTAGATCTCTCTCGATAATAAGGGATTTAGGGACAAGCTCGTCAGAAGAGGTAATACACTACATCTTCAAGTGGAAGGATAGATCTATATCAACATTTTCTATAATAATGCCCACTTGTTTTTCATCGGGAATGGGCCATTTGCTCTTACTAGCTCTTTGCCTCCATCGTTATAAGAAATTGGCAAAGGATTCTCCTTTGTTTTTCTTGAGAGTGTATAACTCTTCTAAGCTTACATCCATGTCAAGATTGAAGGAGAAATGATCTATGAATTTATCGGTGATTTCTTGGAAAAATTTTATGCTTGGAGTCAATTGTAAGAACCAATTGATGGTTGGGCCTGTCAAAATTCATGGAAAGAGGTGCATTAAGTAGGAATCATTGTAGGAAACCTCCATACACATGAAATTGAATTATTTGATGTGATCCATAGGATTTCCCCTCCCCTTGTATTTATCAAAATTAGGGACCTCAAAACTGGGAGGGAAAGGTACCATTGTGATGTTTCTATTGAATGGATAAGGACATAGGTTTTTTTATTTATGGGGCTTCTTCATTTTTCCCATCCTGCATTTCTTGTGATAACGCTTTAAGTTGTGAAGCTACATTGTCTTTTGGGTTTGGTGGAGGAACATATGTTGTGTATTGTGGGGTGGCAGATGGATTGTACATGGGATTCCGATATGATGAGGTGTCATATGGTGTGTATGGTTGTGTAAGATATTGTGAAGGTGATTTTGGTGGAGGTGTATATGTTCCTAACATGTTTGTATTGATGATGTTTTGTTGAGGGTTATAGTAGGAAACTTGTTTTTGTTGTTGTTGTTGAGCATACTGCTAAGATAGTAAGACTTGTTGTTGTTGTTGGGCCACTAGGGTATGTTTTTGGGCTTCTTCTTCTTGTTGTGCTTCTAAGGCTACTTCTTGTTATTGTTGTTGTGCTGCTATGGCTGCCTGTTGTTGTTGTTTTTGTTGTTGTTTTGCTGCTAAGGCTACTTGTTGTTGTTCTTTTTGTTGTTGTTTTCCGACTAAGGCTTGTTGTTGAGAATTTTGTTGTTGTTGTGTGACTAAGGCTTATTGTTGAGCATGTTTTTGTCGCACTACTTGTTGGTAGATTTCTTATGCTTGTTGAAAAGCTAGAGCATGAGTTTATTGTTGTTGAAAGGCTTGTTGATAGGCTTCTTATTGTTGCAAAGCTTGATCTTGAGCTTGTTATTCTTGCAATGCTTGTTGATAAGCTTGTTCTTGGTGTAAAGATAGAGCATGTGCTTACAATGTAGAAGAATTTTGTTGTTGGAATATATATGGGTTTTGGTTGTTCATGGTTTGAGTGTATTATGGGTTGATGATGAAAGGTTGGAGGTTGCCTTGGTTTAACATTCCTTGTAAAAATGTGCATTGGGATGGAGAAATGTAATTTTTAGGTCCCATTTTATTTTGCATGATGTGGGGGACCAATGGTAAAGATGATGATGGCACCATTTGGTATTTTGATGGAAATGGCACATTAGGAATTTGAGTCAATTGATTGAAAGGGTTCCCTTGACCAGTGTATCGGGGTTCCTTTTTTGTGTTTGAGATGGGACCAAGGTATTACCTTGTTTGAGGGGTTTGTGACCAAGGTGTTGCTTTTATTTAGGTTTATGATGGATTGGATTGATGTGGATGGTGGATTGACTTGAGTAGCTCGAGTAACCACTTGTTTTGATGCATCGATGGTGTTGTTGGAACCACTTGATAATGGTTTTTCTTGTGTGAGGGTGATAAATTTCCCTTGTTTTCCTATTTGAGGTACTTGGTTTAAATTACTTTACATAATTTTAGGCACACTTGGGGTATTTGCGGTGATGGATGAAGATGGTTGCGCTTGAAATATCAAGGTCGTTGTGGTGTCATGGAATGTAAATGTTTTTCCAAATTTTGGTATCCAACTTGTTTTTTGGGGAAGGTTGGTGGTTAATGGAATGTTTGTGTTGTGATACCCAGAGTTGTGTTTTTTCCTAGACATGAAGTGATACCAAGGTTGGTTCCTAGCCTAGTTGCAAGATTAGGTATTAAGAGTTGACTTGGCACAAGGGATGGAGTTGGTTGAATCAAAGATGGAGTTAGGCCTTGTGCCAAGGTTTGTCTAATAAAATATGGGGGAATTGAAGCCACTTTCTCTAAGGCTTGGCATTCTTGTGTATACTCAAGGAGTTATTCCTTAGTAAGCTCAATGGGATTGTTTGTGACATATTCTACCTCATATAGCCTTGATGGATATGAGGTTTGTTTTGATGGGGTAGCTTGACTTAGAGGATCAAATTCTTGAGGATTGTGATCACTTGAGGTGAATGTGACTCTGGTTTTCTCCATGATTCTCTTATGTTGTGATCTTGGCTCTACCATATATTTTGGGTCACCTATGGGAGAGTTGTATTCAGATTTTTAATGTGTAAACTCTCTAGTTAACTCAAATCTAGGTAGAATGGATGCTCTAAGTCTTTTTGGAGAAATGATGATAATGAGAGATGAATATTTGAATGATGTGGGAAGTGATCTTTGCAAAAAAATTAGGACAAAACTTTTGACTTATAGGTTTGATGTTTGATGTTTGGATAAAGGATGTTTAATGAACTTGTGAATCTTTAAGTTAGACTTGTGACCTTCAAGATAAACTAGTTCAAATATGATAGCTAACTTAACTAAATTCATGTAAAAGGATTTATTTCACATACAAAGTAGCTAAGTTAGGATTTGGGTTGATAGATGTCTCAGTCCAAAGTGTTGGTGTTTTCAAAAGTTTGAAAAGTTTGGTGAAGTGAAAGATGAAATATGATGAAGGATGGATGAAATTTTTGACCTAATGTTGACCTAGAGTGAACCTTTGTTTTGCAAGACCAAGGTAGTGAGAAAAAATTTATACCTCTAAAGTGATCAAACCCTAAGAACTCAAATTTTTTGGTAAAATAGAATTCAAATGATTTTGGAAATAGGACCCAATGATTTTGACAATAGAACTCAATTACTTTGGATAATGGAACTCAATGATTTGTACAATAAAACTCAATGGTTTTGGACTCAATATTTGCAATGTTTTCCTTGTCTCAATTTGCTTGTTTTGGGGAGTCAAATTTTGAGCATACAACAATTTGGAGTGTTCATTTGATTTAATATTGGATTAATGAAGTTATTTTTACCACAAAAACTTGTCTTGCTTAAGTTTTAAATTAAATACCTATGTCAAAAACATCATAAATTTCACAAAGTCCATTTTGTGAAAAGGATGAAATTATGGGCATAGTTACCTAGGTTAACTTTGGGAAGTATGGATTGAAATGTAAACCAAAATATTTAGAATTCTCAAAGAATAAATCCTTAGGACAAGCATCAATATCAAGGTTTTTTCAAAAAGGGTATCCATAATTAAACCAAAGGGTTTGAAATTTTGAAAAGACTTGTTGATGTTTGTTTGTAATTTTTTTGAAACCAAGCAAGTGTTAAATTGACTCGCAAGCATTTACAATCCTAGGTAGAGTGGGTATGTATTTCTTAGTAGGCTTACCATCATCGAAAGAGATGATTAATCCATGAATATGAAGTGGATAAATAGGTTATGTCAAGAAAATGTAACTTCTTGACACGTGAAACAAAGGATTCCCTTCCCCATTTTCTTTATGCCTCAATCAAAAATTGGACATGGTAAGTAACTTTTGGGTGTGGTGCTATTCCCATGCACTACTTTGAAATATGTTTCAAAATTGGACTTGGTTAGCCACTACAACAAGGTTTTTAATGACCATATCCAAGATAAACTTGTGCCAAACACATTGTGATTCACTCAATTAAGAGGCCTCCCAGCCCTTAGAAAAATCCAAGGGTTTTAATGTATCACAAGGATACTAGGGGAGACATTTGTCGATATGGGACAACCACAACCAGTTGGTTAGGGACTTTCATCACTCCAAATTATTTATATAGTGAGTCGGATAGAAAGCACCACTTGGGTCGTTCCCTCTCATAAGTTGGGAGGCAGACCCTCTAAAGGTGACACATGTTTGAAGCAAAGAATTATTTTCATCAACCAATATTTCTAATAGGCATGAGGGGAGAGGATAAGAGCTTCCAAGTAATAAAAATATACTTATGTGTTTCTCTTCACCCAAGATTACATGAAGCGCAAGGGGATTGGATATGCACAACAAGTATATTTAAGCAAATCAAACTCATGTTCATTTTAATCTATGATCGCAAAATGAGTTCATTTTAAGAACCAATTTGAAGTGTTAGATTGTATTGTTCAATTTTAAACCAATAATCATAATAATGTGAGGGATCATTTTTAACCAATTTGAATGTTCATTTTAAAGCCCAAAAATAAATCTAGTTTGGCCCTAAAACATGAAATAAAAGCATCATAAATGGGTTATAATTTTCCCATAAGTGTTGAAACATGTTAAAATTATATTCAAATGGTAATATGCTCCTTCACTTCAAGTTGTATTTCCCAAACTTGCAAAACTAGTTAGCCTCAAAAACAAAAACTAGAAGTCAGTGACAAGTTAGAAATCGGATGAAATAAAAAATTTAAATCACATGGAAAAATTTAAAGCAAATGTGAGGTTGTTTGGTTCAATTTTATCTAGCTTTGAAAGCTAATTCATTTTATCCTTTCAAGTGTTGAGAAACATTTTTAGAAAATTAGATTATAACAACAACTTGAGATAACAACTTTCTCAAATCTTGATCAATTTTGAAATCGTAAAATGTTTTGGAAAGCTAAACATGAGATATTCAAAACCCGGCAACCTTACTGCAAGATTAATCATATAGAAATTATTAAAAATGAAGGCGAATCATGCATTTAAGAGATTAAACCTAGAATTTAAAAAAAAAACACAACAAAATTAATGATGGATGATTATAACAGCAATTTGAGATAGCGGCAACTTCCTCAAATTTTGATCAATTTTGAAATCATAAAATATTTTGAAAAACTAAACATGAGATCTTCCAAACCCAACAACCTTTCTGCAAGATTAATCATATAGAATTTATTAAAAATGAAAGAAAATCATGCATTTAAGAGATTAAACCCATAATTTTAAAAAAATCAGCATAATTAAAAATTTGATATATTTTTTAATTCTTGATGAAATTGAGTGTCATAAAAAGCTACATAAAGGTAAGATCGATATCTAGAAAACCTAGATAGTCGTTTTTCAAGCTTTAATTCGCCCATTTCGATGATTAAAAAAAGTGATGGGTTTCAAGTAAAATTTTGGGGTGTAACCTGGAAAATTTCTCCAAAAACACTCAAAACATTAAAGTTTTCCCTCCTTCTAGCACCAAAATGTGACCAATGACATATTATAAGTTAACTACACTCGATCCATATGAATTTGAGGCATATTTAATCCACTATATATTGGTCTTAATAACATCATCCAATATAAACTGAACTAAGAATCCATTAAAACTAACATATTAAATCATGAAAGCTTCAAAAACACCTATTCTAATCCATTGAAACTTATCTTATTGGGGGAGTGGTTTCATATTGATGTGGAATGGTGACCCTTTCCCAATCCCTTGGATAATGAGCTTGTTTCGATCGATTATATTGAGAATCAATGAAACCGATGAAAAATGTGTGATAAAACATTATTTAAATGCTAAATTAACATGATGAATGCTAAGATGATTGATATGGGTGTATGCAAATCTACTCTAGATTTATGCAAGCTTCAAAAGATTAAAACCCTAATTACAAAATATGTTGAATGTATGCACCTATGTTATCATGGAATCCATTAATGGATGCTTTAAGCTAATAATGCAAGTAAATTAAGCTAAAAGGAAGCTACATAAGTGCTAAATATGAGTGCAAGTGAAAGTTATTTTAATAGCATAAGTTTGATCTTAAAAGATGGATCTATTTGTCTCCAAATAGTGACCTATTTATAGGACAAATGAGAAATGGAGGGTTGATATTAAAAAGGTTAATCAATGGCCAAAAAGGAAGGCAAAATGAAACATCGATCATGGATTCTCGTCAATGGATGAGAATCAATGATCACATGGATCAAGGAAAGAATCAAAGGCTCATATTATTTCAAACAAACACACTTTTAACCTGCACAAAAAGTCTTGTAAGTTAACTTGCACAAGAAGTCTTGTAAGTTTTTTATAAAAATATATATTTCTCTTTTCAAATGAGTGGAGAATGAGAATATTCTTTAGGATATTCTCATGGGTGAAGAAAATAGATATTTAACAAATTAAATCAAATTTTTAATGTGCAAAAGGGGAAGGAATATTCTATGGGAATATTCCTTTTGGAGGAATGTGTAAAGGAGGAATATTCCCTTACAAGTGGGGGGATTAGATTTAATTAGTAATTTCATAATTAAAACAATGTTAATTATACAATTTTAGAAGAATTATATGACATTCATTAAATAAAGTGATTTAATGGAAAGGGGAGATGTGATATGACATTTAATTAAATAAATTAGGGATATTTAATTAAATAAGAGGACATGGGGATTTAAATTAAACAACTTGATGTATTTAATTTAATAGGACAAAATGTTAGCATGAAAGGGGGTGAATTAACCCAATTAGATTAATTAGGTTAACAGATGCAAATGATGCAATTAATTAAATAGCTAGAAAAATTTAATTAATTAAGAGAAAAGAGGATGTGTTTGAGGATGAAGGGATGTTAGTATACCCGATTTGATTGCATGATATCATTCGAGACATTTTTAGGTGTCTACAATAGGTATGTACTTCAAGATTTGAGTGAAATTCTCCCAATACTCATTCACTAAGGATTCACCTTGCCTCAGGTTCTAGAAGTCAATGAGATTTTGGTCAGAGAAAGTTGAGGCAACCATCACTTTCAAAAAATCTCCACAAATTCACTCCAAGTGAGACTTAAATAACTAAGCCCAAGCTCCATATTCTTATTCATCCACCAATTGGATGCTTCACCAACCAATTAAATGCTCCCCAAATGGCTTTAGTGAACTCAGAGTAATTTATGATTTCAAAATACTTCTCCATCTCTATAAGCCATGATTTTGCCATATCTCCAGTAGTACTACCTTCAAATTTTGGTGGTGTGATCTTTCTCATGTCGCAAGATAACTCACTTGTCAAATTATTCCTTTTGGTTCCCTTAGTCTGAGATTGTGACTTATCATTCTCATGTTCACTAGATTGAGTGTGATCATGAGAATTCTCCCCTTCTTCTTCATTGTTGGGAATTTCTTCATTATTTGGGACTTCTTATTCCTCTATTTCCTTTCCCCTAACTTCTTGTTTTCTATTTCCTATTCTTTCTCTAGCTTCGTCCATGATAGCTAGAATGTGATCCAACTTAGCTTTGGCATTCTTAGTACCTTGATCTACTTCTTGACTTCCCCCAAAGTTAGTTCTTGTCCTAACCATTTTTCCCAAGAATATTTATACCTAGAGGTTTCATTTTAGTTAGATCTATGAAATTTTTCTCAATGTTAACAACATTCCAAAAGATCTATCATTCACATAAGAATTCTATAAAAGAGCTCATTCACAAATTTTTCCAAAATATGTATTTCATTATAATAAAAAATGATTTCAATTTCCTTGAGTTTACATAGAAATAATATTCAAATATTGTAATGGAGAGTATCCCTTAGATTCACTTTCTGATACATAATTTTGTGGGGTATACCCCTCATACTTTTTCTCATATACATCATTGAATGGGAAATAACCCTGTGATCTATCCTCAGACACATAGTTTCAAGGTAATAACCCTTTGATTCACCACTTGAGGCTATTACAATAACTTCTGCTAAAGGAAGAACACAAGGATCCCTAAATTTCATGACTATACTAACAACGTTCTAAGGGAATATCCCTAGAAAGTGATAAGGAGTCTGACTTGGCTGGGGAGATAGAAGGTAAGAAGTTGAAGTTGGCAGCCATTCTCACCCTTCTCCTTTCTTGACTAATGCATGAAAGGGTGTGACTGAAATTCTTAGTATCACTCATCCAAATGATGTTGTCATAATTGGTTCCCTCAAAGGTTCGAACGAGGGCTTCTCTTTCCTTCTTGGCTCGTAGGTAGTGCTCATTTCTTATTACTAAATTTCTTGCAATCATCTTGAGATGCACCATCCTAGCACAAGAATTTCCAAACATTAGACTCATATAATGTTGGATTGGAAACATAGCAAGCACATAGGTTCCAAAGTTGAACCTGGTAGCTTTGATACCACATGTAACATGCCCATTATTTTACCCAGTAATTTTACTATGTTTTACTAGGTATGTGCAAGATCATGGGGGTCCAAACTAGGCCCCTAAGTGGTAATGAAAATTCAAAAAAATGGAGTTAGGTAACTTGACATAAAAATCTGAATAGGTTATTACGTTGAAGGCGTGTCCCTATATGAACTTTCCAAATTCATTTTCTTCTTCAACGGTTGAAACATAACAAGAGGTTTCGGTTGGTAGTGAAACAAATATCAACCGTAAGGAATTTGTCCATGTTCAGTGGATGAAAACAAAATCACACCATTTATTCTTGGGAAACGTGTCATCGATGTCTGTCTGTTACGTCCCATTCTATCATATCCATGAATGCATCCATTTGAAGAGTACGTACAAACAAATGCAGCACGACGTGAGATCAAAAGTGGGTCATGCTTGTGTGTGGTCCCCAAATGAACTTAGTCCATGTGTCGGCTTTTATAGAATGCATCCCCATGAAAGAAAAGCAATATTTTATTATTTAATAGAAAGGATCTAAAAAGTAGGGAAGCCAGTTTGTGAGTACATTGGGGTGTGCTAGATTGTCCCTCTGTTGGCTTATGGGGAAGACCATGTTGACGAGTACACCAAGGTGAGACAACCAAGCCATTACCATTCATGTGTCTAAGGTGATTTATCCTGCAATTAGGTGTGATCCCCAAGAGAGTGTATAACCTGCAATCCAAGAACCAGTGCACAACCCCCTTCTCTAGAATGTGTAGATTCCTGAAATTTGAACTCATGCTTCCTACTAAGTACAAATGAATACTTGCACCCTGATCCTCACCAGCTCAGAATTAAAAAGTCAAAAAAAAAATGGTTTTTTGATTGCTAAGCGGAAGATTCTTACACTCTTCCTCCTTATGTACAAACTGTTCACATCTAGTTATGTAGCTACATGTGTAAAATTTTCATTAACACTACTGTTATCGCACTAACCCTATTTACCCATATGTTCAAATAATTAATAAAATACACACTGCAAATATCAAATTTGCTCAATGTCAATATAGTAACAAAAATAGCTTCTTGTAAAAAATGGATTTACACTAAGGGGTTTGTTGATATTATACTTCAAACCACATATGCAAATTAGATATTGGTTCTTAGCATATTTATTATAAAGGAAATGATATGTGAGCAATTGTATTTAATTTAGTCAACAGCAATTTGAGAATAGGTGACCAAATTTAGAAACACTTCTAGAAATATTTGGCAGATCTTGGAATGCATGCCTCGAATTCTCCCAATTTTAGAGATTTAACTGAATTATATCACAAAGAAAAATCTATATTGGTAGAAAAGTTTCCAAAAAAGACTCGTGTACAATAGGCATTTCATATCACAATACCTATCAAGAAAAATAGCCTATACTATTTTATCACACTGCACATATGTTTACATATGGAAACCCATGTTGAGACCCTTGCACTAGAGCTTGTAAGTCTACTTCCTAAAATAATCACAAAAAGGTGATATTTTTTCCTCTATCACAAAGGCAACTAAAATGCCAAAAAAGGAACTAAATCAATAATCTTTTTCTCTTTTTTTAAGCTATGAAGGGTACACATTATAAAATTATTCTTCTTGCACCCAAAATCTCAACTTCAGAACTCTTATAACTATGGATAAACTTTAAATTTTAAACACATCAGTCTCTCTAACGCAAAATAAATAAAAATATCAAAATCAATTCAACATTGCAACACAACATAAAATTTCAACAACCCCAAAGCATTCAAAAGTAAATCAAACACTCAATGAATTAAATTTCTTATTCAAAAATGTTAACACACCTTTGTCAATTGGAATGAACTCAAGAGATATATCAATTGGGTTTAAATAGAAAAGTCCCAGATTAAAGTCTAATAACAAGCACATTTAGGTTTTAACATTACAACATCATTAATTAGTTATATATAATAAATAATGTTGTATTATATAACAATATAATAGCTAATACAATAGTAAATACATAAATAATAAATATAATAGATTAATATAATAATGACATAACTAATACGATACTTAATACATAAAATTTAAAAAATAAATATAATAATATTATTCTATAATTAAAAAAAATTAATAATAATATTAAAATCATTTTCTAAATGACCTACCAATTGATCTCATTTACTATACAAATGTGTGCAAAAAATAAATCATTTTTTTACTAATTGACCTTCCACACCTCTTTGGCATACCCATTGCACAAGATGCCATAGCTAGTTAACATAATTTGAAAAATATGTAAGAACAAAACTTGTAGTAAATTGAATGTAGTTTCTAGGCTATTAGTCCATTTTTGGAAAAAGGTAAATCTTTCAATGTAATGGTACTAAATGTTTAGGAAAAAGATAAGAAGCAGGTGTATGTTTGACCACCCTAAGTACAAGAAAAAAAAAAATATTTAACTTTAATATATGTAGAGAACACATGCTCGGATGTGTTGGACTTTGTTTTGTAATTTTTTTGCATGTAAATAATTAGTTATGATTTTTTTATTAGAACATTTCAGAATTATTAAAACATGTTTGTCTGATCACCATAACTTGGTCAAAATTTTATGAAATTCAATTTTTTTTATCTTGTACTATGTGAAGCATAGAATTTGACGCATCTTTTATATTTAAAAAATGTGAAATAGTTTGAAAGTTATAGAAGTTTTTCAATCAACCTATCAACTAGGACTTTAGTCATAATGTATGTAGAAAATAAATAATTATTATTTATTAAATTCAAAATAAGGCATATCTTATATTGTTGGAAAGCTAACAAGTTTTTCTATAAACCCTTTTCTTTTCATGAAATTTATATTAAAAAAAAAGTTGTTAGCCACAAGGGCGACCTTTGAAAAACTAAGGAAATTTTGTAAACACATTTTTTCAGTTGACTTTCCAAGTTTGGAAATCCCAAGCCAAAAATGAAGGAAAAGTTGAGGGAAATCCCAAGGCTACAAATTTTGTCAAACAAAACAGATAATTTTTTAACCCTCTTTAGTAAAATGGGCATAACTTTTGTGTTTCTTATCAAAAATTTAATTTTTATAGGTGTTGGAAAGGTGATTAAGAGCTCTACGTAATGGAATAGGTAGTGTTTCTATATTTTACACAAAAAAAAAAAAAATTATAATCATTTGAATTTTATATTTCATTTTTGAAACATAAAATGCTCACTACTTTCACATGCAAAGTCTCTTTTTCATGATTTTTTGTAACACTCATCTCAAAATACTTGAAACAATAGAAAAATTAATCAATAATAAAATATTTATATTTTTTGTAGTAAGGATATGAACAAATCTTCATAGATAATCATCTCTTTGTCCCTTTCTCTACCTCTCTATATTTCACTATCTCCCCTTAAGATTTAGACCTATCCTCCCACTTGTTTCTCCCTCCCTCCCTCTTTGTTTACCTCTTTATACCTCTCCCTATCAATCTATTGAACTCTAGACTTAACTATTTACTTCTTCATCCATCCCTCCTTCCTTCTCTCTTTGACCCTCTTTAGACCTATCTTTCTCACTCTCTCTCCTTGAGCTCCAGATCTCTCTCTCTCAAGTCCCTCCCACTCTCTCTCTCTCTCTCTCTCTCTCTCTCTCTTCTTTCTCTCTCTCTCTCTCTCTCTCTCTCTTCTTCTCTCTCTCTCTCTCTCTTCTTTCTCTCTCTCTTCTCTCACACACACACACATCTCCATCTCCTCAAGCCCTCTTCTTCTCTCTCTCTCTCTCTCTCTCTCTCTCTCTCTCTCTCTCTCTCTCTCTCTCTCTCTCTCTCTCTCTCTGGTGTCTCCTTCCCACCCTAACTAGATAACTCTATCTCACTCTCTCCCTCTTAAGTATCTCTCGAGCTCAAGTCTCTATCCCTCTCCCTCACTCTATCTATCTCTCCCTCTCAAGTCTCTCTCCCCCTCCCTTTATCTCTCTCTCTCCCTCTTAGGTCTCTCTCTCTCTCAGGTCTCTCCCACTCCCTACCTATCTCTCTAGATACCCTAGATAGAGAGATAGAGGTAGAGAAAAGGAGAGAGATAAAAAGGTAGAGATAAAGAGGGAGAGATAGAGAGGGAGAAGATAGAGAGGGAGAAGATAGAGGGAGGGAGAGTGGTAAATATATAGAGAGTGTGTAGATATAGAGATAGAGGTAGAGAGATAAGAAGAGAGGTAGAGATATATCAATATATAGTGGGAGAGGGAAAGAGGGAGAGATAATGATAGAGGGAGATATAGAGAGATAGGGAGATAAAGGTGTAGAAATATATGGATAGAAAGCGATAGGGAGATAGAGAATCAATAATAGAGAGAGGTAGAGAGATATAGATAGAAGGGGAAAGAGTGAGAGAGAAAGGAGATGATAGAGACAAGTAATAGAGATAGGGAGAGATATATCAAGAGAGGGACATAGACAAAGAGATAGATATAGGGAGGCATAAATAGGGTGTTTGTGTGTATGAGTGGGAGAGAGATATGGATATAAATTTATGAAAATGTAGATTATATAAATAGATAGATGGAGGGAGAGGGAGATTTATCAAGAGACATAGAGAGAGAGAAGGAGAAGTAGTGGGATATAGAAATATGGAGTGGTACATATAGAGGGATATAGGGAGAGATATGTAGATATATATATAACATGTGAGTGATAGAGGGGAAGAGAAAGGGAGAGAGAGAGAGGAGAGATATGAATAAAGTAAAATTAATTGGAAAAGTAGAGAGATAGGTAGAGAGGGTAAATGAAGGAGAGGGGGAGAGAGGGAGAAATAGCTAAATAAATAGAGGGAGATATATATATGTTATCCTAGTTCAACTAGGGTAAAGGTGTGCATAGGATCAAAGACAACAAGGAGGCCTTCTATGATGATTTATGAAAAAATTTACTCTCCTTAGTAAAAATATATTGTTTTCATTATTTATTACTTCTTTAATGTTTCAAGTCATTTAGGATGATTATTGCAATAAAAACATGAAAAAAAAGACTTTATATGCAAGAATTATGAGCATTTAAAATTTTGAAACTTAAGGAGGAACTTAAAATTATTATAATTAATTTTGTGTTCTCAATCTATCAAAATAATATTGTCCATTATGTAGAGCTCTGAATCACCTTTCCAATGCTTATAAAAAATAAAAAAATTGATCAAGAACGCAAAATTAATGCCCATTTTACTGAAGTGTGCTTTTTGAGCTTTTCAAAATGGATATCCATTTTGAAATGGATATCAATTTTGTTTCATCCACTTTGTTTGAATAAATTGATGAAAATTAATTTCAAGAAATGGATATCCATTTATAAACAGATATTCATTTTGGTTTGGTATTACCAAACCAAAATGGATATTGTACCCAACCCATACAAAAAGTTAGCATTTTTTTTTGTGATTTCGATGTAGTAAAAACATTTTTTTCCTCATTGACTTTTTGGACCCCATGATCTTGCACATGCCCTACCCATAAATTAATATTTTATGCATCTAACAATAAGAGAAATAAAAAATTTATGTTCTTTTCAATAATAAATGCACCATTTGAAACATAACCTTTCCAAACATTTCCATTGCATAATCAAAGAACTATTTCATCAATACAAGTATGATTTCACTTCTCATATATTCAAGATAACATTTCACATTTATAATTTCCATATATATAGTTACATGATTACATGCATAGATTCAACAAGCTTACATGAACTAGAAATACAAATGGTCCAAAATGTCCTCCCAAATCTTGGCTGCCAACTACATGACAAGAAGCATCACCCAAACACTTTTCCACCAACCATGGACTTACTGCGGTCCCCCACACATCTACCAAACTTCGTAAGATGACCCTCCCTTCAACGAAGAGATTGGTTTGGTAACCTCATCCTTCTTATAGCATTTCGAGAGCATAGTGATGTTTCCTACATATCTAGAGCTACCATAATGTGGCTACAACTACATGTATGATATTCCCAACCTAGAATGTAAACTAGATCATAGTGAACTAACAATGTAAACAGTGGCTACTCACACTACTTTGGCCAAATATTATCACCTAGTACTTCAAGTGAGGGTCATCTATTTCACCACCTTAATTTCTCAATTTGTTTTTTACCATGAGTATTATATTCTAAGGTTATCCCCTTTCTCATGGATTACCCTAACCCTAAGAATAACCTTCCCATTAACTCATATTCAAATGGCATTATTACTAAGTATCTCAAAACAACTCTATCTTATGCTATGCATCTAGAGTATTGGCATACTACATATAGTACTGACAATCTACGTATAGTGCAAATAGTATACATTCATATAAAATCCAATCTAGTATAAATATATATATAAGTATAAACCAAAAAGAAAGGTTTCGCAAATAAAAGAAACAATCAAGAAACATGCAATCATATCCAAGAATCAAAACATACATAAAATACATTCTTTCCAAACATGGCAACATGAAACCAACATAATAAAAAAGGAGTAGAAATCAGCATGCCTATATAAAGCTCCAACTGATATTTCTTCCCTCCTAGCTTAATTACTCAAGCTTTCTTGAAACTTCCTCTAAGAACAACCCAATTCCCACTTCTAGCCTCTCACCAAATCTCTCAACAATATTGAAGCAAAATAATGAAATAATTCACTAACTCTCAAGCTTTTAACTCACTTTGCATAGAAAATACAATAGAATAAGAATGGAGTACAATCATATTGAAAAGTGTAGCAAATGGTAGAATGAGCACCTCTATTTATACTAAAATGTGAGCAACCAAAGGCTACAAACAAGCTAATTCTTTTGCCACCTTTCTATCCCCATGCAATGACTCATCAAACTAACTTATAGATTTGCAACACATAACGGTCCTCATCTTTCAAATGGTTGAGTCAACTTGTTTCAAGAGACAACAAGACTCTTTTACTGAGTCAAATGAATATAAATTTATTAAGAAGGTTTCCTACTTGGTTTAAAAGTCGACTACCCCTCTATTATGCTGCCAACTTATCATTGACTAAGTTTATACCCATCTACAATTTTAAGACTCCATTTTTGCTTCCAAAAGCTACACATTTTGGTACCACATTTCATGTTTTGCTGCCCTTATAGATAGCACTATTGTATACTTCTTCCAATCTTTAAGCTCTTTACGCTTCCTTTGCCAACATTCACTTTAAGCCAATAAAAATGTGCAGCTTGTTAACTTGGTCGACTCTTGTTTCAAACATAGGTTTAAACACTATGCAACGCATTTATACCTTGCGGCGCTATATGTGCATAAGTTGCATTTAAAGCACTTCATTATTATCAACTTTCAGCTCGCTATATATTATGCTTGAATATATCTCAAATGATTATTATTTATATATAACATATATATTTATATATGTATATATATTCATCTTAATACATATGCATATATATATTAATATATACTCATTACTCATAATTATCAAATGCATTAATTTCTAATTAACAAACATATATAAACATATATTGAATAACATTACATATATACACAATTATATATAAATATATTAATGTATATGTATCTATATTATTTTTTATATACATTATATAATATATTAATATACATATATTATATATATGCATAATATTATTTTAATACCTTTATAAAAATACTTTTACTATCATATCCATCGATCAATATATATACACAAAGTGTATATATATACATGCACACACACATATATATCACCTTAGTCCAATAGATATTCCCATCCATATGGGTAATCCATACATGACTATGTGTAGATACGTCTACCTACATATACTGATGTATGTATTCACCTATATATATGAGTTTATCATAGACACGTACATATATACATATATATATTATGTATATATCTCATTGATATAAAAATAAATTCACAAGGTAAGACTTCCACTTGACATCAAGACTTAATCACATTCCCCAATCTAAACATTCATAAAACAAGATCATAAACCAATATAAATATTCACAACCAAAAATGAAGATCGCTTACTATTTACCCGAACTGACTTGAATCAACTAAGACCAACTAGGGCGTGAGTGTGTGAATGCTCAGTTAGGCTGAATTAAAGGTTACCAGACCAAGTTCTTCTCCTGAGTGATACTTCCCCTCTCTTTTAGAGGTTTAAACTCATTCCTGCATTCAACTTAGTACATCATAACAATAGTTATTTGATAACAATACATTCATATGCATCACATATATTTTGTATACAAAATCATTATAAAACATAAAACTGAATCAAACATTCATTCATCATATTTCTATTATGATTCATATACAAAACACATTCACATATATTAAAGAAATTTACCAAACAAGGTAATAATAAATAGGTAATAACACACGGGGTGTAACATGCATTAAATTTTTCATTCATCATTTCCTTCATTTTTATTATGGTTTCCATCATTGGCATTGGCATTGTGAAAGTGGGAACACTATTCACGAGGTTTGATTGAGGCAAACCCCTATATGGCACAAACATTGTTCCCTCTTTGTGTATGCGCAGGCTACAGGTTGAAGAAGGATTGAAGAGATCTTGAAGATCAATTTTGCATTGTTACATTTGTTGTCATAATTCTTGTCAACCTACGTAAACTAAGTTGCAGAATTCATTTCCAACATTTTGACAAATTTGTAGGTGGAAAACATCATCTCAAATCTAGCACCAGAGGACTGTGAAAATAATTTTTGGAAGCCCTAACAAAGAGCCATTCGCCTAGGGGTGAAATGGTCCCTCTGTGCATATGGGAATCAACTTTTGGTGACAAGTATATGCCCTCTAATATCTCCCAGATCTGCCTACAAAGTGTTGTTGCAATCTGTTTATCTTCAAAAATCTTAATTTTACATATTAGGTCATATAGTTTAATTATTTTAATCATCTTAAATCATTTCTAATCATCCTAAAGCCCTAAAGAATATCCAACCTAGGTTTGATTGAGGTTGAAATTCAACCTATTAGCTTTGTAGTTGGTATTCTAATGAAATCTGGGAAAAGTCCCCTTTAGTCCTACGTTCTTTGCATTTAAGATCTAGGACACCCCCCTTTCCCAACATTTTAGAAACTATGTGTAAACATCAAGCAAAGTGGAGAATATAATTCTCCAATCCCTCCAAGGGGGTTGTGCTTGTATGAGGGGTGGACTAGTCCTTTTCTTTCAAGGTGGGTATTTTAGACAACAACATGAAGGAGGAGATTGAACCATAGTAGAATGTATGAAGTACATATGTACATTGATAATATCATATATAATAGGTAAGTGTATAAATCCACAATAGTTTAGATATATACAATTAAATTTGAAAATATCAATGACCACTAAAAATCTATCATCTTTTGGGGTTTTTACATATGGCTCTCCATTAGAGTAGCCAACATAAAATATAAAAACTTTTGTTATATTTATACCATGGGTATGAGTCCCTAGACCAAGTCCACCAATAATAATAACTCTCCAAATAAAATAAAAAGTAAACAATGTGTATATTTAAATAAAATAATTATGTGTAGATAGGCATATAATGTTATGATTATGAAAGAATAGTTAGAAATAAGCTGATATTTTTTTAAAATATAAAGATCCTAACTCTAAAATAAATAAAAATAACTTTACCAATTTTTCAAAATATGTAATAATAAAATAATTATAAAATAAAATAAAACAACTCTTAAATCAATAATACATCTACTTTAAGCATCTTTTAACAATTTTCAATAAATATATGTGTTCAAGCATATAATAAAATAATTCTAAAATAATATAAAATAATTAAATATCTTAATTTTTTAACAAGAGTTGTAGTACCATCACGTTCCTACCGATTGTTAGTTGTGTTTGGTTGTTTGAGAGAGTTACTTAGCAGAAATAGAGCAATATGCAACCATCATCTTGATGGAGTTAGCGATAATTGGACGAGTATTGCTTATAGGAGATGGATTGTAAGTTAATGAATAATGTGAACATCATCAAGTATAAGTTAATGAATAATGTGAACATCATCTATATATAGTAATAAATATTAAGAATATCTAATATTCATAAAATATGAATCCATAAATTATTTAATAAACTTTGAAATAAAAATATGTATTTATAGAGTTTGCATTTAATCATACGTATCATACAACTTGAAAGTTTTAAGAAATAAATGTGCATGTAGCAATTGACATTTAATATTATAAATAAATATGCAAGGAAATTTTATAGTTGGTGTGATGAAATTTTTTTGAAAACAATTAGTAGATCTATGTTAGACATTTATGAGCATAGAAGATAGTGGTTGTTGAGATAGCGCAAGTGCAATATTCTCCCCTTTTGTATCACAGTTGTTGCCTACAAATAGTGTATTCAGATATTTGTTAGAAAATGGTTATTGTTTTTGAAAAGTTAAACAACATTTACAAGGCGTTTACCCCAGACAATGAGCCACTAGGGCCAAAAAAGGACAAGACCTAAACAACTAACATAAACAGGAAAAAATAGAGACAGCCCAAAGGCAACACGGTAACAGCCGAGAAACAGCCGATAGATAGGCACCAGGAGCAGCTAACTGGTATTATCCCAGTTTTTAATCAAGAGGTCCATCGCCTCATTTCCCACCCACTCTTTATTTTCCTGGCTATTGTTCCCCTCTAGTTCCTCTTTTATGGCATTAGACAGAGTGCTCGTAACAAAGTGACCCGATTTCATGGTGAAGTGGGTTAGCCCCCGAAATCTTTTGTCTAGAGTGTCCAATCTCTTTGCCACCTTGCTTGAATCCACCCCAACATCCATAGCACCCTGAACCTCACTAGGCTCATCCACCAACGGTTGCGAAGAGTGTGAGCCAGAGCCATCAAAAGGAAGCATGTTGTCCACCGGAGTAAGCTGGGGCCTCTCCACAATATCTTCTTCCACATCTTCAGACTCTTCTTCCTTGTAACCCTTGTTGTCTGACTACTCCTCCTCTAAATCCTCAATGATTAACCTCTTCTTGTTGTTCTTGGCTAGCCTCCCAGATCTCCTCCTAACACTTTCCCCTCCAGTCATCTTCGTGTTCCCCACAACCGTATCCCCTCTGGAATCCTTCCTAACCGCAATATTACCCTTGCAATCTTTAATAGTTGCAGCCTGCATGCATTTCTCCTTACCTTTTTTCAACATAGTGACATTAACAGTCATGTTAGCCTGAGTGGCTTTTAGCTCACAGAGCCCTTCTACCGCATTGGCATGGGCCTTGCCCAACCCACCCTTATGTTTTTTGGTGACAAATTTGGTTTTGGCATTCCCCACATTGTCAATATTAGACTTCCTAGGAGGACTCTTGGATTCGGTCAGGGAGATATGCACCATAGAGAGGGGTTCAATGTTATCAACGCAGATAGCGGTGATGGCTTTAGGCAAGCAAAGGGCAAGATTAAAGTGATACAGACGAAGGATTAGCCCCTGATGGAGTGGGAGTGGTGGGAGATCATAGGGATTTTGGCTGGCCGAATCTTTACACTTGTCAACAGAACTTCCCAAGTCCATTAGAAGGAAAAATGGGAAACTAAGCAGCATTTTATGCCTAAGGTGGTTTAACAGAGGGAAATGATAAAAGAAGCAAGTTTTATATCTACCTTCTAGTGTGACATACTTCATTAATGCCATGCACACCTGGTCCCATGGCTTAGGAAGCTCTTCCCTTTCAAACCCCACCTAGTTCCTAATCAGGGTCTCCTCACCTTTGAAAAATGCTTTAAGGCTCTTGTGGTCTGACTTTTTAGTGTGTTTAGGATATTTTTTCCCCACACACAGCAAACTCGTAGCCTGCGCAATAACATCCTCACTGATTTCGAATGAAATTCCACCAATGGAAACCCTCCTGTCCTTCCAAGAACTGGAAAACTATCCCGATAAAATAGGATCATGGCCTACTAAGCACTCCATGAGTGAAGCAATTCCTCCCTCCACACAAATGTGCCAGACCAGAAGGTTGTTTCGAAATTCAGCACAATTGTCCGGTTCTGTCTGAACGCGCTCACCACCCATACTGCTAGACTGCACAAAAAGCTCATACAAATACAAGAAATACCAAATGTAGTCATCGTGAAAAATAATCTCCAAAAGATAGTTAAGGCAGGGATTACAACGAAGAAAATTAAACTCTGCATACCATTCACGCGCGTGGAGAGGAAATATACCACAGTGTGAAAAGACACAAAAATTAATGAATTTATGATTACAGTAGAGAAGGCCACAGCTGGTGGAGATGTAGGGAAAGCACGAAAACCCATGCAGACAGGCCAAAAAACTAAATTTAGTAAACCTCCAAAATAAGCCAAAGGAACCCCTAGCTAAACTAGCCAACCTGAAGTCTCTAGAATGCAGCCAAATCGCATCATAGATAGTCACATCATTATAAATACACTCACTCCTCCAAATGCAATGAGGAGATAAAACAAGCAATCCAATTCCCAAAAGAGTAGCATGCACAGTACGGTCCCACAACTGAAAAGAAGTCACGTCCTTCCATTTAACCTACATCAAGCCACCAAAACAAAACTTGATCTCCTCAATTAAATCCCCTCCCTACCATCTCATCATAACCTTATAAACCAAACCCATCCACCAAGTCCAAAGGACTGACACGTGGATGCTCCTTTCCCTACCCCCCACACGCTTAGCTTTACCAAGAAAACTCCACCTGTTCTCCATACCAATATTGACAATCATCCACCAGCACACCCAAAATAACCAGTGGGCCCCCAATCAGCTCTCGTCATCCAAAAGTTGAAAATCATTATCAACCATGGTAGCCTTGTCCCACTCAATCAAAGCTTGAATATTTGGCGGCAGTCTTTCCTTATCCCTCCAACATCTAGCCAAATCCCAACCCGAGCCAAGATTAGCCAAAGCATCCACCACATGGTTGCCTTCTCTGAAAATATGAGTCACATTTTTGTCCCTTAAATTGGACAAAAAGAAGCTAACATCCATCAAAATGTCCTTGGTATTCCAACCAATAAATCTATCTTTTTCCACTGCATCAGTCACCACTTTGGAATCTCCTTCAATGTGGAGATAAACAATCCCCGAAGAAACAACAATTTTGAGGCCCATGAACAGCGCACGACCCTCAGCAACTAAAGCCGACTGAACCCCAATGCCTCTAGCAAAGCCCGCCACCATATTCCCCATAGATTCTCTGATAATTCCACCTATACTTTCCCTTCCTGGGTTGCCTTTAGCAGCCCCATCAAAATTAAATTTGAACCATCCACAATCTGGAGGCTCCCATTTGGTATTTTTCCTAGCTAATATTTTTCAATTATCAAAGGCATTAGCCTTTAGATCTTGATGCCATTCCTTAGCCATTTTTATTTTGTAGTCCCGTGGTCCCAACTCTGGAAGTTTCCCATCAAAAAGAGAGATATTCTCCTTAATGAGCCGAACACCAATGCCAAACACTTCATTGGGGCTCCGCTCAATATTCTTAAAAACCTTGTTATTCCTCTCCTTCCATAAACACCAACCTAAGATTTGGGGAGTCTGCCTCCAAATTTCACCAGTCAAAGGATGGATGAAAGGGCCATTCCAGCCCAAAATAAATGACAAAAGGTCTTTTCTCATAACCCAATGGACATCAAATTTCTCAAAAGCCATCCCCCAAACTTCAGCAGCATACGGGTAGTGTAATAAAAGGTGGCTGACAGTTTCCTCCCCCTCCTTCCAAAGAAAACATCTATTGGGAAAGCACAACCCCTGAATTCTCAAATTGTCCTGAGTTAAGATCCTATTATGACAGGTCATCCACCAGAAAAAAATTATTTTAGGGATCATGTGACGATTCGAAACCCTCCCCTAGTTTTCCACCACAGAAAATTCATTAGTCAGCAGTCTGTAAGCAGATTGCACCGGAAGATCCCCCTGCTTATCTAGAGCCCAAAAGAACTCATCCTCCCTATCATATGAAGGAAACCTGATACTGAAGAGTAACACCTGAAGGGATCTAGCTAGGCAAAAAAGGTCAAGATATTGGGGGCAACAAAGGGAGAGATCCCTCCAAATCCTAGCTCAAGGAGGGTCAGCCACATAGTCGCTAATATGTAAACCAAAGAATCTCTGAGCTTCATCCATCACCGCCTAAAAATCAGAGCAAGTGATGGAGGAGTCCAAAAGCCAAGCA
The DNA here is from genome assembly GCA_007115665.2 of Sequoiadendron giganteum. Taxonomy (NCBI): domain Eukaryota; kingdom Viridiplantae; phylum Streptophyta; class Pinopsida; order Cupressales; family Cupressaceae; genus Sequoiadendron; species Sequoiadendron giganteum. The sequence continues at coordinate 378,071,539 of CM021102.1, forward strand.
TCTTTCTAGAATTTGATTTTGACCCCATTTCCCATTTTCCATTTAATCCCTTTTTTTAGCAAGCCTTGTATGCTGCAAATACTCCTCCAGATAATCGAACCTTGGGGATGGGGTTCTGAAAGACAATCAATCAAAGGCCTATTTTAGAGGTACTTAGCATTCAGAATTTTGCACCAGTCCTTGGTGTTCCTTAACTAGTCCCACCCAACCTTGGCCATCAGCGCCCTGTTAGAGATAACAATCTTCCTTATTCCAAGCCAACCATAATTTTTAGCCTGGAAAACCCTTTCCCATTTTACTAAAGCAATCTTCTTTTTATCCTCAGTACTACACCAAAGGAAATTCCTTTGAATTCTTTCAAACTTTTCTGCAATATACTTAGGCATCTTAAAAATAGCTAGAAAGTAGGTGGGGATACCTTGTATCGCCGCAGTAAGAAGTTGGAGTTTCCCAGCATTACTAAGCAAAGAGCCCTTCCACCCAGCCAACTTCCTTTGGATCCTCTCCAGGATAGAATTCCAAAACTCTGGTGGAACCTCCTTAACCATTAGTGGGAGCCCAAGGTAAACCGATGGGAGAGAATCACCAACACATCCCAAGATCGCAATCACCCTGTTTTCCAAATTTGGCAAGCAATTAAAGAAGTAAATCTTTCTCTTATTGTAGTTGATGCACTGACCAGAGCAGGAGGCATAGTTGTTAAGGAAAGATTTCCATTTCCTAGCTTCCACAATAGAGGCCTCCCCAAATAGAAAGGTGTCATCCACAAATTATTGCACAACAATCGGACAAAAAGAAGTAGCCGCTCTAACACAAGATATGGAGCCCTCTAACAGTAGACTCGTAAAGTTCCTACTAAGTACATCGAAAATCATAATAAAGAGATAGGGGGAGAGAGGGTCTCCTTGTCTAATCCCTCTACCAGCAGAGAAGAATCCACAGGGGGATCCATTCACCATAACCGAGTACTTAACAGTACTAACACGCTCCATAATGAGCTTAATGACCGAACTGTCAAAGCCAAACTTAGCCAGAACCTTTGGAATGAATTCCCACAGAACCTTATCATAAGCTTTGGAAATATCAAGCTTAAGCGCCATCCCCGCATTATTACTCCTATCCATAGAGTGGATCAATTCATGGGTAGTCAAAGAAGAATCAAGAATGCGTCACCCAGGGACAAACCCCTTTTGAGTGTGACTAATAATTTTATCTAGCAAAGGTTTGATACGGTTAACAAGGATATTAGAAAAGATCTTATAGAAGGTGTTACAAAGACTAATAGGTCAGAAGTCAGACATTGAAAGAGGCTCACTAATCTTGGGTATAAGGGCTATGAAAGTATGATTCATTTGTTTAAGGATCCTACTAGATTTAAAGTCCCTAGTCACAAGCACAAGGTCCCAGCCCACAATATCCTAGAATATTTGAAAGAACGTAGGATGAAACCCATCAGGACCTAGAGCTTTGAAGGACCCCATGCTAAAAGTAGCCAATCGGTCCTCTTTCGTGGAAACAATCCTAAGAATTCCTAGATTATCCTCTAGAGAGATGGAAGCAGGGAGATGTTGGAGGATCTTACAATCCAGAGCCATGTTGGGCACCCCTGTAGGGGCCGAAAAAGCCTCCTTGAAATAATTAACCACACAAGACTTAATATGAGCTTGATTAGATATCACCTCCCCAAAGGCACTTATCAATTTAGAAATTTGATTCCTTTTCTGATGTTTGATGGCAAAAACATGGAAGAAGGATGTGTTCCTGTCTCCTTCCTTCAGCCATTGGACCCTAGATTTTTGCTTCCAGAAGACCTCTTCATTTTTTAAAACATTTTCCCATTCCATTCTAGCATCTTTTTCCTGATTGTTAGTCTACTGACTGTCATCTCCCTCATCCATATTCTTCTACAAGGTCCTCAACCTCCCCTCGAGTTATTTTTTCCTTTGAAAAACATCCCCAAACACATTTATGTTCCAACCTTTAACCATCAGTTTAATATGTTTAAGTTTATAGCAGATCCTAAACATAGGGGAACCTTGGACAAGAATATTCCACCATTCAGCAATTTTCTTTTTGAAATAGGGATGAGAGTTCCACATTATTTCAAATCGAAAAGGATAGGGACCACCAGAAGGACGAATATTAGTGGTCAACAGAAGAGGATTATGGTCCGATACCATCCTAGGCAGAGTAACCAAGTTGGCCTCTAAGGCATTAGTCCAATGAGGAGAATAGAGGAAGCGGTCAAGCCGAACCTAAATTAGATTGCCACCAGCCTTTCTATTAGACCAAATGAAATTTTGGCCCAGAAGTTCAATATCTATTAACCCTGAAGGATACATAAAGTTAGCCAAATCCGACATGCTTTCAGTGTAATCTAGGATGCCCCCACTTTTTTCAGATGGAAACAGGGGAAAGTTGAAATCTCTAGCAACAAGCCACCAACCTCCCTTATTCATATTAATCTTAGCCACCATATTATTCCACAGACTATTCCTTGAGTTCCTCTGATTAGGAGCATAAATATTAACTATTGACCATTCTACTCCACCAACGGAGAATGAAACCCCAATGCTATTTTTACAATGAAATAATTCAGAACCCTGCAAACGGGAAGGATTCCAAAGCACAGCCAAACCACCTGAAGCTCCCTCAGCATCACTATGAATATAGGAAGCATTAGGCCATAAAAAGCTAGCAATTTTGTCAAAATTAATCATCAACATCTTAGTTTCTTGAAGGAGACAAACATCAATTTTATGCTCCACTATATAGTTCTTCAAGGCATGCTCTTTATGCAAACTATTAAGCCCCCGAACATTCCAAGACATAATCCTCATTTCTAACCTTTTTTTGAGGACACATCCAATGTCCTCTGCTTTCCCAGGGCAATCTCATTTGTCGTTTCTCACGTTCTGGTGGATCTCTGAGAGGGTCTCCCAGGTTTGGAATCCCCTCCAACATCTGCCTTCTTCTTCCTACCCTTCTTCTTAACCATAGTCCATATCCCTTCATCCTCTACTTTCTCCAACTTTAAGCTCCCCAAGTTTTCAGTAGACTCTTCAGTCATGCCTGAACACTCTTCCTCCCAAATTTCACCCTCTTCAACAAAATCCCCACAGGTCCCCTAAGTGACATTCAATGACAGAGGAACAGTAGCCGATGAGCCCGGACCAAAGAACCCACCAAAAGCCCTCGTAGGCAAGGTAACAACAGCCGAGGATCTAGGATCTTGAGAGAAAGAGACCTCCCAAGGTATGGTTTCCAACACAGAAGAGACACAAGGGTTTGAACCAAGGTGAGGACAAGCAGGGGAGGGAGGTCACGAAGAAGACACAGGTGGCCGAATAGAATCTGGGGGGACAATTTCAAGGACACTTGAAGGCCTCGAGATATCCTCAGCCAAAATCATGGGATTTAGCACATCCTTAGACCCTCGACTAACCAAAGATTTGCAATCAGAAATAAGATGCCCAGCTTTTCCACACCTTTGACAAAATACCACCACATTTTCATAACAAACAGGTTGGATCTAGTTCCCTAGCTTAGAACACAGCTTGATAGATTTTGTTAGAATTTTATCAACGCAAATATTGACACAGAATCGAGCAAAGACTAACCTTGATTTCAATTTAGTGACAGTATCCATAGTAACAGACTGGCCCAACGAATCACCAATAGCCTTGAATATGGCATCATCCCAAAACTCAAGAGGCAAACCCGGCAGTTGAACCCAAATAGGAGCCAACATGTTAAGGTCAACAGCGAAGTCGAAACCAGGTTTCCACTTGCACATTGCCAGGTTGTGCTTCCCATAAACCCATGGGCCCAATGACAGAGTGGCCACCAAGTCCTCAAGTGCAGAAAATCTAAAAAGGAAGAGACCACCAGCCATCGCGTGAATCTCCACACTACCCTTGAGCCGCCACTTCACAGCAACCCATTTCCTAACCATATCCACCATAGGATGATAAGAGAGGAATCTCCCCACCACAGCATTCTCCATGGAGGAAAGGATCCTGTCACTGATCGAATCCGATATGTCAAACACAGTACCAATGATCGAAACAAACTCAGGAGGAGCTGGAAACAAGGAGGAGACTTTTTTCCCACTAGTCAGAACATTCTTCCAACCGACAGCTAGAGAAAGCTCAATCGTCGGCACAGAAGAACCGCCCGGAGAATCCAAATCCTATAAAATGCCTGAAGGAGAAAGCCCAGATCCCATAGAGGGGGTACCCACCAGACACGTCCCCAAAGGAGGGGAGCACATGCCAGGAGGGGGCAGAGGGGGACCATTAGATACCCCCACGACAGTCTCCACCATGCACGCAGAAATTCAAAACTTCGATGAGCGGGAGAAAATTCAAAAACCAGAGCGATGTAGAATATGTTAACTACAATATGTTCCTTGTATATTGTAGACAGAAAATGGTTATTGTTTTATATAAGAATATTGAATGAATAGAAGCATGCATATAGTTAAAAAAGATTGGAAAATATTTTTCTTACCTTTTAGGATTTGGTGATTATATTTGAAGATGAGTGGCATTGATGATGATGTTGTTGTGGTTCAATGTGAAGTTCCCTGTTGCCGATAAATCTCGTAACATGAAGATAATGCTTGATTTATCTTCAATATAGTCTTCATACGTGGTGTTGGGTAAATCAAGCAATATCCTTTAAACAATGGATTTGTCCACAAAGCAATGTATTGTTTGTTTATTTTTAGGTATCAAGATGGTTTTTAAATAAGGGGAGAATATATAATTCACATCATCATTACATCTAGCACAAAAATCAACTTGGTCTTCTAGTGTTCCATAATTTTCAAACTTGTAGTTGCACTTTGCACAAAATGCGTGGAAGGGATTTGACAAGGGGTTGGCCACTTTTAGAATTCCATATATCTTAAACATGTATTGTTATGTAGGAGAGAAATTTTATTGTAAATTTGGGGAGGCAATAATTTTTAAATGAGTACCTGAAATGTTGATTGGAGGAATCTTCTTAGCTTGTCTACTATCCTTTTGTTATTTAGTTTGCAAATATATGTAGATTTGCAAGTTTTGAATGTTTTGTCTGCATCTTTTTGCCTTACAATATTTTTGAATAACAATGGTCGGAACTCATTTTCTCACAACTAGTTTTCTATTTGCAAGAACTGTTGTGTGAAACTCTCATGTAACTGTATATGTTTGTCAGTGGTGAGTAAATTAGATTGAATTTATGGATTGTAGTGATAGAAAGAGGAAAGCAATGGATTTAAAAAAATTTAGGACAAGATTTTGAAAAAAAATCATACATATGCTCTATCCATGTTTGAATCACCATCTTTGATTTCAATCAAGAACTGTGAAGGCATTCTTTTTGTGGAAATAACTACTGCTCCAATCATTCCAATGGGATAGCTCAGTGTAGTTGTAAGTAATTATTTATTTATCATTTCTAGAATGATCTTATATTCTTCACATAGGCATGGTATGACCTCAACTGTGCTTGTTTCTTGCAAAATGACAATACAATCACAATCACCATGATCATACTTTGTTTTGTGCGCAATTTGGAAATTTGATACATGTATTGTTGAACCTGGAATTATTTTTTCTTCATGTTATTTCAGAAGATGCCTAGTAACATTAAAGTAATTTTTATTTCATCTTTAGCATCTGTTAAATTTTCATGTAGCACTTCACGTGATTGGTTTTCTTTGTCCAGGTTGGCTTTGTAGACAACAATTATGTCACCTTCAAAAGTGTGTCCAACTTTTTGGGCATTCAGATCCTCAATGGATATGAAATTGGGAGTTCTTATTTTTTATCTATAGAGAATATAGTAGAATTTATTGAGCATTGGAGAAATGAATTAGCTAATGGAAATTGAATTATTGTTTTGTAAATACCTTTTGGGCGTGTCTAGCTATTTTGGTGCTTCTTTTTTGTTTGTTCTCTTGTTGCTTTCCATTTTTTTGCTGAAGTAAAATTTTATGGCATTGAATTGTATTCAATGAAATTGTCATAATTTGAACATGATATGAGTTAGAAAAATATGTTAGACAAATCGTATAACAATTTATTTTTGCATGAAAATAAAATAATGTTATTTTGTTGGTGTGAAGATGCATTAGTATATTTGCTAAAAATTTTGAAACAAGGATAGGAGTTTAGATAGGTAGCATATTACAAAAATTGATAGCAATGTAATAATGATTTGGAACGTGAAAAATATTTGAATATGATCATTGGGAATCACAAGTCAAGTATTTTTTCTTGATTAGGATGGAACTTTATAAAAGTTGCAAGGTGATCAGTCGAATATGCTTCTAATTTTTAAATGGAAGATGAATGTTTATTTGAATTATACTAGACATGGTCAATTAGTGGTTTGTTCTTAGTGTGTGTTTGGTTTAACATGAATTCTATGTTTTTCTTTTGCATATGATTGGAGAGTAATTATTTTTTTAGTTTCTATATTCATGTCAATATTAAAATCTCCTATAATATACAAAATATTTTGTAAGTTTATATGTGTAAGTATTTTATCAATAGATGTTATTACTTCTAAAATTGGAGTGTTGGGTCTTGCATAGATGTTACACACATTCAACTCGATGTTATTTACATATATTGTTATTGTAAAGGCTTCAATGTTTGTTGTTCTATGTTGTGTTGTTTTAGATGTAATGATGGTTTTTTTAGTTAAATTCAATATGCCATGTATGATGTTTAGAATAAAGGAGATGAAGTCTTGAAATATATTGTTGGTTTTAGATGGATGCATGTGTGTTTCTTGCAAACATAAGATATTAGATCCCATTATGTTGTGGCCATTTAGAATGTCATTTATATGTGAACATAAACTACGAGTGTTCAATGTGCACATCAATATTTTTGGGATGTTATTAGGAAGAGTGATTTCATTTTCAAATATCCATTGTGCATTTGATTGAAGCCATTGCATTTTGAGGACTATTTTTTTCTTCACTTTGAATTTTTTTACATTCAAAGGTTTGAGCAAGAATAATGACTGAATTGATTTTGTTCATGACAGTGTTGTGTATGTTATTCCATGTTGTGTAATGTCTATTGAATCAAATGCTACAACATCCATTGTAAGTCCTTGAGATCAATGTATAGTTCTTATGCATGCTAATTGTATTGGAAATTATTTTATAATAGTATTTTTTTCTAAGTGTTGTGTGGATTGGCCTAGATATGTGGATTATAGGTACTCATTCTTTACTAATTTTTTTGATTAGATGAGTAGGGAAGGGCCCTGATCCCATGGTTACAACAATAGACGAAAAGAAACAAAGAAAAGGTGGGAAATTACACCACCAACAAACCAAAAAATAGCAACATTATTAGCTCATGGGCCAACATTAACCTTATTAACCATAGACCAACCATTACTAATCAAAAATAGTAAGATTCTAGAAGCATGCTTAAATCTGTGTAAACCATTAATCAAGTCCATAGTGTCCCAGGTGGTATTCCACTATAACATAACCAATTAAATAGAGCAGTATGAAATATTATAGAAAATGGACAAAAAACTCATCAAAAACAATAGAGTAGCACCAAGAGGCATTATTTTCCTTTCTTCAATAGGTCCCCATACCCTCCCATGAAAGCAATTTAATCTCTCCAATCAGGTCCCTCTGTCTCGTCTAAGGTCTTCAGGGCATCCAATTTCCCCTACTTCCTCAGCTTCTTGGTGATTTTGACTTCTCCAAAACTCGCACCAAGCATCGTCTACCTCATTAGTCTGTTCATAACCCTCATGAGAGTAACCAGGGCTTTCTCCATGTCTTCAAATTGAACCTACGGGAAAGTTAGTATGCTCTTCAAAAAAATTATGCTTGAGTCTTGTCCTGCACCCAATTCCTCAACTTCCTACACATTTTTTTTCCTCTTTCTTTTCTTCCTCAGATTGTTCAGCTTGTTCTTCCTCTTCCTCATCCTTATCCTCCTTCGAGCCTTCTTTGCCCATCTCATAAGTCGTATTCTCAAAATAAAAATCCTCTGAGTCATGTTTCTCCTGGGCTTCAAATTCTTCATACTCCAGATCCTCCTCTTCACTCACAGACATTTTCTATTTCTCTTTTGTATCCTTCAAGGCTGATTTTGCAAGCCGGACCGATCGTCTTCCTCCACTCCCACCACTTTCTTGTCCCTACAAGGACTCTTTCTCCTCCTCATTATGGGTCCCTTCCTAAATTATATTTATGGGATCCCTAAGCTTTAAGTCACATTTTGGTTTCTTCACCTTGGGAAGTTCAAGTAGCAATGAAAAATATTTCCTTTTTTTAGGCATGGCTCTAATAAGCCCAATTTCAAAGGTTCTTTTTCCTTCACATTTTTGTGACACAAAGGTAGAAGGGTTGGACACGTTGGAAATCAAGAATTAACTTTTAGCAATGATAAGCACTCTCCTAGTAGCAACAGTAGGAGGCAAATGGGTAATAGGTTCCACAACCAGGATTTCAACAACGCTAGGGTTTTCGTCCATAGGTTGTTCTGCAATAACCGCTTCAATATGGCCAAGGTTTTCATTTCTTCTCGCTAAAGGATTGCCATGGGGATTCAACTCCAGAGAATGCTTGTAAAGGGTTAGCATTAGGCCTTGGTGGAGGGGAGGGTTCGATCCTTTCTCTATGTGGAGTTGCAAAAAGGACAACAAATAGAAAGGAAAATTGACTCTCTCACCATGTCGAATATGGTTTAGCAGGTGAAAATGGTGTGCATGTACTGACATATACCATCCTTCCAAAGAAAAGTATCTCATAATAAGCAGACTAACTAAAGCAAATGGAGGAGGAATTTTCAATCTTGCATACCTATTTTGGAATCTTTTGAGATTTTCACCTTCATGTAGAAATTTGTCAATAAACATCTGGTAGTCCACCCCACTTTTTTTAGCAACTTTGATACCTTGATTTTGTAGCCCCATAGCTTTAGTGATGAATCTAGTCATAAATTCAAACTTCGTAGCTCCAATGGTAACATTTCCATTCCTCTAGGAGTTAGTAAATTTAGTTGTGAGGTTCTTGTTGTATCCCTTCAGGGACTGGAAGAATGAAACCATACCAACATCAACAAACATTCTCCATAAATCTACGTTTTGTTGCAAGGCTTGATAATTTGGAAGCTTCGTTCTCTTCCTAGGACCTCCTATTTTTCTCTTCTACAAATTATTTAGCTACTTCTCACTTTTCTTCATAATCTCCCACACCACCTTCTTGCTTTTCAAGATGCAGAAATCAATCTTACGCCAAAAAATATAGAGAGCAAATGAAAAATTATGAATTGAGAAGTTTCTTTTAGTAACATCCCACAACACATTCCCCAGAGTAAAATACCCATCATTATTCTTACAAGTATTAAACTTCACATTAATTTTCCTTCCTTTCACCATATTAGAAATGCGAGAATATCTGACACAAGGCAAATCCATGTGCATAGACATGACAGCCCTTAACAAAATGAAAATATTCATGTGATATTTGGTAACCTTCAAGACAGAAAAATAATTAATAATTTTGTTAGCCAAGATCCTCTGATACATCATTGTACCACCCATTTCATCATTACACAGAATGCCCAAAAGCACCACTTGGTACTCTTTTATCCGGCCAAATAGGGATTTTACATTTTTTACATGTTGTACTCATGTTCAATTTTTTCCTTTAGGATTAAGTCCCTTAAAGACTACGACATATTCCCATAGGTCCATCTGGTCTAGCCCCTACAGCTCAACGCCATATTGGCAATGCAATCGATCGCTTTATTTCCTTCTCTATAAACATGTTGCACTCTACAATTTGTAAAGGATTTTTTAATGACTTGAAATTTATCACTTATATTTTTTAATTCCCATGGTGGCATAACCTCTTGATTTAGGATATCCACAATAAGCTTAGAGTCCCCTTCTATTATGACTTTTTGATAACCCAAATCCTTTAGAATATTGAAGCCCCCTAGAGCAGCCATAGCTTCCGCTTTATTATTGGAGCATACTCCCATATTCACCCCATAGCTCACAATACACTCACTTTTATGGTTCCTTAATAGACCCCTAGCACCTGCTTGTCTTGGATTGCCTTTAGAGCACTCATCAAATTTTCACTTAACCCACTCCTTCTGTGGAGGGTTCCACACAATAGCCAATATTGTTAGCATCATTGACCAATCAAGTTTGGTTAAATCCATACTAATTCCCCAGTTTTGCTTAATCCTTGTTTCTTTGTAATTAGGCCATTTTTTAGAAAAACCATACATACCAACCTCTATGTTTTCCTTGATCTGGTTTTTGATGATCAAACTGACCTCCCAGTTGCTTCTCTCCTCATCCCTGAAAAATATAATTATTCCTTCCCTTCCATAAACCCCAAGCAACAAAAGGAGGAACTCGGTTCCAGAGATCAACAATAACATTATGTGAGAAAGGGCGATTTGACTAGCTTTGTATTAAAACTTTCAAAGAATTAGCAAATGCCCAATCAAAAGATAGCAACAAGAGAAAACAGGACCACACTTCCCTCACAAATTTGCAATGAAATAAGATGTGAATTATTGGCTCTTCTTCCTATTTACAAAGCGAGCATCAATTGACTAGTTGGAAACCTCTCCTAACCAAGTTATCAACAGTCAAAATTTTACCATGAGTTGTCGTCCTCCAAAAGAAATTAATTTTTGGAATCACGTTCTTTTGCCACACCTTATCCCAAATATGGTTATAAATAGAACTATGTTCCTTGATCGGTTATTTATAGGCTATTTTAACCAAGAAATAGCCAAAAGAGCTCCCTTTCCAAATCCACTCATCTTCCCTTTCTTTTTCAAACCACATAGCCTCCCCTATCGAACCCTGCAGTCTAGTTAGGATAAGATCCCAATTCACCTGTCTCTGACCTCTTAGGTTGTCCCTTCTTAGTAATAGTTTGAACTCTTTCCATTTAGATTCCTCCAACTCCCAGTTGATGTAACCAAAAACCTTTTTACCACAGATCCTATTAAGGCTTTGTTTAAGAGGTTTCAGGTCTTCAAAGGCCCTTCTTAGTAATAGTTTGAACTCTTTCCATTTAGATTCCTCCAACTCCCAGTTGATGTAACCAAAAACCTTTTTACCACAGATCCTATTAAGGCTTTGTTTAAGAGGTTTCAGGTCTTCAAAGGAGGATAGAGTAGAAGACTCTATCCAAGGGTCCCTCCAAAAGTCAATATTTTTCCCATTCCCAATTCTCTTTCTAACCCCCAGCTTCAACACATTTCTCAATTTAAGAAGATTATTCCATAGAACAAAGCCACTTGGCAGATCCGAAACTGAAAGAAAACAACCAGGGTTCTTGTTTCTCATGTATTTAGCTTGGAAAATTTTAAACCAGTCTAAATAGTGCCTTCAAGTATATTCCAACCAATTTTAGTTGTTAGGGATTTGTTAAGCATAGATATTCTTCTTAATCCTAGGCCCCCTCTCCTTTTAGGAGTACACACTTTTTTCCCAATAAACTAGAGACAACCTATTTTTTTCTTCAGTTCCTAACCATAAGAATTTTCTTTGAATCTATTTTATATTTTCCCCTATATATGTAGGGATTTTGAAGAGGGATAAGTATTATATAGGAATATTCTGAAGGGAAGCATTAAGGAGTTGAATCTTTCTCGCCATACTCAGAAGCTTCCCCTTCCATCCATCAACTTTTTTTTGAGTTCGTTCAATCAACTGATTTTAGTAAGTATTTTCCAGTTTCTTAGAGATCAACGGTAGGCCTAGATAAGCATTAGGTAATTCATCTTCCTAACAACCTAAGATTTTTATCACTCTCTCCTTGATTTTTTGGTCAGTATTAAAGAAGTGAATTTTATTTTTCTCATAGTTGATACACTAACCAAAAACAACAACATAGTAATTGAGTACTTATTTCCAGAGTCCCACTTCCCCCACCAAGGCTTCCCCAAACATTATATTATCATCAACAAACTATTGGTGGGTGCCAGGCATAAGAGATGAAGCAGCTTTAACACCTTTGAGAGCTTTTGAGTCCACTTGTTTTTGAATATTCCTACCAAGGACTTCAGTAACAACTATAAAAAGATAGGGAGAGAGGGGGTCACCTTTCATAAGCCCTTGACCACAAGAGAAGAAGCCTTGGGGGACTCCATTAACTAGAACAAAACACATGGGTGAAGTAACACAATCAGAGATCAAATTTAGGAATCTTCCATCTATCCCAAACTTTCTAAGGACAATAAAGAGGAAAGGCCAAGACACTCTATCATAAGCCTTAGAAATATCAATTTTCAAGCCCATCCCTAACTTTTTAGAGTGATCCATTGAATGAATGATTTCATGGGTGGGGAAAACAGCATCCAGAATATTTCTACTCTGGACAAATCCTTTTTGGTTTGGGGCAATCATTTTACCTAGCACCGGTTTAAGTCTGAGTACCATAATTTTGGAGAAATTTGTATAGACCGTGTTGCAGAGACTAATAGGTATGTAATCTTTCATAGCTAAGGAATCATCATTTTTGGGAATAAGGGCTATAAAAGTAGCATTTATCTGGTTCAACAATCTACTTGATCTAAAGAAATCCCTAGCAATATTGAACATATCATTTTTAACAATATCCCAGAAGGTCTGAAAAAAATGGGGGGGAATCCATCAGGGCCAGGAGCTTTATAAGCTCCAAAGGAATACACAACCTTTTTAACTTCATCCATAGAAACAACATCAGTTGTCATTTTTAAGTCTATATTAGAAATAGCTTTAGGGATCACATCAATAAAGTCAGCATATACCCGATGATCTATACCAGGGGCCCTATGTTGATTAGAGAAGTTACAGATTCCCTCACAATTTATTTTTCATTGGTCACCATAGAGCCATCCTCCTTCACAAGTGATCTAATTTTTTCTGCTTCTGTGTTTCAAGGTTGATTGGTGAAAAAATTTTGTGTTCCTATCCCCTTCCTTTAGCCATTGAACCCTTGACTTTTGTTTCCAATAGATTTTCTCCTTTTTGCTTATCATATACCATTGAGATCTGAGATCTCTTTCCTTAGCACAAATCTCCTCATCCACCCTACCAGCCTCTATTATATCTTGGACCTCTTTTATACTTTTTCCCAGAGAATTCTTTATCTTAAAGATATTACCAAAAGTCACCTTATTCCACCCTTTAACTTTTTTCTTTATTCTACTTAATTTCTCAACTAGGCAATACATCGGTGTACCAATTACAGGTTCCTCCCACCAGTATTTAACCAAAGAAAAAAAATCCAAGTGGAGACACCACATAGCTTCAAATCTTAATGGGAAAGGACCTTTATCATGATCCTCATTTCTTTTCAGCACCAAGGCATTATGATCTGAACCAGACCTTGGAAGGGAAAAGAGAGAAAAGAATTGAGAGATATCCATATTGGAAAAGATCAATAATCTATCCAGTTTGACTTGGATTAGGTGATTTCCATTTCTTTTGTTTGACCAATTAAACTTATTTCCTTAGAGGGGGATATCAATAAGACCTACCGAATTTAAGAACTCTACCAACTCCATCATATTGTCAGAATAATCATCTTGCCCTCTAGACTTTTCTAAAGGAAGGAGAGGAGAGTTAAAATATCCTCCCAACATCTAGTGGTCATCATTCCTTAGATAATAGCATCACTTGACTATTCCCAAAGCAAAACTTTGTCCCTACTCAGATTCAAAGCATAGATATTTAAAAGGTTCCATTTCTCCTGGGAGACAATATCCTCCAAAGTAATCATCAAACTATTCTTAGAAGCAAAACACAATGTCCCCTTTAATTTTGAAGGATTCCAAAGGGTAGCAATACCTCCTAAAGCACCATCTACCTCACTGAAAAAATAATTTTCACTAGGCCATATATTCAAGATGACTTTATCAAAGGTCTCCTTCATCTTTGTTTCCTAAAGGAGGACATCCACTTTATTGTCCAGAATATAAGATTTCACCAAAAACTGTTTGTACAGGCTATTGAGGCCCTTATATTCTAGGAGAGGTACTTCATTAGTAAAGTAATTAGCAACTCCACCTCCAACCCCAATAAGTAGTTAAAACTATTGTTTCTTGGATTTTGACCCTGAAATCGAATCCAAGGTTCTTTGTTTTCCAGTTGTCACATCCCTTGCAATGTCTTTGGTTTTGGACTCCTTTTGGGAAGGCCTTCCCATCTTATTTCCTCCTCCCACATCTGGTTTCTTTTTCTTTTTAGGTTTAGAAAAAGCTTGGGACCATCCCTCCTCCTCCTCCTCCTCCTCGTCACTTGACCCATTAGGGAATCTAAGAAAATCCATCGAGTCGCTCAGGTTTTTAGCACCAATTTGAGATAAGGATTGTATATCCTCCAAAGAAAAGTTATTTTTGGCTAGAACATACTCTCCCTCTTCAAGGTCATCCTCCACACCTTGAGTCTGAGCCTTTTCACCATAATCCAACACATTATCCTCCTTCAGGGGGACCTTAGAAGGGATATTCTCCTTATTTGCATCGCCCCCTCCCTCCATTACCACATCAACCTTTGTTGGGAAGCTTGATGTTGGAAAGGTGGAAGTAGGGGCAACCAAAGCTAAGTTCAAACATTCTAAATCATTCACTTCTACAACAGGAGGAGAAATAGACATACTAGATAGGTCTAGGTTATCCTTGAGAAGAAGAAAAGACACCTCCTACACAGGAATAGTAGGAGGCTCATAGTAGATGGCATATCAGTACTATGGTGAACCTTCTCTAGAAATTTATCCTTAGTCGTTGGGCCCTCACCTTGCTTAAACCCACGGGAATCACTGAGATGACCAAACTTCTTGTACAACTGGAAAAAGAGGTGAGCATTTTCATATTCTAAGGGTTGAGTCCAATTTCTAAACTTGGATTTAAGAAGGATTGAGGAAGGAAGGACCGTATTTAAAGAAACATTAACATAGATACGTGCATACACCAATCTAGATCTCTCTTGAGTAATCTTATCAATAGCCAAGAGACTCCCAAAGGAGTTGGCAATGCCTTGCAAAATTCCTTTCTCCCAAAATTCTAGAGGGAGACCCAGAAGGTGAATCTAGGTTGGAGCTAAGGCTCCCAAATTAGCCGACTGCTCCAAACCCGACTTCCATTTGTAGAGAGATAGAAATTTTTTGAATCCTGAGTCAAATGTCCAAGGGCTACCAATAAGTACCTTCAGCATGTCTTCATACACCACAAAGGAAAAAATAAAAATACCTCTAGGCATCGCATTTATGGTGGCGTTGCCTTTGAGGTTCCAAGTGGAAGCAGCCCATTGACAAACCAGTTTGATATTTGTCATGTACGCCAAAAAAATTCCAACAAGAGCCATTTTGAGGTTATCCATCACCTTCAGCATCAAAGCCTCCAGGACATCAACTTTCTAACTAGTAAACGAGCAGGAAGCAAAAATCCAAAGGCCTTCTACTCAAAATTGGTGAGTTAGACCTCAGCAATTTGTCCATGTAGGTTGTCGGGGCTTCCTCAAAGAAGAAAGAGTTGATCCCCAAAGATGGTGAAATAGGAAACTTTCCAGAGATTCCCTCCATCTTTTCCCCAAGGGAAAGGACTAAGGTATGAGGAGGAGACGTCAGACTAGGAACCGCCAGACTAGTCACTGCCATCGCAAGCACAATGCCAGAAAAGAAGATAGCCTCCTTGGAATGGGGAGCCTTTCCAAGCCCCCTGATCGACCAACCCATCACGTGGTCAAATCACAATAGTGGTCAGAAATTCAAAAAAATAGCTCAAGCGGGAAACTTCAGAGCACTGCAGAGAGATATAGGGTTGTTTTAAAGCCACTTACAATTATGTTATCAAAGTTGTCTTATACTAATGTTTTCAGTATAACAGTGCGCCATTTTTTTGATTTGTTGTTGTCCAATTTTTGAATCATTAAATTTCATCCAAACAATATCAAAGTCATTGAATTTTGTATATGCTTTGAATATTCCATTGACCCATTGACTAGACCATCTTGTGTATTGTAGTTACCAGAATATATTTGTACAAGTATATTTGGTTTTAAGCATATTTGAGCTGGTAGAGTAGTTGTGTGAGTGTAGGATCTTATAACATTGTAGTTATCTTTGTACTCATTGTTTGCATCTAATACAAGGATATCTCTTGGAATGGTTGATAGCATTTTCTTATTGTGTTCATCAACATCCTTTCTTCTGTAGAAGAGAAAAGGGAATGTTGGGTCCATTGGTGGTAGACATAAGCAATGTTGGTTAAGGTAATTTAAATCATCATTTATCTGTGAACCTACACTAATTCTATTTAGAATTGCAATGAATGTCGCATCCCTTTGTTGCATGGTAGAGATCAAAGAGTAACACTTTATATTGTCTTTCCAAAAATTGTAAGGCATTAGTTCAAACAATGTTGGTTTATTTTCAAAAACAATAGAATCAAGTACAAGTTGCGCTTGATAAAGATCACCACAAAAAATTGTTTCAATGTTTGCAAAGTATCCAGTTGGCATTTGCATTATATCTCATATTCGCTTGTCAATATAGCATAGAAATGTTGAGCCTACTAATGAAATTTCATCTATGAGGACATGTAGTTGTTGATAATGCCTTGAGATTGTATCCAATGTTTCTGTATTTAATGGAATGAACTTTGATTTGTTGAAAGGCATGCAAAATGTTGAGTGTAGTGTTACTCCACCTATGTTGTATGTTGTTTTTCCTGTATAAGAAGTTATTAGTCCCTTTGGCTTGTCCGAATAATTATCAATACAATTTTTGTAGATGTGGAGAAGAGCTTGGTATATGGCTTTTGCAGTGAAATTCTTGCTTGTTCTAGCTCCACCTGTTAAGAATAAGTGTAGTGGAGTTTTAATATATTTCATTTTCTTTAGTGCAATGTCCTTTACAATTGCTTGTTGCTCATTGTTTAACATTTGTCATAGTTTTTAGTATTCATTATTGTCCATAATTTGTGGATGTTGAATAATTTCAATTGTATTGTGAGTTATACTATTTAAGTTGATGTGGTTCACAATTTGAAGATCTACTTATATATCATATTATTCTTGATCTTTCTTATTTTTTGTGATGAAATTCTCATTGTCAGTGTTATCATCTTTAGCATTTATCTCATGTATAGCTTTGTCAATATCACCCCATCCACAGTGAAAATTGTAATTGAACTTTGCACGGTTAAGCTGAATTATTTTTTCATGATGTATGTAGACATTTTCCCATGAATTAAAATTGTGTTTCAATGTGTTTTCATGTAATGTAAAGGGAACATAGAGTAGTAATTTCTCTCTACAGTGATTTTCTAAATCAGTATGTTTACTGAAATTGATAAATTGTATAACGTTTGGTTTTCTCTTTTGCTCGATTCTTTTTCCATTTTTGTTGTATTGTGCAACGAATTCAGAAAGGCAGATACCTAAAATAGTTTGAGGACGTTTAATATAGCAGTCTATTAAATAATTACAAATTACATTTTATGAATCATCTGGCTCTTTCTTTATGTGTTTTACCGATTTCAAAACAATAGTGCAATCATTGTCGAGCCTTGTATCAATGAATATACATTTCCTTGAGCTATAATTGAGTGGAAGGGATAAGACAATGTGAGTGGCTTGTTGTGAGGACATCTATTGTAAATTAAGTAAAGCATTTCCAAGTTTTCTTATCATCTATATGGCATCAATATTGTTATGTTGGTGGTCTTTACATATTCTTTTAAATGCATATGTCATTTATTTTTCAACCTTAGTCATGTAAGAGCTATAGTACATTGCCACTGCATATGCATTAAGAACAAATTGTGCATCTGTATTTTCTTTCCATAGTTGGGGAATTTCCTTTGCAAAACTGTTGTTCCATATTTGCAAAGGCTTTCTCTATAATAGTAGTGTAGGTCTATTTAGTGTTGATCTTGAAGCCATGGTATACTTGTCCTCATTGGTATCCACTCCATCTAGGAACATTTGAAAAGAGAAGGATTTGTTGTATGTTTCTTTTTGCAAGTTGGAAAAGATATTCTTTGGAGTTGAAATTGTATCTTCATTCTTGTCTACTAGCAGTTTGAGTATAGTAGTTTTCTGCATTGGTGGGAATGGGAAATTGTATTTGCAAGTGATTTTTTTGTTCTCCTACATTTCTTTGTATGATGATGCTTGTGTAGTATAGCTATATCAAGTTGTAGATGCTTAGTGCTACAAGTTATGTAATTGTCTACAAAGTTTATAATATTTCCATTGCTATCTTTGTCATAGATAGGTGTATTTTTTATCCATAGAAGAAAGTGATTATGTTCATTTCCATGATTTTGGAATTCAGTTACCGAGAAATAGTCTAAGACATTTCCAAAGAAAGTATCATATGCAAATATTAATCTTTTGATTGCATTTATTTTATGTCTATAGTAATGTGCACAAGTAACTAGATCTTTTTTGATAAGACTGAATTTATCATTTTGTTTTTTGGTATAACATTCTTTTTTTCTAATCTTGATTGATGTGAATTATATAATTCTTCAAGTGTATTTGATAGAGGATCCCAATTTTATTTGGCACTAGTAAATATAACAAAAAAATTAGGTGGCCCTAGTTGTCGTATCATTGCAAATACATTATTTTTAAGTTGTAAATAATTTGGAGATGTTCTTATCCTTTTGAAATCAATATAGCCAATATCCTATTTTAGTATCTTCTCTAGGTTAGGTTTGTCTTTGACATCTTTAGCTAGTAGCTTTCTTCCTTTTAGCTGACCTTTACGAATTCTTATTCACATTGTGGACATAACTTGTTGTATCAGTATTTTATTCCAGTCTTGAAAAATAATTTTGTTATGTGGTAAGAAAATTATCTATTTGAATGTAACAGATCCCATTGTGCAATTTTTTGGTATGTGATTTTTTTAACAATGTTGTCATCACGTGGATATCCAAAAACTAATGTAGGAAAACTCATCTCTTCAGAATACTTATGTTTAAATATTTCAATTGGAGAATTCTCTTGTGCGGTTGTTATTTCTATAATTTTATCTTGCATTTTATGTATAGATCTAGATTCAGTGAATCCATGTATTAAAGATTCAAAGGGATATTGATGTTTTGTGTCACTTTTTGAGTCACCTTTAGTTGTACTTTGTTCATTGTTGGATTCATTTTGGTCATTGATTTGAAATGCTTCTTCCCAATCTTTTGTTATTTCAATGGTTTCCATTTTGTAAAGCAATGCATTGCTTAGTTGAGTCAAAGCATGCATGATAGTATTTGGCTACACCATGCCTTTTTGGAATGCATTTTTGTATTCCAGTTGTCTCTTAAGTGAAACAGTGGTTGTTGATCTGTCATCAATAGATTGTGGTAGTGCTTTTTGTATAATGATCATGTTAACTGGAACATTGATGATAGAACCAGTTAATCCAATTTGAGACCTTTTATATCCTAGTTCCCAAATTTGTTAAAATACAATTCTAAAAAGGTCATTCTTCTAATTGTGATAGAGTTTGTACATATTTCAATGGTTTATTTGTTCTAATATTATGTGGTGTTGCATATGTAGGAAGCATGGATTGTTTCAATGATGTAAGACATTTTCAGAAGATGGAATCTGTCAATATTGGATCATTATATTGTATTAATTTGTAATAGGCTTGTTTGTATTTGTCTTTGAAAATCCTGATGTCTTTGTTGAAATACAACATTTGACAAGTTGCACATGCTTATTTTGGTGTGTCTTGAATTTTTTTTGTAAATATTGCTATTGGTGATTTTGAATTGCTTTGTTTTGATGTTGTAGATATCATTTTTTGGTTCTTGTGTATTTTTTTTTTAATTTCATGGTGTGAAGTGTTGTTCATATTTTGTAGCCTTTTCCTTTTGTTAGGTTGTATAATATGATTTTGACTATTATTTGTAATGAACTATTTAATTTTGGGGGATGTTGTTGGTGCCTGACACCTAATATTTTATGTTTGGGAATGTAGAGGTGGTTCAAAATGTCCTTTGCAAGGATTTGTGTCATGGAAAAGAATGGAGTATAAATCTGCATTTATTGATTCGTTGAAGTGCGAGTACGTTATCCCTATTGTCGCTAGTTCCAAATACATATTCGTATTTTTAGCCATTTTGATAGCCAAAAAATATAAAACATATCTCCCCATAGTTCAATTTCTTTATGAAGTGTAGTTGGTTTTGCAGATAATCGCATTCCACATAGATATGTTGTTGGATCGACTACTTTGTGTAAATAATATAGGGTGTAAGGATCTAAATCATGGTTGTATGATTGAATTGCCTCTATTTCACCTTTACTAAGGTGGGATAAGAAGTAATCAATGGTTCCATTTCATAGTTGGATTGAAGTGTATTTATTTTTGAGTAATAATTCTAATGATTCAAATAAGCAATCTCCAACATTGTAGGTAAATTTTTTCATTCTAAATAGTCCTTGATTTTTAATGCAATATCAATGTTGGAAACATGAGTTTGGCCTGTGAATTGATAATTGTCTACATCTATCATTTGTTTTTTTCTATGTCTACTAGTTGTTTTGATCTTTTCATTTGTTTGACATGTTTTTTACCTTGATTTTGATTATTATTTCTAATCAGTTGTTTGAATTGATGGTATTTTTTGTGTGGTTGGTAGTTTAGAGATTATGTTTTAGTACTTACAAGTGGCTCAAAGTGTCCATTGGAAGCATTTGCATCATGAAAGAGAATAGAGTGTGACTCTCCATGCTCTGATTTGTTGAAATGCAAATACTTTTTCCCTGTTGTCATTGACCAGAGGCATATTTGTATATTTAGCCATTTGGATAGCCATTGAATACAAAATAGATCTCCCCATAGTCCAATTTCTTTGTTAGTTGTACTTGGTTTTGTAGATAATCGCATTCTACTTAAATATGTTAGGGTCTTGCACTCCATGTAATTGGTGTAGGAAGTGTCAATCCAAATTGTAGTTATATGGCTTTATTGCATCTTCATCATCTTTTGCAAGACAACTTAGGAAATAATCAATAGTTCCATTTTGTAGTTCAGTTGATGTGTAACGATATTTTAGTAGCATTTCTAGTGAATCAAATAAACAATCTCCTACATTGTATTTAAATGATTTCAGTCTACATAGCCCTTCACATTTTAATGCAATGTCGATATTGCAAGTTTTCCAAACTACTGAATTGGTATTGTCTACCTCTATGACTTGCTTATTTTCCATGTCTAGTGGTAGTTTTGATTTATTGATTTATTTAGCTTTTGATGATTTTATATATTGTTTTCTTAGTTTTGTAACTCCTTTTGCAACAAACAAGTCCTACTGTCATCATAATATATTTGAATTTATACTAATATTTAAGAACTAATATAATCTTGTTAATTTTCAAACACATGATAAATGTACAAATATTTCTATTACTTAATAATATTTACATAAATCTATGTTGCAAAAGACTTGAACGTAATTGCATAAATTTTACTTCAAACTATCAAGAAAGAAGACTTTTCATAAAGCTACATATTTTTGACTAATATGATATTTGTTTGTTAATTCATAGGAAAGGAAAACATTACCTGTAAGAACTAAAAAATGGACAAGAAAAATTTACATTAGATTTGCAATCCTAACTTTTGTAGACAACATGCATATACAAGAAACTTCAAGCACAAGAAAATTGAAAATTATGATAATAAAATCATAATAATAATTTGTACCAAATCTTTTTGGTACATTGAATCTTGGTTTTTTAATTGTAATTTAAAATAGAAACTTATTTCTGGGGAAATTATACATATTTCCACAGTTTTAAAAATTAGATGCATTTTCTTGTGTCCCTACAAAAAAAAATCTAAAAAAAGGAGAGCATGGCTGCAAATTTATGCATAATTCTGGCATCAGACTCCATCAATAACTTTATGCTTTCCTCCATATTCTACAATCTGGTCTTTATTTTATGCACTTCCATTGTAGTTTTTGAACAAATCTTATAGTGTAGTTGTTCAATGGAAATAGAATTATTAGGTTCCTTAGGGGCACAACAATGGCCATTGTCAATGTTTTTGTTCATTTTTTTAGTATCCAACAAGGGGTGCTGAAGGAAACCTTAAACATTTGATTTGGAATCAACTTTTTTCATCTCGTTGGAGACACTAGTAGATTCCAACCACATAGGATATTTCTTCACATAACCTTGAACTTTTTTTGTGTCATCTACAGAAATAGTGAGAAAGGAAATTAATAAATAGGAAATAATTATTGTAACAATACCATAGAATCAATATCCAAAGACCTGGGCTATTATTTAATAGTATTACTATACTAAACTGTTATGAATAGGGATTCAAAACGAAAACTTGGTGTTAAAGAACATACCACTAATTTGGTTCATGTAAAGACACTCATAATTTGTGCCTATCAAGTTGTCAACTTTTGCAATTGACACTTGAGATGTACTAATATGAATATTGCATGGAGAAGTAGTTGCATTAGGAATATAAAAAGTGCTAATATGACCTACAACATTCTTTTGATTGCCTTCAATAGCACTATTGTAATGTGAATCTGGAAAGTATTTATAGATTACTTCGTCCAATAAACCTGTACCTGACTAAACATCATTTGTTGTTGCTTCTTCCACTTTAAAATTTTGGATTGTATTTGTTGAATTCATGCACATATGATCAAATGGTGGATGTTGTATTATATTGGCATATTGAGCAAAGGGTTGATTTTCTTTGGTAGTGGATTCCACTTCGTAAGATGACAACAAACCATGTTTAGACAAATTGCATGGGTTTGAACTAATGAAGTTGGACTTTGTAGTTGCATTAGTTCTTTTCATGGACCTAGCATTTGTTTTGTATGCATTTGCATCTTCTTCAAAGGTTTCAAATGTTCCTAGCCATTGACGTTTATTAGTTATAGGATCCCTAATTTCGGTTGCAAAGCGGCCCCATGGGCACCTCCTAATACCTCTATATTTGTTTTTCTTTCTAGAATATTTGACTCTCTTCTAATTCAATTTAACTTGTTCAATTGTTTGATTTTATTTTGCAGATTTTTGAGAACTTGACTGCCTTAGCAATGTGTCCATTTCTTCTTTGCATTGTCTACTTCTAGATTGAAGAATTTGATGAGGACATATTAAGCTTAACTTTGCCCTATTTCCAGTTTATTGGATTTTGAATTAGAAATTGGCTACTTATATTTTGGACAAAAAGGATTTGACAATACTCTATGCAAAAAAGTAGAAGAATACTACCACATTACACAAAAGTAGTATAAGAAATTGAGGGGTATCTTTGACCAAGATGAGCAACAATATCAGCAGGCACGTTTCGAGTAATACAGCAATAGTTGGAAATAGCATATTAATGTGATACAAAGGAGCAACCATTGCTTGCTAAGGTAGGCTAAAGGAAATGTATGGCTTCAATTACAATTGGGGGAGAGTGTTTGAGAAGCAGTCATAGTCCATAGAAGAGTGTTTCGCCTTATTTAGGACATCAAAATCTATATGGTAACAGTGCCAATTGAGTGTATGTTTGAAATCCAGGGCACAATTTTTTAATAGGCCCTTGGAGATTGCAGAGTGGCTACATTTGACACAATAAGGAGAGAGAATTGAATCCTTGTAGAAGATGCTAATTTGAGATGAAGCCTACAACATTGATTGACACAAAATTATTCTCAAAAACCAAATCTTAAAAATATATTGCTCATCATAGTAGATTAGATTTATTTTGGTAGAATATACATTCTACTTATTTAATAGCACATTAAATTACAGCATCTGTTGCACTCACTATGAATGTTTGGAAAGAGACATATAGTTACATATAAAAGAGAGGATCATTTTTTACAAACATGCTTCACTTTATATCTATTGATAAGTATTTTATAAATATTAATTGTTAAGTTTTAATTAATAATTATAATTATTAACACAATAGTTACTAACCCTAATGCAGGAGATGCCTCGCTTTATATGCATCAGTAAATAATTTATACCTATTAATTTTGAATATGTATCTAAAAATTGTTAACACGCAAATGGCTAACCCTAATGCATAAGTGTCTAGAGATTTATATAACCTAATTTGCTAGCAGTGATCGAAGCCATTCCACAGCTCGCTACCACCAAGGTGCTTTGAAGTCCTCGTGTCTATTGGCAAGGGAGATGCAAATTTTGAGGGCTTATATTTATGGCTTTAAGGGATTATTTCTAGGGTTTTCAAGAGGTTTGTTGAAGCAATAATGGAAAGATGTTCACTCCTTGCTTTGACGGAATTTTGATGGAGAAAGTGGTTGCCCCAAGCAAGATTAGTGGGGGGATTTTGATTCCTCAAAGCATTGTGAGGTATGTGTACATTTGTTTTTAATTAACAACTGAAGCATTTCTATTTGTTTTTAAAAACATTTTTGGGGTTTGTGATTGTTGTTTGTTTGCACTTAACACATCTGCACGATCTCCATAGGGTTGACGTTCTTATTGCAATCATAGGCCCCAATTATCTAACTTAACCCATCTGTAGGATTTGTATAGGGTTGATGGTGGTCGTTGTGCTCTAGCTTCTGCAGGTGGGCATACAGCTAATCTCACTTGGTGATGTTTTCAGTGTTTTTTACTATCAACATTGTAAATTTGGCAGGTTTTAATGGATTCTATTTATGGTATGTCTCAGATTTGGCTATTCTATTCAATCTTCGGACACATTTTTCTTGAAATGACATTGAATTTATAACTGTGTCTTTTACCCCTTGCTCATTTCAAAATGTCAAGTTATTGTTGGTTTAGGTTTTTGTTTATACAAGTTTTACTATTTAATTATTTACTTGTGATTTAATGTAAAATACCGCAAACCTCACCATATCTTTCAGTGTTACTATCCTACAAGTTACAAGCAAGCCAGGGTTCTATAGTATTTTTTAATGCCCATGATTAAGTGTGAAGACATATTTTTATGTCTAAAGGGGGACCCCACCTTTGAAGTTTTTTACCTAGGTGGATTAAAAAGGTTGTAAGAGATCTGGTGACCATATGAATGTAGGGAGCCTTTGCTTACCCAACTTAGATTATGCTGTGTTACGAAGGCTTTGGTATCTAAGAGGGCCTCAATATAGTATTAAAAGTTCCAGCATGACTCAACTTTGCTCAAATTTACTGAAATCTCCTCTACTGCCAATATACAGAGTTTCAAGGGCAGTACAAGACATAGAAGGTGCTCTGCAATAAGTAACCCAAACTCAATCTCTTTGTTTCTAGATTCAAATTTTTTGAAATGGGTATTTTTGCTTTTCGCCCTCTTAATGCAATCTCACACTTCTTAGCCAAGTGTTCGTTGTACACTTCTCTTTGGCCACTCAAGATTTAAGCCTTGAATTTATCAAGGCTTGCACTTCTTAGTTACAAACTCCCTCAGTAAAATTCACAATCTTTTAGCCAACGAAAAACATAACCTGTCAATGAGAGGAATAGAGAAGAAGCCATGAGATCGTCTGTAGAACAACTGCTCCATGGAGGAACTCCGGTGTTCCAAATCAGGAAGGTGCGAGCTCATGTTTCGATACGCCGAAGCTTCGACGTGCAGGTCTGAATTTCAAGACATAAAATTTGTTTCTTGTGGTTCTTTGCCATTGTGTAGCTCATTAGGGTTTGGATGGCGATGCAACCGCAAGAAACAGGCGAAAGTGAGGGCAGCAGAAAGAAACGGCAGGTGTCGGTAGAGGAGGACGCCTATGCAGCGTTGGCTTACAAGAAGGCCGAAGAAGCAGGTGATATGAGGAAAGAAGATTTAAATTTTTTCGCATGAAATATTTCAAATCTGCAACATAGGATTTCATAATGCAAAGAAAATCCAAACGACTAAGATCATTCAACATTACTTGCCATGTTTTGTTGTAAGGCTTTGGTATTAAAAATAGATCTCTAGACAACACATATCTATAAGGTTGAGTGCAAGAGTTATACGCTTAAGGAAGCTTTGGCCTATAAGGCTGTGTATAAAAAGAGCAGTAACAGCTATGGAGAAGGTATTTAGAAGCCCAACAGTGACACCCAACTATCAGAAACTACCTACATCTGACCAGGTAAGGTGCGTCTTTAATAGTTTTAACAATGTTCACTAATGAAGATGGAGAATCTGTTACTATCACTTTGATCTTACTATTAACGACAGTATATTTCAACAGTCCATGAAAGTGTCATAATGCTTCTGGTAGGTTGCATGATTCTTACAGTATTAGTGTTGCAGATCACATTCCATGCATGTCTCTGAATCATGTAAGATGTGTGTGGAGTGGTAGGTGTATACACATCTCTCATGTGCAGGGACATATTTGAATTTGTTGTCTGCTGCTCAGTGAAGGAATCAGTGGAGCCCATGTGAAGTATAATATAGGCGATCAATCATGTCATTCTTTAACTCTACGATGGAGCAGCCTGGAGATTCCATGACATTTTGCACAGTTGCATTATTTTTCCAAATTTCTCCAACAAGCAAACACACCCCCATAAATTTTTGCAGCCTTGAAGTTAACCCATCATCGTATTTCCAACGTGTGATTTTAATTGATTGTACATGATTTTTGAGTTCTACTTTGTCTTAAGCTATTGATTGAGAAATTGTTATGTAGATATCGTTTATGAATGAAAGTTTTTTAGTTTATGATTTTAAATGTTTGAAATTAAATTGTATTAAAAATAGGTGTTGTATATTCTAATAGTTTCTAAGTGTTGTAAGTTGGTTTTCAGATAAGATTCATAAATTGTGAGAATATTAAGCGATGTCTTCTTTTATTTCTTTTTTTTCTTCTATTACTTATTATTTTTCTTTTTTTTTCTTCCATAGAAGATAATAATAATGTTGATTCGGAGATTTAATTCTCAAATTTTCTTTCCTTTAAGTTCCTCCCTTACAAGAGAAAAGTGTAAAAAAAATATCCTACGATTTTAATTATATAGATTTTATATAAAGATAGATAAACTAGTCTTTATGCTTTGTTATTTGTTACTTGATTCGTATGGTTGGCCTTAGAGCTCGAGTTTCTAAATTCAATGTTACATAACAAAAATCAAATTTAATTTATTGGAGAGAGATTTTTTTTCTTTGGTAAATATCAGGTCGGGTTAGTGATTTCCTTTGAAGTGATGTTAGTTATTCTTGGATCACATTTATAAGATTAGTTACCGTAGGTAAGTTCGATTGTAACGTGGTGGAGGAATTTGAAATTGGCTCATGCTTCTACAAGTGTCCCCTAAACCATTATACCAGAATACTATGAACTATTAAAGGAAAATACTGATTATTTATTAAGTAAAGATTGTAATTTATATATATATATATATATATATATATGCAAATAAGAATCTTAAATATGCTAATATAAATTTTTAAACAGAAATTAACATATATCAAAGGATAATACTAATAGAAACAAAACTTTAAAAGAAAGCATGTTGTTATTCATTCATGTTTACTATAGATAGAAACAAAAACTTAAGAGAAAGAATGCTACTATTCATTCATGTGTACTACAGAGATTAAACATAAGTCAATAAATTATACATACCTATTTATGAACGAAGCAAAAATTTATAATACGTATGTCCAAGTTCTGCACAACCTTCAAGCTTAACTGGTCCTCCAAACTGCACAAGTTGTAAATTAGAGACAACTCTTATTCAACAAGTTAATGACAAGTGATATATATCTATGAAATATTTTTGCAAGCTAAGCAGAACATCTTACATGTAGAATCCAAAGCTCAAACACTACCACTAGTAGGAAACTTAATGAATGGATTACATGAAAAGCAAGCAACCCTTAGTAATGAAGATATTTGGAAGAGTTGACTAGACTATGTTGATCCATTTTATAATCATTAAAGTTTAAATATTGGCACCTTTCTTAATAATTTTTCTAACTATGCTTAAACTTTTTCTATGGGGTCTAATTGCATTAAAGAACTCATTTCAAGGAAAGTTTGTCTTCTCGAGACTAATTTGGCTTCAAATCCCTTGAACAAGTATGACAACTTGATAAGCAGGCCTGCTTGAGTGATGGGTGGAGCCAAGTGGAATTGTATGTTTGTATGTTATTGTAGAGTCGAGTGACTTTTTGTAATAGATTCTCGAGAGAATGTTAGCAAAAAGAATTTTTTTGGAATAGTTAAATTGTTAAATTTCTATTTTTTGAATTTTTTCCTTGATTTTGACTATAAGCCTCGAAGGGGGACTTTAGAATCGGAGTCTCAACACTCTACTTTTAAATGCACGATTATTTAGACACATTGGCATTCTTTGCTAGTTTTTAAAAGGACATTTTATGGAGTGGCTAAAATTTAGTTAAACAACAACAATTTTAATTCAAAAGGGAAATTAGAACAAGATATCTTATCACCTTATTGTCTAAATGTTGAACTCAATGGTAACATGCTCTTCAAACTCATTTTTATTGTCTTGGAAAAGGCTTCAAATTCCTTTGAATGAGTTGGTAACTTTTCTAACTTTTATAAAGCTGGGAAAAATAGACAGAAAAGTTATTGCTTCATGGTGAAGCTATCCATGAAGTGAGTGCTCTTAAGACTTGAAGAGTTGTAGGATTTTGGAAATCAATACTCAAATCTATTCATTCTCATAAGGTGATTCAACACTGGAAAATGATGTGTGCAAATCTCTTCCAATTATTTGTCTGTTAATGGCATTTTGTTTTTTTAATTTGGAACTGTTGAAAAGTAATTCAAGTTGTATTTTTTTTGGGTTTTTTCTTGCCTGTTTTATTTATTTTTAATGAAGTCTTTAATTCACAAAGTGTAGCTCCAACATTTGGGAAAGATATAATGAACATGTAACTTTTTAGACATACATAGTTGGCCGCTAACAAGTCACATCATCACTAGAATTGAAATTTGATCATAATGGAAGATATTATAAGACAAAACATCGTGTTAACATCTGTTGTATGTACCCGTCAGCATTAGTAATTCATATTAAATACTATTTTGTATATTATACAATTTTCAACATGCTACTTTATATAGAGAATAGCCACTACTGACCAAGTCTTCCCCTCACATATAGGAGTAGTTTAGAGTAGATAGCTAGAATGAACTACCCTTAAATCACTAGCCTGTAATAACTTGGGATACAGTGGAATTGTTGAACCAATCATATTATTCACTATAGAAATGGTCTTCATCACAGTTGTCATGGCTATCTGAATTGTACTCCAATTCAGAAGTGATAGTTGTAGGGACATTGACATCTGCTAATGGCTGATTAATTTGGTTGAACCAATATAAGTGTCCCATGCTTCTTCATACATATTTAATGCCACCATTTTTATTAGTTACATCATGGTGTGGTTCCAAATAGTGTACACATTGGATCCATGTGGGAATTTGTTCCCTAACAACTACAGCCATTCTTTCATAAAGAGGTATAGTTATGAAGACCCCTTATGGTTCATACCAATAAATAAGGTGACGATTGGCTTCTGCGAAGGAGGCTGACGCAAATCGGATCCTGTAGAACTAACATGGTACTTTATTTCTTAATAGTCTCCATGTGTCTTTGGAGCTCTGAAAAAGGAATTAAGCCAGACCTTGCTATTTTCATTGATCTAGCAATGATAGCTAGCTTCAGTGGGAAAACTTAGAGGTTGGAAAATTATATCCCAAGGTTGTTCATTGTCATAATCAACAAGTTCATACAGATAGGGATCTCGATAAAAACTATGAATTAATGCTCTCGTTGGCTTGACATCAATGATTCGGGTTTCTAACAATGCTCTTAAATTAATGCCCAAATAAGTTGTTCGGTCTCTTTGCCTAATTGGATTTAGAGAATTTCCTTCTATGTTTTCATACCACACAATAGTTCGATGGGTCATCATATTGGTTGATTAAACTCTTACAAAAGTAAATCTTTTAGATAGTTTTTGGAGTGTCTTCAAATGTTCTATTTCAAAATGAAAGCAAGTTTCAAATATTGCCCATCAAAGCAACCTGCTTCTCTTTACTTTGTTATTGGATTGAGCATTCACAAACCCTTGTACATAGTCAACTACAGACCTGAACAAATATAAAGCAACCATATATGAGAAGATTTACACTATCCTTATTTATAAGGAGAAAGTTTAACAGTAATGATATTTCTATAGTCCATAGTAATGCTTACAATGTTTCCAAATTTAACACTGTCAAGACTTTAAACATCAAAATTGTGGATCATACTTTGTGATCCATCATAGCACACATAACAAAAGGATGGACTATGAAAATGATAACCTACTCCTCATCATCCAAGTATGTGAGGAAAATGAGAAAGAAATATTGCCTAATGTTGTCAAAATAGTTACTTAAACAATATTAATCACAAATGTTGTAAGCTTGGCTACAAAGTTCTTAAAAACACAAAGTTCAATTTGCATAGCTTTAAGGTTAGTTGTTATAAAGCATAACAAACATGTAGTTTGGAACTTTGGACACCAAGTAGAAGGATAAAGTTCATCTAGCACTCAATAAATAAGTACACTAAATTCCATGTCAGACCATCCAACTTTAAACAATTAGCTTTGAAATCAGCTTCACAAGTAAAACATCCACCAATAACTCAATAAAGAGCTAATTCAACTCATTACTCCTAGAAGTTTGGGTCTAAGACTCTAATTCAAAAATACTGAGCCACTTCAAACAAATATTGTACCCATAGATTACAACCAATTTCATGTTCTATTTGATTCCTCTTTAACATATGCTACCATGTTGTGCTACCATTGACAATGTACAGGTATATTCAAAGCAATTTGAATCTGTAAAAACTAAAAAATACACTTAGAATTATTAGCAAACTCAATTTGATTGCCTAGCTAATTGTAGATAGAATAGTTATGTTGAGTGTCCTTTATCCATCGTTAGATGCCCAAATAGTTCTTGGATTTTGAACAAACTAAGTATCACCTTTTCATATGGGTTAATACAGCTTAAACAAAAATATTTTATGACTGAAGCAACAAGCGAGTTGGACAAGCTAAATATCACCTTCATGTATACCGTATTACAGCTTAAACCAAAATATTTTGCAACTAAAGTGATAGGGAAGATAGAACAACAGGGATAACTTTAGTGGCGAATCTTCGCCAATTGGCGAATTCTAGGAATTGGGCATATCAAAATTGGCGAATTTACCATATCCAGCAAGGTGTTCAAATCACCAATATTTTATGAACTATCGGTCCAATGCATGTCCATTCGCCAGCGGTTTTTTTTAAGAGGCATGTTTAGACAATAAATTCGCCATAACAGACTACGCGTTTCCAATGGACCGATTAATATTTTAGCCTGGAATCTTGAGGAGCATGTCATAAAACACCAACATATTCACCAATACTATTAAAACAACATTATATGAGGACCCATTTCGCCAATTAAAATTTACAAATGGTTGCTTGTGAAGACCCATTTCGCCAATTAAAATTTATAAATAGTTGCTTACATATGAGGACCTATTTCGCCTTGAAAATTACACAGTATCGTTGTATAAGCACGCGGGATTCGCCAAATTTTTAACATACCATTTCAAAATCTCATGAAATTTTCCAAATATGGATTGATATAAATGCAATTGAAACTGTTATTTGTTCTTACACATTTTGTTCGGTTCTGAGGTTCTACTTCTCGATTCAGAAGTCAGCGAAACCCGAAAACGTAGACTCAAAAGTGAGTGATCATTTCTTCATACTGTTATTAGTTATTAGTTATAATAATAAGATTTCTTTATCTATTTTCCATTCTTCCTTCAGTCTTAAACATAATTTTGAGTAGGGAATGGGATCTATATTCTCTGTCGATCTGTCCCTCTTAAACAAGAAGACATTTTTTCCAGCTTTTATTCGAAGTGAGATATCAATATGTCGAGCAGCAAGGGTAAGACTCCTGAGCAGGAGGGTAATGAAGAGACTGGGAGGCCATCAAAACGCCCAAAACATGGAGGTACCATACAGTCTTACTTTGGAATTGGAAAAGCTTCTAATCCATCAAATCAAGGTGGAGCTACACCATCAACTCTTCCATCAAATATTATTGAAGATGGAGTTACATCATCAACTCTTCCGCCACAGGAAGTTCAAGGTGATATTGTCATTGTGTTAAATCAAAATGTATCAAATGAGGATGGAAATACCGCAAAAGATGTTCCAAGGGATACCCTGGATAGCCAGAATGAGATAATTGACTTGGATGAGGATGATGTTGGTAGCAAGAAAAGAAAAGGCAAAGAAAAATTGGGACGTGAGTGGGAAATGACAAGGAATTTTCAAATTGGTTGGTTGTCGAAGTACCCATTCCTTGACCCAGTGGGGGTATCAAATGAAAATGATATTGAAAGGGCAACAGAGGTCAAATGTAAGATTTGTAGTTGGAAATTTGGAAGGGACAAGACGATGCAGCTAAAGCTTGACACTATAGAAAAGCATATCGGCAAAGTTTACGAAAAACAAATCATAGACGGAAAGGAACAATCAGTCGTACGATGGAAATCAAAGGAAGAATGTCTTTATGTTATGTATGTCATAGATTATGGAGAGCATAACCATAGAATGTCGAAGATTAAAAAATGTGAAGGTATACTTGAGGCTCATTTTGGAAAAGCCATGGCAGTAGCAAATCATTCAAAAACTGTTCAGATGAGTTTTGTTTTTCATATTTTATCCAGGGGGCGTCCTATGACAGACTACCCAGAATATTTTGATTTATTATCTTATTTGAGTGTTCCCAACTTTCCCTTCTCACATTGGTCAATAAACGCTGGATGGGAATGGGCGAACTGTCTTGTTGCAATGGAAAAGCAAGATTTAAAGGAGAAATTAAAAGAGTCAAATTTCATTGCATTATCTTTAGATGAAGTTACTGTGGTAGACAATACTTCTTGGGTTTGTATGCATTTGTATACTGTAGAACAACATGTTCGCCAAGCTCATCTTCTTTGTGTTCATAAAATGAAGGATAGTTCAACATCGCAAAATCTATTTGAACTAGTCAAGAAATCTTTGAATGAAATTGCAAGTATGGATGAGTTGACAATTGCCAAAAAGTTGGTGTGTGTAGGAGCTTATGGAGCTGCAGTGATGCAAGGTCAAAGGAGCGGTCTTTGCACAAAGTTACAAACTACTTGTGCACCATACATGTTTGACATTCACTGCATGGCCCACAGAATGAATTTAGCATTTACAATTGTAAGCAAGTTTCCTACAGTATCAAAAGTTGAAAATCTAGTTTGCGAGATCCACACATACTTCTGCCGAAGACCCAAACATTTCCTTGAATTTCAACATTTTGCTGAGGGAATAACACCTGGAAACAAGCTTCTCAAGGATGTCGATACCAGATGGATCTCCCTGCATGGACCAGCGCAACGAGTTCTTTTAGAATATCAATCCTTGATTGGAGTGATGTACGAGCATCGCAGCACAGTAGACAAAGCTCCTAACCTCTTACATAGGTTAAGCGATATAGAGACACTCTTGACTTTAGCTAGTCTTCTCCCCATGCTGGATGAGGTGAAAAATCTTGTGAAGAAAGCCCAAGATAGAACTATGTATATTTATGAATATGCCAATCTATGTAAACTTACATGCTTGGCCCTCGATCATCTATATCTAGATCTAACACAAGAAGGCGCAAATTATTTGATGTGGCATAAAATTACTAATTTGAATAATCTCTATAATTATTTACCGTTTAATGCAAGTAGGAACTTATGTATTTATGTACGTGGATATGAGATACCAATGTACCATTGTAAGACAGCCAGGCGCTCTAGAAAAGAAGTACCTATTAACGAGGAAGATTTTAACGACATTGTTAAATTTGTTAGTGATAATTTGAAGGAAATTGCAAAATCTCTTTCCTCAGAGATTCATGAAAGATTCCCTTGACATGAAATACTTGAAGCCATGGGTATTGTGTATCCTCAATTTTCGGTAAACCGAGATAACCCAAAATATTTTCATGATCAAGTAAAAATCTTGATCGAACAGTTTTTGAAAAAGGTAACATACAATGAGAAGACAATAGAAGGAATTTTAAATGAAAATAAGCTTAGAAAGCAATGTGGGATTTTTGCAATAGCTATGAGGGACAAGTATAATTCCATGGGAAAGGAGAAGGCCTTTGAACTGGGATCAATAAAAAAGGTTTGGACAAGCTTAGGTCAAAGTGAAATATTGTGTGGTTCAATGTTAGAATATTTCAAACTTGTTGATTTA
Source organism: Sequoiadendron giganteum (assembly GCA_007115665.2). NCBI lineage: Eukaryota > Viridiplantae > Streptophyta > Pinopsida > Cupressales > Cupressaceae > Sequoiadendron > Sequoiadendron giganteum. The sequence goes on from CM021102.1 coordinate 378,105,809, forward strand.
TGTCAAACAATGATATTGGGGTCGGTGGAGGATGAGAGAGTTTTTAGTACATTGGGGTTTTTGAAATCAAAGTTAAGAAACAAACTGGACAAGAATTTGGAAAATTGCTTGAGGATGAAAGGAACTGCGTATAATGTCAAAAAAAATCCTTTTGAAAGGGCACTTGCAATCTGGAGGTCCACATGTGAAAGAAGAAGGACCAGGTTGTGCAACACAGGCTCTCCAATTCCAAGAGCCACCGGTATTGGTGGTAGTACTAGTGGCAGTGGCAATGGGCCTGGGACAGATGGCAATGATATTGAAATTGACCCAAATCAAACAATGAATGTTGAATTTGAGACACAGGCTGGAGAAAGTGCAGAGCAATCTCAGAATCAAGATGACTCTTTTACTTTATTTGAAGATGAGCATCAGTTTGAGGACCCTGACTCTGTTTGGGAAATGGAAGAGAATTAGTAGGTTTTAGGTATTTTTATTGCACTTCATGAATCAGTTTCCATTGTTCCAAAGTCCAAACTGTAGTTGATGATATTTTATATTGTATTCAATGAACATTAAAATTGTGAATCATTGCAATTCATGATATCTTATTTTATATTGCACTCAAGCACTGCATGAATCATATTCCAAACTCTAGTTGATGATTTTTTATATTGTATTCAAATAAATTGTGAATCATTGCACTTCAAGTTCAGGATATTTTATTTTATATTGCACTCCAAGTCTCCATGATATTTTAATATTATATTGCTAATTGCACTTCATGAATCATATGCCAAAGTCAAACTGTAGTTGATGATATTTTATAAATTATATAAAATTCAATACCATCGGCCTAACAATGCTTCATCGACGGAATCCCCATCACAGTCTCGTCGATGGCCCGATGAAAATAGCTCACAGCCTAGTATCGGTGTAACAATACTCTATCGGGCTGACTCCTAAGGTACTCTCCCGATATACCGATAGAGTCAAGTTGTCAGCAAAAGTAACCATGATTTATAATTTATGACCATGGGCATGAATTATCTTATTTTATCAATAATCACAAAAATATACCACACTTTGATTTTATGAACAATGCAAATTGTAGAAATTTGTGTGACAAGATCCATATTATAGCCTACATTCACATTGCATCCATAAATATTAAACAAATTTGAAATTTCATAGTGACGTAGTCCTTCCCCCATTCCTAACAAAATTCAATACCATCAGCCTAACAATGTTTCATCAGCAAAACCCCCATCACAGTCCCGCCAATGGCCCGATGAAAATAGCTCACAACCTAGTATCGGTGTAACAATACTCTATCGGGCTAACTCCTAAGGTGCTCTCCCGATATACCGATAGATTCAAGTTGTCAACAAAAGTAACCATGAATTATAATTTATGACCATGGGCATGAATTATCTTATTGTATCAATAATCACAAAAATATACCACACTTTGATTTTATCAACAATGCAAGTTGTAGAAATTTGTTTGACAAGATCCATATTATAGCCTACATTCACATTGCATCCATAAATATTAAACAAATTTGAAATTTCGTAGTGACGTAGTCCTTCCCCCATTCCTAACAAAATTCAATACCATCAACCTAACAATGTTTCATCGATGAAACCCCCATCACAGTCCCGTCGATGGCCCGATGAAAATAGCTCAGAACCTAGTATTGGTGTAACAATACTCTATCGAGTTGACTCCTAAAGTGCTCTCCCGATATACCGATAGATTCAAGTTGTCAACTAAAGTAACCATGAATTATAATTTATGACCATGGGCATGAATTATCTCATTTTATCAATAATCACAAAAATATACCACACTTTGATTTTATGAACAATGCAAATTGTAGAAATTTGTGTGACAAGATCCATATTATAGCCTACATTCACATTGCATCCATAAATATTAAACAAATTTGAAATTCCATAGTGACCTAGTCCTTCCCCAATTCCTAACAAAATTCAATACCATCAGCCTAACAATGCTTCATCGGCGAAACCCCCATCATAGTCTCGTCGATGGCCTGATGAAGATAGCTCACAACCTAGTATCGGTGTCTCTATCGGGCTGAATCCTAAGGTGCTCTCCCGATATACCGATAGAGTCAAGTTTTCAACAAAAGTAACCATGAATCATTGAATTATAACCATGGGCATGAATTATCGAATGCATAAAGTATATCAGGGGAACTATGGTGCATCAAGGAAACATTATCTGGCGTCCCATCGATAGAACGAAGGATAGGTGTCCATCGGTGGAGAGGGTGGCTATCGGTGAAAGACTGATGTGACATCCCGGGGCATCATGCAACCGTGTTGCAGTGCATTTATGAACAAGAATTGAATTGAATTATATCACAAGTTGATCACATAGTTGTTACAAAATCCTAGAAGATTTCACTTAGGGCAAAAGCAGAAAGGCAAAAACCTGGAGTTCTGACACAGCAAAGACCAGTGGACTGTGGAGGTGATTCGGTGAGACTCACGTGAGTACTTCACTTTTAGACCCAGCTGAGAAGCTATTTTCATCAAAAGCTTAAGATTTAAAAAATGGAAGAGAGTACAGACAAACCCAAAGCTAAAAAATAGAAAACCGAAAAGCCTAAGAGACTCCTAAATGAAGACATGATAGATCAATGTCCTAGGTCGGGGCTGAGACCCAAGAGGAGTGCTCAAATGAATCCTTCCATGGATCGACTATGGGACAAATAGAAGGGCTTAGGGGATATTTGGACACCGCAGTGAGGGTACGACCTCTTCATGTACCATTACAGAAAACAATTTAGGTTTCAACTAGCCTGCAATCCATGGAGGTTGAACCTGGGAAGACTTGTGGTGCCCAATGTGTTTGTGAACATACAGCTAATTAAAGCTCTTCCTGTCAGATATGACCCCAAGAAAAGAACTATTAAGTCACATGGCAGGGGTGAAATGCTTGTTATTTCTAGGGATCTCATTTCTAATGTATTTCAGTTAGAGTATTCACTAAATTTATCATTCACGGTCAAAGATCTCTTGACAGAGTCTCACCACATGGATACCATCTATAAGAGATGGAAATTACCTTTGCATAGGCCCAGGGATGAAGGAGGCCAATTCAGGAGGTTCTCTAGCAGTGAAAACCCTCCTTTCCATGAAGATTTGTTCGAAGAGTATTTCCAATACACCTATTATACAGTTGGTCAAGTTTTGGGAGTAGAGGTTTTGCCTCTCATGTCGATTGCCCCAATGGTCTTAGCTGCAGACATACAAAGCAAGGATGCTAGGCCATTTGATTATGCTAGCTACTTGGCCAACACCCTACATTGGGGGCTTGAAAAGATCAAAAATAATAGTGATAATATTAATTTTGAACACTATTCTTTGCTTATGCATTTGCTATTGTACGAGGGACAAGTCAGAGGTGTCTAGAGTGAAGAATTAAGGATAAAAGATACAGATGAAAATGGAGATTTTAAACTTATACAAATGTGGACTTCATTGTGGGACAACCGATTTGATAGGTCTCATTACCTTTATTTTGAGGAATTTTTGTAAAACCATTCATGAAGTTGTTGGGATATTCGTGCAACTATAACCTATCCCTAGAAGTACAAAGATATCTAAGACCAATGGAAAATGACCAGAGAAATAAAGTGAATAATAACTGGGGAGACTGGTATGCTTTCCCTGATTGTATAGTGATAAGGTTTTATGGGTTCAAAGGGGCTCCACACTTGATGCCACGAGTAGTTCCTGACCGAATTGCTTATTTAGAAATTGTGAGGCAATTGGAAAAATATGATTCCAAACACCTCAAAGGACATAGCAAACAATCAATTATGCCCAGCATATTATGTTTTGGAGACTTTACAGTGGTTGCCAATGAAGGATATGGAGAAATTGATGGTAAATTAGCACAGTACAACCTACCTCTAGGTGATGTAAGGAAACAATTTGATGCAGAAGGGTTTATTCACAAGGCGAGATTATCATAGGGGCTATCAGGGTATGAACATTTGTTCTCAATAAAAGATGACATAAGAAACCATGATGAGGCTTCCACCAAGGAAAGAATGGTCGCCTATAACAAGAATATGCTTGCAGAGGAATGGAAGAGAAAAAATGTCCCATCTTATTCAAAGGCATTTGGTGAGATACAAGATCCTTTAACAAGAATTGAGCAACTCATTGCTCATGTCAATGAACTGGTAAAGGATGTTCCCCCAGTTGTTTTTGATGCACCTCATGCAACCTTTTCAAGAGTACAAGTTGAATACATAGAGCCCTTGGATTACATACCTTCACAGCCTACTCTTGAGGTATGTTTTTCTGTAGATACTGATATAAGTGAAGAAGAGCAGGGTGATGAAGAGGGTGAGCAGGTCAAACAAAATAGTGCTCCTATGATCGCATAGTACAAGCCCTCTAAGAGAAGAATATTATAAGATTTGAGGCATCAAATGAACTATCCGATGATGTGAGGGTCACGGTTGGACAACAGTTTATTTCTGATTGTGATTTTGTTAAATCTTCTGAATTTAAATCATTTTTTTATGAATATAAAGGTAGAAAAAAGAGACAACAGATACAGGATATCACTCTTGAACATGAGGCAACCACTCTGGAGGAATTGAAAAAGGAAGTAGAAAATGAAATGGAGTCCATCACTCCTGAAAGAGGTAGGGAATTGCTTCAAGAATCTAGAGTGTTGCTCCTACTAGGGTGGGATATTAGCTCTTCAATTGTATTTTATAGCTTCAGAAAAAGAGGGGATACGACAATGAAATTAACAGAAGAAGCAAGTGACAAAATGTATTTAGGATCTGGGTACAACCCAGATGAAGCCACCTTGCTTATTTGGTCACTATATCCCCATGATAAAAGACCTGCTATAATTAGTAATCCAAACCAAGTGTTTGGTCATCTCTTGGTTCAACGAGTAGTGGATACCAACCCTATGGAGACAACAGAATTGAACATAAATGTGGCAAAATTTACCAAAGCACAGATCGAAAAACTGATGAAGGAAAATGACAAACTGAAGAAGGAGCTATCAAATCAGAGAGAAAAAAAATCTTCCTCCTCCACATAAGAGTTGTACCCCCCATGGCTTGAAAAAGATAAGAGAGTGCTTGATGCATTGGCTGATGCAGCCTATTGGAAGAATTGCCATCGGAAATCCTAGGGGAAATGCAAAGAATTGGAGAAAGAAGTGAAAACCATCAAACATAACATTGTATCTAAAATGATAAAAGAAAGATTCAACAAAATGATGAAATGTGTTATTGAATATTGGAAAGTATTCAAATAGACACGCATTGCATTGGTGGATAATGAACGATTGCAGCCTAGAATGATGGAGAAAAATAAGGACCTCGTAGATAAGAATGTCATGAAAGGACAAATATTGCTGACATATAACAAGTTGGTAGAATCACATAATGGATATCATAATAGGCTTAGGGAAGATTTTGACTGGTTTGATTCAGTCCCACTCCCGACACTTCATTTTGGCATTGAAAATCCGCAAGAATATGATGATTGGAAGGAAGAGCTTATTGGGCTTCTAACTACTGCGTTGCAAGAAATAAATGACGAGGTTATGGTTTTACAAAACACTCATAAGCAGTTCTCAAAAAAATAATGTCTATGGAATATGATATGAAAGAGGCGATCTCTAACGTGGACACCTATGTTGAACAGGAGTACATCTATCACCTCTACAGTCAATCTGTTTATTAGATAAACTGTAGATGTGTCAGAATCATATCCAACGGGACAACCATCAGATTCAGAGGAAGAACGCCAGTCGACATCATGATGAGTGCCCTATCATGGAGTAGAAGCCTTGAACAGATCTTAGGTGGTCAGTGGTCATGGGCTTCTTCTTGGAGATTAACGGATCGGTGCATTCACCTGCGGCATTGTTTTATTTATAATTTGAGTTATGTTTAGTTGTCAAACGTCATGACTTTTTGCAAGGGGTTTGTAGCTTGTTTCCTCTCATATATAAGAGAGATCAAGACCCGAATAGGAGATCAATGGATCATCACATCATTTTTAATTAGACTTTAGAGTAGAAAATAGTAAGAAGATAGATAATAGATTGCACCAATTCACCCATCCATCTCATATCATAAACTATTTTTATAATGCATATCATTTGAACTTTGAAGATCAATACAATGGAGAAGGTTACACATATTTACTGATTTTCTATCGACTGTTCAACTGTTGTGGATTCATGTGCTTATAAGTTATTAACTTATTTGGTTGTCTCCAAAGTGGTTGTTTATGTTATTCAAATTGAGTGTGTGGGAGTACATTTAATTTGTCAATACATTGAATTTGAATTCTTCAGGAATAGGGGTTGTGACCATGGGTTTTTAGATTTATTTATGGACATGATCATTGATCAAGTAGTAATGTGGGCCACAAAATGGATCTTGTCACACAAATCTTTGCAATTTGTGTTAATCATAAAATCAAATGTAGTGTATTTTTGCAATATGTGGGATGTGAGTGAGGTGTAAGTTGGTGGATACTGATCAGGATTTTTAGTCAAAACATAATAGAAGCTAACAGTTCAACATCCATAACTTAGAAGCTCTACCAAGAAGCAAATATAATGAGCTAACAGCTCAACATCCATAACTTGGAAGCTCTGCCAAGAAGTAAATAAAATGAGCTAACAGTTCATCACTAGTTCAAATGATAAAATAAATAATACATAATTTAGATAATTGAACATCATCACATTACTGAAGTCTGAATTTGAGCTTTTTAGTTGAATTTCATATGGAGTACATATTGGCATTGGCAATGCAAAATCTTGCCAATGCCCAAAGACAAGTCTGCATAAAGCTGAGTTGGAACTTAGAAGATCAATACAATGGAGATTGAAAATAATAAATCAAGTCACTGTATCACCTTTTCTAGCAACTTCCACTCTTCAGGTGGTGGAATTGCCATTTTTTCTAACTGATGTTGTTTGACTTGAAGTTTTGTTAACATTTCATGATTGTAATTGGAAGTGGAACCTGTCTTGAATTCTTCAGTCAATTTTGCATTCAAGGTTATCAATGTTTTGATGGAATCCAAATAGTTCACATCTGGGTTCTGAGGAAACTAGTCCAAATCAATCTTCCTTGCACCTTCCATCTTCTTTATGAAACCATCATTTCCAATGAATCGCTCATTTGTGTCAAAAGCCTCTGGAAAACCAAGCTTTGTGAAGTTTCTTACCTTTTCATCCACCACCTTCATCTTGTCTGCAACCAAATGCAAATATTCCTTTGTTCCACACATTCTTGAACACTTTTCAATGATAGATGACAACTTCATTGAGGTTTCAATCTGATTAGTAATCCCTTTTGATTTCAGATCATTTTCAGTGGCTTTGTAGACTGTTTGTAGAACTTGATTTGCATATTTCTCTAATTCCAACACATTTGTGTTGTCCACTAGATATTTGTTAAGCTTCTTATAATGTTGTCTGATAACATCAATCAATTGAAACATGTCACACAAATGATCAAACCTCTACATTATTTCATCCCATATCTTTTGTTTCATATGCCTCAGTGTTGTATCTCTACAAAATGTAGATAACTTAATTTGAGAAGACTTAATTTCTTCTTTTGCTTCCATCGGCTCTGTGTCCAATCTTTCATTTTTTTTTCTCTATTTCTCCAATTTTTGTTCCCACTGTGCATTTCCATTCGCAATGCTTAGTCTTAATTTCTCTGAAGTGGATTTTTCCATATTATATTTCTTATTGCTCTCATCTAGCCTTTGCTTCAAGTCATACACTTCTCTCTCATTTGATTTATCCTCTATGCTTGTTGATGTAGAGGCAGATTTTATTATTCTTTTTTCTAATTCATTGCTCTTGTTATCTATTGCTTTCCTCTTTGCTTTCTCACTTGCTAGGTCTGCCTGTAACTTTTCTATTTGGGTCTGCAACATTTTCTTCTCTCTATCTTGCTTTAGCAATGATGTGTACACCAATTCATTGTTCTTCTTTGATACATTAATTTTGTCAGTATTTTTCAAGCCAAAAAAATCCGATTGAAAATTGGTTACCTAGTATTCAGATCGATCCATCTGATTTGTTGGTTTGTTTTGAACTGTGGGAACAACAATTGTGTACTCCATGATTTCTTTATTTGTGTCAAATGTGGGTAATACCATGGTTGTTGCAAGCTCTGAAGTTACAGTAGATGCACTCTCCATTAGTTGCTTCTTTTATTTTTTATTCAAGTCTGATTTTGTTTTAAACTCTTCAATGAAATCATAACCTGGGGAGGCAGGAACAATGGAATGCTTGAATGGCAAAGGAATAGGAGTCTTGCAGCTGCTAATGATGTCACACCCACACTAACTAGAATTTTGGGAGTGCCTGGAAATAACTCCTTTGTGGTGGATCCATTGATAGTGTGACTTGGACCTGTCAAAATCCTTTGCCTCTTTTGATTGCCTTGATCACCTGGTGTTTCTATGGTATCTTTTATTATTTTCCTCTTAGTATTGTGTGTAATTTGTCGTTGTAGCACATGCTGACCACTACTAGTACTACTACCCATACAATCACCACCAATGGCACTCCCAGTTGCACTAAGTTGTCCACCAAGGGCATGTCCTACTTGTGATTGTATCTGACCATGAGGATGAGGATTAGAAGCTCTAAAATTTTGAGTTTGACTTGTAGGCCCTTGGTCTACCTTTTCACCTCCAAGCCCAAGGCCAGATTTATCGACTATTTTTCTATGCTCAACATATGTTATTGTCCAAGGGCCTTGTCCTTTGGACCACAAAGGACCACCTTCATAACCAATTTTTTCAAGTATGGTTGCTCCTGAAGTATATGTTGAAGCATATGCTTCTTTTGCGGCCTCACCTAAAGAAGGTTTGTAATTGGCATGGCTTTGTTCTTCTTCTTCACTATCAATATCGACATTACATTCATCATCAGATTCATCACTTCCTTTGCGTCCATGTTGATCAAGATGCTTTATATTCCACAATTTGCTAAACACTTTATCTTCTTCATTAGCTCCATACTCTGCAAGAGCTCTTGGATCACCTAGGTCCTTCCTCATAGACCAAAAGGCAGTAATTATTTATCGTGACCAATTTTTTTATATAACTTCCTTCTCTAGAGAACCTGGAATTTTTACTCTACTAGATGTTTTATCACTTTTTTCATAAAAATTGTTTAATGTCCTAATTGTCTTTCGGTGCAATGCCATAATTTCTGCTAACAATTGTTCAAAAGAAATACCATTCTCAGCAACACTTTTCTCCATTTCTATTTTGACCTCATCCCAAGAATCCTTGTTTCTCAAGTTTTCAAGCAAGGGTTTACTTTGATGTTGAATTCTATTTGCAGCATTCCTATTGGCCACAATCATTGATTTAATGATGTCACATGGATCATACTGCCAGTGAAAGATAGCATCAAAGTCAAAAAAATTCAAAAGATTATGTGCCACACTAAATGCTTTTCTCTCGAATGTGAACCCTCCACATGAAAAAGGTAAAGAAGGAAATAAGCTCTTCTTTTGCTAACTGAGAAAGTGTAATTCATCGGCACTCTACACCTACCTTACATATTCCAATGCAAAAACCCTTTTTGTCACATGTATTGGAAGTTTGTATGGTTGTACTCCCGATCCGTAAAATCTTAGCACAGTATATTCTTCCATTAAGTACCAATCAGCCAATTGTATTTATTTTCCTAGTTGCATGTAGTTTCTACATGACATAGGCAATCTAGGCATTGGAGTATTTGTAATTACTTGATGCAATGGAGCCAAAAAGTAGTCTACAAAATGATTGTAGTTCCTTCAAGAATCATGCATCCTTATCTCAGTGGTCCATTCATATACTAGAGCCATTTTATTTTCCTCTACATTACTATAGGGCTTAATTTGAAGCTTGTTGGTCTAAAACATTCCTCTAAATTTGAATAGAAAAAGATAGCACAAGTAGGTTGTGAACCTAAATATCTTGGTGGAACTTTCTTTAATCATGTTAAAAATTGTTTATGCATGGATTCTACAATGTGTTGACTATAATTATATTTGACATGTTCATCAGCATAGTGGATATTATATACCATTTCAAGGAGGCTTGCACCCACTTCCAAATTGCTATCTAGAATGAGGCAAAATGCTAGCATGGAAATAGTATCCTGAACCCATGGTTTAAAAATATCCAAATTATAAGGAGGCTTATGATCACCCTTCAATTTGTTTCTATCCTTAACTATTTTATTTAAGAAATCATTATTCAGCCTTTTTTCCACTACTTCATAATCACTAGCAAGATTTTCTAGATCAATGTGGTGGTTTCCAAATTCTTCAGTTGTAAACCCCAACACTTTTCCAAGTTCTTTTGCATTAATGGATAACAATTCTTCTTGGTTTTCTTTATTAACAATTGTTCTTTTCTTATCATCATAATTTTCGGCATAGCCCATGATAAATTCTAGGCAAGGAAAAACTTCATGTAACATCATGCACCCTAATCCAGTTACCCATGGTGCACTGATACTATCAACTTGCTTTTGATTTGAAGCCTTATTCTGAGATGAAAATCTAAGTTCTGAGGTACGCCTACCATAGATTTCAGGATCATAAATATCATGGTACCCATCGGTGAAACCTAGGGTTTTAAGCAATTCTGCATAATGTATTTTTTTATCGGACATTGCTCTAGTGGTACTGGTGGTAGACATGCTTATACAAATGTGAAGTTGTGAAATTTGAATTCCCTAATAAGTAATACCTATTAGTCCTCCTTAATTTTAATGAATTCTTGAGTCTCTAAACCCAAACTTCAAACTTAGATAAAATAAGAAGCTAAGAAATGTCAAACGATGAAACGTAGCCATGGGAATTCTTTCACTTACCCAGATTCTGAGTCCTGACTCTTGAAAACTGGAATGGCATTGTTGGAAGTGGAACTATGGAATCCAAAACAGGGTGGTGCACTGCAATGAGCAATCTGAAGAGTGAAGACTTTAAAAATCACTGTGCAATTTCAAATTGCAAAGTGTTTTAAATGCTTTTTTTCTCGTAATTGGAATGTTAAAGTGAATGACACGTCTTAGGAGTTAGGTCTACAAGTCTACAAGACTACAAGTTGCAAATTCTTAACCATTGATCTTTCTAAATCTAACGGTCATAGGGTGATTCTGGAGGTTTAATTTGGGAAGCCCATCACTCTGTGCATTTCATTACAGAATGCAACTACAACCATACATCAAATGTTCATCCAACAGTTGAAACTTGAGTAATTTATGAATTATGATATTAACTTTAAAAATAAACATTAATCACTTGACAGTTTGAGTTGATACTTAGCAGTACAAAGTGTTGTAAATGCTTTGTTTCTCAAAATTGGAACATTAAATACTAAAGTGAATGACATGTCTTATGTCTACAAGTTGCAAATTCTTAATCTTAACCGTTGATCTTTCTAAATCTAACGGTTATAGGGTGATTCTAGAGGTTTAAGTTGGGAAGCCCATCGCTCTGTGCATTTCATTACGGAATGCAACTACAACCATACATCAAATGTTCATCCAATGGTTGAAACTTGAGTAATTTATGATATTAACTTAAAAAAATAAACATGACACATGTGTTTTAAAGTCAATACCATAGGCATCAGCCTAACAATGCTTTATCGGTGGAACCGCCATCACAACCCCGCCGATGGCCCGAAGGAAGACTCATAACTCATAAGGTGCGCTCCCCGATATACCGATAGAGTCAACAAAAGTAAGCACATCGATGTAACACATAAACATCGGTGGAACAAATGATTGCATTCCCCCGATGGCCTGATATAACCATGAATTATCAAGTGCATATTGCATAAAGTATATTACTTAATTTCTCAAAAGAAAAAAATTGATTTGAATATATTAAATTATTAATAGAGACTGAAGTTCCGAACTCAGAAAACAACTCTTTACTCTTAAGCATAAATGAATAATGAAGATTCAAGGAATCAAGAATAACACAACACAACCATTTATTTTATTGCAACTGAATTTCAATGTCACATTATTACATATCTTTTTACAGACGAGTAGCACTGTAGCTCTTATTTTGTTTAAATAACATATGTCAATGTGTCACTTTAGTACTTTACATAGACAAAATTTAATAATTTATTCCAAGTTGTTGCTCATTACAATGGATTACAAATTGATTCCAATTTCCAAGCTTCTGCTGCTGAAAACTTACTACAAATGTAACTCTAAAAATAAATGCATGATTCCAAGCTTCTGTTGGTGACAACGTAATACAAATGTGGCTCTGAAAATAAATTCATGATTCCAAGCTTCTACTGGTGGATTTTCCAACCATGCTGGGGAAAGGGAGTTCCAATCAGTCCTAAGGAAATGGGAGCTGTGAAGATACAAAATGTACTTATCCCCTTTCAAAACCAGAGCCATGTTGGAGAAATGGGAGCTATTAGAATATAAGAGGAGAAGCAAATCTACACCCATCTTTTGCATGTAGCTTCCATGCACTGGTATAGCACTTACCTCCATTAGAGCTCCTCATCCTAGTTCAAAACCCATCTGAGAAGTCAGGTTAACCAAATCAACTTCTTTCCTATTCCACCCATTCTGGACTTGAAGGAAATTTGTCTTTTACTGATTACTCTGTAACTACATAACTATAGGTAGGAGAATTTACAGTATCCCCAATACTACATCATCTTCTTCGTGAATCCTTATTAACCCTAGAAAATAAAAACCCTTATGGAACTATCTACTATTCACTGAATCACTATCCCTATTTATGGGCCACCAGTGCCACTACCAACCTGTATAATTAAAATGTTTAATTTGATTGACGTCTGGCTACATGCCAACTTGAACTATACCTCAAGCTGACAAGCTGTCAAAATCACTCAAAGTTCAAACGATATGAAATCATTACAAATCTTGTTTCATTAAAGCTATGAGTTGTCCAAGAAATTGTTTCGGATGTTCATATCACATATGGCATTAATCGCCGCCACTGCCTACACTCACAGTACGACAACCACACTTTCTTCAAAAAGATTGAGAATTTCAATTAAATGAAATGTACAATGTCGAGGCATTGAAAAGAGAGAATGAGTGATGAGCGATGAGCCTTGATCTCACCACATGTCTGCATCTAATGGTTATAGTATTATTCTAGAGGTTTCAAATCGCAAGTCTAGTGCTTTAGAGATTTACTTCCAAAATGCAACTACAGTCGTCAATCGAACATTCATCGAACGGACCCTATGATTTTTCATTGGCATATCTGTTTATTTCGCCACTAGATTTTTTTACTATTTTGAGATTCTTTTTAATTCGCCAATGAAAATATATTTTTTGCTTTGAAAAAAGGTTTTAATCGCCAATGGAAAAAAAAAATGGTTTGAAAAATGGTTTTAATCGCCAATGAAAAATATTTTATTTGATTAAAAAAATTTGCAATTCGCTAATGTTTTCCATGAACTTCCAGGGATTAAAAAAGATTCACCAATTGTGATTTTTTTTTCCCAAAAAACAAAAAAAATCGCCAATAAAATTAATATTTTTCATCGGGAAGTATACAGGATTCGCCAAGATTTTACACCTATGCAAAGTTTTCCCTGTAGAACAGCTATGAAGATATGCAATAAAAATGTGTTTTACAATAGAAGGAATTTTGACAGTTTTGAGGTACTACTTAACTATCTATTTCCCAGGTCAAAACATATGCAAGGCTATAAACCTAGAGACAACAATGACTTATTGAAAAGTGGATCAAAAAGAAAGAATTTTAGTTAGGCAAGACTAACAAAATAATTGGAACATGAGTTCTTCTTTCTCATTCTAATTTGGTTCCTGAGAGAGAAAACCTGTTTTCACAACTCTAGTAAAATTAAATATGCAAAACATAATACAGTACAGTTGTAGATACTAATTTACTGATAAAAAGAAGCATATTCACTTTGAATACTAATTTATAGCCAACACAACCATTTCCATTTTTCTTCAAATATCATTGCCACACAATGCTTTACCAACATAGCCTTGCACACATACCTTTTAATGAACAAAGCACGGGTCTATTGTACATATGTCAAATGTGTGCACAGGCCTCTAGTCTAAGTGTTATAGCATGTATGTCAAATGTGTGCATAGGCTTCTAGTCTAAGTGCTCCTCCCAACTCAAAAGCCTATAAAATAGGCATAAAATTCTTAGACTTAGCAACTTACTAAAAATTCAAAATATATTAATGAAATTTTTTGCCCAAACACATAAAATAAAGCTTCAAATAACAACTTTACCTATGTCTGCGACTATGTCCTATGATTGCACACACTTTGTCTACAAGGGCTTTAAACTGCTCCTCCTGTTGATAGTGAAGATGACACAAACAACGTTAAAATAGAATATTTCTACTCTATTTCTCCTGAAAAAGAAAGACAACATATAGTAGCCTAACTCCCAAGGTCCTGGTAGTTGGTTCTCAACTATTTGGTGTCACTCAATCGGTTCATGCAACTGTAATATTCAAGGGGCCTGTGCTAGTAACAAAAGATTTAAGCAATGACTGATTTTCTACCGAACTGTTTTAGTAAATCAATGGGGTTTCAAATAAAAGAAAAAGATAGGACAAAGGGGTAAACCAGTAAATATGAATCAAATTTATCTAGTATCTGGACATATACCTTCAACAATGAATTTTTCCTAATAGATCATAAAACCAAAGCATGACACAATCTATAGCATAAACTATACTATTGCGTGCATCTAAGGTGCTTAATTTAATATCACTTTTCGCTTATCACAACTATCTCCCAAATTTCAAAACATACATCCATTCATTGCTAAGGTCATAGATCAACAGACTTTAATAACTTTAACTCAATGATAATCTAATAAGATAATCCTTAAATCTGATTCCTTCAAATGACTTTCATCACTCAAGAAACTTTTATGTTCAGCACAATCACTACATACAGATAGATTATAAATTATCAACCTTATCAAACAAACAATCTAATTCTAAATACCATATTTCGAGAAAACCTGTAATTCTATTAACTATAAAAGATCAAGTACAATGTATCTTTGTAAAATCACTACAAAATTCTATCTCCTAATCTCAAGTAAGCCAATTCTATTCTTAATTAGCCAACCCTTACAATATGATACCCATCAGGTATTTATAGATTATACAAAAAGTTTGAACTTCACTTCTATTTTAGGTTATCCACCCTTTTAGGAAACAAAATTCTCTTGTAAACTCGGATCAATTTGATCTTGAGTCTTTACATTACACTTTCAGTTTAACTAGAGAATAGAAGATAAAAGAGAAAAGAAGTCATGCGCCCCCAAAACTGTCAGTGCTGCATGCATGCAACATGCAAGGAAGAGAAAAATCATGCATGCAAGGATACATGTATGCGAAGCTGGATCTTCCATGAACTCATCGTAGTTGGTGAAGACTTGCTGTAACATATCTATTTTTGGCCCATCAATCCAGCTATCTTCAAATTTGATCCGATCCAATTCTGTTGCAGCAGACTCCCTCATACCTTTTATCTTTATCATCTCTCTTCTAGCAGCTTTTATTTCTTCCTTGACATCCATTAACCGATCTATTATCAAATCTTCTCCATCATCCTCTTTCTGCATGAGTCCTTTGAATCTTTCATCCCATTTCTCTTTTATTTGACTCAAAGGCATGCCCTCTTTTGTAAATGCATTTACATCTACAATAATGGCAATAACTCCTTCCAGCTCTTCCAACTGCTCAGTCAAATTATTAACAGCTTCTTGGATCTCATCCTTATGTTTACATAAGAATTTAGTTCTAAAACGAAGTATACGAGAAGTTTTCTCCACAAAATCCTTATTGTCCTCCTCAAGTATTGATTGTTCCAAAAGAGTAGCCAAAGGCAATACACTAACTCTTTCTAACTTCTAACTGTATTCTTTATACTCTTCTCCTTGTTTCTCTGATGCCTCAATATATTGATACATTTCTTTTACTAACCCTTCTGTGTCCTTATAGGCTTCAAAACTTTCTACCAAAACTTCACCCACCTCCCAATTTAACTTGTCTACCCATCGGTCTACCATCTCCGCTTTTCCTTTTACCTGTACCAAATCATCTACCTCCTTTTTGCTTAACAAAATAGGAGTCTCAATGGTTGCTACCCATTGTGATTTTGGAGAGGAGACACTCTTCAAGAATGAATGTAGTTGATCCAATTGAGCTTTAAGCTCATCCTTCTTTTGCTTATCCTTGATCATTCTTGACTTGGTTGTTGAAGCCACCACATCAATCAAGTTCATCTGTTGATTCCTAGTGGGCCTTCCCAAGTTGACAGTACTCAATTGATAATCTATTAGCTGCATGTCCCCTACCTCCTTTTCTGTCATTGGCATGGCACATTCAGCAACAATTTCTCCTTTGTCTGTGAGTTGGGTAGAATGTAAAATCTTAGCCTTATTTTTAGGCCTCTCCTGCTTAATTCCTTCCATCATATCTTCCCAATTGAGAGGTTGTGAACGTATTACTTCCCTCTTCTGCAGGTCCAGTTTTAGCCATGTAGGAGCACTTGGAGCAGTAGTCATCATAGAGGAAGAGGGAGCAATAACTATAGAAGGTGGTTGCATATTTACCTGGGGTTGAGAGTCAACCCTTGCTTTCTCTTGTTGTTCTTTCAATATATGCATTTGCACAAGCTTTTCAGCCTCTTCCCTATCTTTTTGTTCTTTCCTCAACCTCTCTTCCTCCAACCAATTTCTCTCCACTCTTTCTTTTTCCAACCTTTCTTTTTCCATTCTTTCTTTCTCTATTCCTTCTTTCTCTAGAGCTTCCCTTTCTAATTTCTCTTTTTCTAAAGCCTCTAGCCTTTCCTTTTCTAATCTTTCCACTTCCAAAGCCTTAAGTTGTTCTACCTTTGCTTCTTCTTCTTGCTGCTTCCTAACCAGCTCTGTAGTATCTTTCTCTTTTTGCAATCTTACTACTTCTTCTTCCTTTTGGCGAGCTTCTTCCACAAGTTTTAGCTTGGCAACTAAGATTTCTCTCTCCCTTCGATTTCTTGCTTTCTCCTCCTCAAGATCATGGATGTTTTGTATCAACTCCAACTTATCATTCTCTTCCTTCATCTTGAGCTCTTGTTCTTGTTGCCTCCTTTGTTTTTCCACTTCATCAACTACCACCTTTTCTTTAACTTGTTTGGTTTTCAATTGTTGTTGGTGTAGTATAGCATCAGCTTGTACCTTGGCTTCCATTTCCTTTTGTTTCTCCACTGCATCCCTTGCATCAGAATCTCTTTTCACATCTTCAAACAGCTTCCACTGATCTTCATGTGTTAAAATCTACTCAATATTCTCCTCCGAAGGCATGTTCTCTTGCATATCTTTCTCTAACAGAGTCTCCTCTAAATCTGTCTCAACCTCCAGAATTTCCTCCTCTACTTCTTTTCCCTTGGCAGCTTCATCCATGGTATGAAGAGCTCCTTCTTGAATCTCTTTACTCTTCTTTCTTGTAAGTGGGGCTTGGGCAGATGATTCACCTAATGTAGGTGTTCAAACAGCAGATCCTACTGGAACATCTCCTTCTTGTGTTTCCTCTTCATCATCTACCGCCTCAAGTTCTATCTCTTCGATGTCTAGAGGAAAGAACTCCAATGGCTCTTTGGGAGGTGTCTTTCTTTTGATCCTCCTGTATCCCTTACCCTTTTTAGGGGCTGGTTCTTGAGGAGTCTGAGTTCTCAGCACTAACCATTGCACACTTCTATCCAACACTATCCTCCCAATCCACTTAATATCAATGGTTTCCTCACTCTCCCAATCAACTGGATCTAAACTCTTGGTGCCAATTGTCAACACTTCATAGGATGGATCCAACACAATTCCATCATCCACCAAGGTGTTAGGAATGTTTTCTTTAACACCAAGCTCTGACATGAGTGAGACCAATAATCTTTCATAACTCTTCTTTCTTAAGTCATACTCATCTTGCCGGTCACTCCAGAAGTCTTCTAACAGATTGAAATGTTTAGTAAACACCGAAGCCAACAAGGCATGCATCTTACCTTCTAGATCAAAATGCTTACGAGTTGTGTATAATCCTAACTTCAATTGTATCAGATCATTACAAACCACCTTTGCTCCTACCAAGTGTTGAAAACTATATTCTCCCAACTTCATAGGGAACTTATGACATCCAGTTTTATGTTTGATCCCAAACTGAGCATTAACTCCAAGAGCTTGATATACAAACTCCATTAGCACTATCCTATTACTATAGCACCTTGGAAGCAAATGTGGGTGACCTTCAAAACCAAATAACCTGAAGTATGTAAATTTGGGGTATTGGATGTACAAACATTCCCATTCAGCAATGAACGCCATGGCTTCTTGACTTAACCGGTATCCTACATCTCCATTCAATTGATTGATGACCACATATAAAAATGCATCATTGAATCTTATGAAATGAGTCTCAGCAACCTGAAGAGATATTTGGTCATAGTATTCCCATACCTTCTTTTTTCCATCCAAGGCTCCCATTATGCCCACTCTATTCAAACCTGGGAAAACACCCAACCTTGTTGCGGCATATACAATGTAAGAAGTCATAAAGAAGCACTTGGTTTCTCTGATCCTGGTTAACTGATCATGTATGGCATCAGAGACAATCATTGACCAATCAAACTGTTGTTCACCTTTCAAGATGGTCTGAATAAAATGAAACATCCACTCCTTGAAGTAAAATGCATCCCTCTTCCCAAATGCCCTAGACAACATCACAATCAATCTTGATACCTCTTCATAGAAATCCGCCCTCTTTGGCTGGTCTGCAAGCTTGGTTAGAGATTTTTTTTATGTCTTCAACCACTTCTTGTTCAAGTGAGATTCATTCGATCCCTTATACCTACTATATTTCTCCAAGGCCTCCGCCTCATTTAATTGCACCAAGTTCTTTGGATCTGGAACATTAAATATACTTTAAAATGCTTGAGGAGTGAGATTAATAATCACATTGTCTTGTGAATCCATGCATAGTCTAGTAGCAGGATTGTAAGCACTGGCTACATTCATGATTAACTCCGGACACTAGATAGATATAGGAAATAAAGTGATATGAGCTAAACCAGAGCTAACAATTCTTTTCGTAGTCACTGTAATATCCTTGTCAAATGCTTCTGAATACCACTCCTCAAAATTGTATTGACCTAAATTGGTATCAGTGATATCTGACCAATCTGATTCTACTTTGCTCACTTTTACCACAGGACTCCTGTGGTTATACCTCAAGGTATAAGGCAATTGTTCTAGCTTCAACTTCTTTGGTTTTGATGTTGCCTTTGATGTTTCTGCAGGCTGGTTTCTCCGAGCAGCTTCCTCTGATGTTCCTGACATCTTTCAACTTTCCTTTCATATATGCACCGGAGGCTGAACTAGGCAGAAATAGAACCTAAAATAGTCTCTTTTACAATACTACTAGACTCGGAGCCAAAACCGATATAGATATTTCATTAATAATGAACGGGCTCGGAGTCGGAATCGAGAAGGTGATCGGAACCGGGATCGGAATGGAAAACGGATTTGGTTTTCTTCAGGTTTTTTTAATCTCCATGTTCTATTTTCATTCCACCTCTGCTTCCGACTCGGTCATTGTTATTTCGATAAAAGACTAACTTAACACCCACTCCGGCTCCGAGTCCGCTGAAGACAAAACAAAAAAACATAAACAAAGGACTGTCGGGATGGGAACAAAAACAAGCTTCAAAAGAACTTTCAGAACCTGATTCAGTTCCGATTCTGATTCCGACAGAGAAACCAAAGAAAAACAAAGTATTAGAAGCAAACGACTCCAAAGTTTGTTTCAAAAACAACTAAGCATAAAAATAACAAAGGGGGACTCATTTTGACCAAGGCAAAAGATGGGGTGGTTATGCAAGGCATAGCACCTCCCAACTGCAAAAACTATAAATTAGGGACAAAATTCTCTCAGCCAGTTACAATTTAGAAGATATGAATGAAATTATTTGCCAAAACAACCAAAACAAAGCTTCATATAACAACTTTACCTAATCTGGAACTATGTCTTATATCTAGACAAGCTAGAAGGCTAATTGATCCTCTCAACTACAAATGCAACTATGTCTTATGATTGCACATAGTTTGTCTGCAGAGGCTTCAAGTTGCTCCTCACAACTGCAAAAACTGTAAATTAGGGACAAAATTCTCAACAAGTTAGAATTTAGAAGATTTCAATGAAATATTTTGTAAAAACAAACAAAATAAAGCTTCATATAACAACGTTACCTAATCTATGGAACTATGTCTTGCATCTACATTAGCTAGAAGGATAATTGACACTCCCAACTACAGTCTTAAATTAGAAACAATATATTTAATTTACCCAGAAATCAAAAAATATGAATGAATTTTCTTGCAAAACAAAGAAAATAAAGCTTTAGATAATATATTTACCTAATGGTTGCAAATTTTTGCTATACTTGTTGTCTACTTGCACAATCATCTTACTTTGATAATGGCTCAAAATTAGTAAAATAATACTTGTGCAAGTATCTTATTTTCTACTTGCACATTCAGCTTAGCCTGATAATGGCTGGAAATTAGCAACAATTCTCTCACTTAGCAAGTTACTCAAAATATATTCCAAAACAAAGAAATTAAACTTTCATATAAAGGACTTACCTAATGCATCCAAATTTTTGCTATACTTGCTCTATTTGCATATTCAATTTGCTCTGATACTGATCTAATTTCTTCTTTTTAATGCAAGTAAAACGTCAGTTCGTAGATGAAGATAGAACACAAAGTTCCAAATGGCACGGAAAGAAAATTTACAACAATTATCATCTGACAAACACAAATTCCAATATTTATTATTTCTTTGAGCAAAGGGTGGATAAGATCTCCCTAGATTTCTCTAGATATTTAAAGATTTTTCAATCCCCATATCTTGTCAGCTGCAACTACTGACTGATGTTTGTCTTCCACTGATTAGACCTATTAAATGCCTATCTTTGTTTTGTTCACAAATTCAATAATAAAGAGATTTTTCTAATCTGGAATTGCCAAAAGAGGAGCATAGAATGATACGAATAAAGGTTATTTTTTCTAAATTTTTCATATAGACGTTTCCAATATTAAATGTACACAGCTATGGTCTACTGTGGTTTTTATTATAGTTTGAGAGATTTTATTGTTTACATTTATTGCTTAGTAAATAAAGTTTCAAATCTCTAGTCAATTTTATTTATTGATTACTGTTTGCTCTGACAAATATTTAATAGCCTTTGAAAATGTGACCATTATAACTTTTTCATATATTTGTTTTTAATAATAGTAAATGCACATAGCTAAAGTTACTTGGACTTCATTGTAGGTGGATAAATTTAACTATTACCAATTACTACACAGTTCTAAAAAATAATATAAAATATGCATATTACTATTATATGTACTCAAATTTATTTATTGAGTTTTAACCACAACTGTTAAAATTAATATAAAATAAAATGGGAGAAGCGAAAATAGTCAGTGAGGAGGCACAGGAAGGTGATGTGGAACAAGAGGTAGCCCGCGAATCAGTGAAGGTGGACGAACAGCAAAGCAGAGATCAGGAGTTGCATCGGGAGAAGGAGAAGAAGCAAAGGCATGACACATCAGAGGTAGGCATCAAGCAGAAGCCACAAGTGGCACCAGAAAAGGTGGGGAGAAATAAGGAGAAATGGAGTGAGGAATTAGACAGAACAATTCCCTTTGAAGAATTCAGAGCAAAAATTAATAAGGGTTGAAAGGCGTATGGAAACACCAACTGGAATAATGGACCAGAACTACATAGGCCCCAATGGGTGATGGAGAACGTTGTTTGGGTGGATAAATTCCACCCTTACTACCAACATCAAGAACAGGCTGAAAGAGATCAAAGGCAGAGGAGGAATAGGGCCTGGATAGACCAAGGGCCTCCATGGGTGAGACCCAATCGCTTTACAAAAGAAAGGTATCCGAAATTCAACAATGGCTGGAGGAGATATCCTACAAAATCAAAAGGGTGGTTTGGGGAAAAAGAAGGAGTGAAAAGAGATTTGACAAAAAATTGGCATCAAATGGATACGACCAAATCCAAAGAAACCAAGAACAATGCAGCAAAAAGTAAGGGAATTACAAGCAAAGGTAAGACCTACAAACCTCCATATCCATTCTAAATATCAATAATGAAGTAGTTAAGAAGAATCATGAAACCCTACAAAAATTCAGAATGTTTGCAAGATGGGGGGGAGAAGGACAAAAAAGTTGGGAAGCCATGGAAGATTGGTGTAGGGAAAACTGGGGGGAAGAGATATTGGTAAACACCTTAGAAAACAACTGGTTTTTGATTAAATTCCCAAACCAGGAAAGGAGGAATAAGGCCTTAGAATTAGGACCCTATTTTCTGGACGGTGCCCAAGTTCACCCTGTGGAATGGAGATTAAATTTTGATCCAAGGAAGGAATGGGTGGAGGAAAGTGTCGTATGGATAAGGTTGTACAACCTGCCCTCAGAATACTGGTTAGAGGAAACCCTAGAAGAAATAGGTAAACTTCTAGGTAATCTACAAAGCATAGATAACATCCAGATGGACAGAAAGAAAGGACCTTACTTCTGATTCTATGTAACAAAAACACAAGGGCTAGAGATGCCTAGAATGGTAGAAATCAGAACGGAGGTAGGATCATGGAAGCAGGAAGTGGACAAGGAGGATAACCTTTAGTTATGCCCTAAATGCAAATTAGTGAAGCACAACAAGGTGGAATGCACAGAAAAGTGGGAGATCAACAATACTGGCGCAACATAATAGAATAAGGAGTGGGAGAAAATAAATGATTTAGAGGTAGGACAATCAAGTGAATTCCTAGAAAAAGAAATGGTGGAATCAATGAATTCAGGGCAAAAGGTGGCTGAGTTAGGAGGGAAAACAGCTTCGGACTATAGACAAGAAGGGGACTGAACAACATGGTGGCCAGTACAAGATAATCACATAACCTTTCCAGAAACTGAAATGTCAAGGGAAGATGGCTTCCCTCATCTCACAGACATTAGACCTAAAAATTAGTTAGTAATAATAAAGGAAAAAGATGAAGAAATTCAGAAGGTGGAATTCAGTGAGACATCAGATATGAGATCACTAAACAATAACAAGGATATAGAAGAGGAAAGTTAGGAGGCGAGGAGTATAGGATCGGTATCGGATTATGATGACAACTTTGAAGAATATCAGGAAGGGATAATGGCTAAGAGAGGAATCGAACAAATACCCTCAGCAAGAAAAACACCAAGGATCAAATCTTACAGCCAAACAGGTTGGAAGCCCAATAAGGATAAATTAAAAATAGCAGGGGCAGCAAAAGGGCAAACAAAACTAGGCCAAACAATCCTTAGAAATGGGAAGGGACTCCCCCTTCCTAGGGAACCATGAAAATCATAAGTTGGAATACTAGGGGCTTAAACGCCCCTAGTAAATGTCGCCATTTCAGGCGTCAGATAGATAGCAACAAGCCAGATGTTTTATTAATCCAGGAGACAAAATGGAGTAAGGAGGAACAGGAAAGGAAACTGAAATGGTGGAGAGGCTGGGAAGGTTTCTGTAAAGAATCAATCGGGGCATCTGGGGGTCTTGGGATATTTTGGAACCCAGCCTCAGTGTGTTGAAAACCCATGATGGAAAAGTAGAATTGGACAGCAGTCTTAGTACATCTATATCAGGACAATTCAGAACTCAATCTGATTAATGTATGACCCTATTGCCCCAGTAGATAAAAGGCACCTCTAAGCAGAAATCTCCACCTTCTTGAGTCAATCAAAAGATGCCAAAACTATAATTGGTGGGGACTTTAATGCCACTCTAAACAATTCAGAGAAATAGGAAGGATTACAAAACCTGATACTATCTCAAGTAGATTTTTAGGATTTTATAGATCAAAATATGCTAAGAGAGATAAATACTAGGAATGAAATATATATGTGGACCAACAGAAGATTGGGTCATTCCGGTATAGCAAAAAAATTAGATAGATTCCTGGTAAAGGGAGATTGGAATCAAGGGTTGAACTTGATGGAAGCCTCGATTCTCCCCTAGAGTGGCTCGGATCATTTCCCAATACAACTTGAACTCTAGCTAGATACTTTTAAAGGGGGATCTCCCTTTAGATTCAAAAAAATGTGGATGAGGGATCCAAGCCTCTTTGAATAGATAGCGGTTTGGTGGAAAGAAGTTTGGATCGGTAACCACTCATACCTCTTCGCTTTCAAGAAGAAACTCGCTTATATCAAAACAAAATTGAGAATTTAGAACAAAGAACACTTCAAAAATATCTTTGAAGAAAAGTGATAAGATAGATAATGAGCTCAAAATCTTAAATGAGGAAATAATCAAGAATGGCATGGGGTAGGAGGAGTATCTAAAAGAAAAATCTCTACTTGAAGCCCAATCTGAATCCTTATCGAGAATAGAATGCCACTGGAAGCAAAAATCTAGGGATTAGTGGCTCCAAGAGGGAGATAGGAACACTAGGTTCTTTCATAACTCAACTTTGGTTAAAAGAAGCATGAACAGGATAACAGATCTGGTGAGAGTTGATGGGTCTATTGCCAATAATGCTTAGGAAATTAATCAGGAAGCAGTAAGGTACTTTGAGACACTCTTTAAAAAAGAGGATCGAGAGGAGGTAGGCGCAAGGAAGGACTACATCAGGGGAATACCAAAACTAATCTCAGATATGGAAAATAAAGAACTCACTAAACCCATAAGTCTGGAGGAAGTCAAAAAGGCAACTTTCCAACTAGGAGCAGATAAATCCCTAGGCCCAAATGGCTTCCTGGCATCCTTTTTTCAGACTTATTGGGAAATAATCAAAGAGGATCTAGTCAAAGTAGCAGAGGAGACAAGGAAGAAAAAAGCTATGCTAGGAGCAATCAATCATACCTTCATAGCACTTATTCCAAAAAAGAAGGAAGAAAATTGCATGGGGGAATTTAGGCCAATCTCCCTCTGTAATACAGTATATAAAATAATCACGAAGATCATTTCCAACAGACTCAAAATGGTATTAAGCAAAATCATCTTAGAAGAACAAAGTGGCTTCATCCCGGGTAGGTCAATTGTGGAAGGGATAATAGTAACTCATGAAACCATCCACTCAGCAAGGAAGTTAAGACTACCAAGCATGATCCTAAAGTTAGATATCTTAAAGGCATACAATTGGGTGGACAGACAATTCTTGATAGATGTGTTACTAGGATTTGGTTTTGATAAAGAAATAGTAGGATGGATCAAAAGTTGTATAAATGGACCAAGATTCTTAATACTATTAAATGGAGTTGCTCAAGGATTCATTGCTTCATCTCATGGGATAAGATAGGGTGATCCATTATCCCCATTTCTTTTCATCATAATGGCAGAAGCCCTGGGCAGGAAAATAAGCCATTACATAATGGAAGGTTCATGGAAAGGAATCGAGGTAGCACCTCGAGTAGGAGCATGTACCCACCAGCAATTCATGGATGACACCATCCTATTTGGTGTAGCCACAAGAATGGAGGCAAGGAAAATCAAATAAGTCCTGAATAGCTACAGCAAAGCCTCTGGTCAGGCCATCAACTAGAGGAAATCATAATTCTTCTTCCTCAATACCCAACCTATCATCCAAAGCGATCTCAAAAGAATATTGGGTATCAAATCGGCCAACCTACCAGGAAAATTTGTTGGAATGCCATTGTTCGCCGGGGCTAACCAAACTACTTATTGGGACAGACTAATAGGGAGTTGTAGAAAGAAAATGGAATTATGGAAAGGAAAATGGCTTATATCAGCAGGTAGGCTCATCCTGGTTAAAACTGTTTTGACAACAATCCCCATTTATTCAATGTCGTGCCTAAAGAATCCTGAAGGCATTTTGGACCAGCTCAACCAAATCATGAGGAAGCTTTTCTAGAATGGACCGGAGGACCTAAACAAAGTCCCTTTACTGGCCTGGGATAAGGTATGTAAACCCCAGGTTTTGGGTGGTGCAGGAATAAGGCAGTTGAGGGAAATGAACTTGGCCATGGGGGCTAAACTGGTCTGGCAAATGTACACAAGCAACCATAAATGGGTCAGAATTCTAGCGAGGAAATATCTTGACTCAAATGAGTCAATAAGCATAATCAGGGTACTCAATCCACCAAAAGGGTCGGCAATTTGGAACTTCATATGTGAATGCAGAGACATTATATACAAACATGTCTCATGGGAAGTTCATAATGGCAGTAAAGCATCATTCTGGGGAGACTCATGGGATGGACACGCCAAATTAAATAATATGTTGGGACTGAAGGATATCAAGGAAGAAATTGTCAAAGTTCGGGGACACAAGATAAGTAACTATGGAGGATTCATCTGGAAGAATGGTGTCAAGAAGTGGAGATGGAAAATCCTAGACACACTCAATGCCCTAGTAATACAAAGAAAGGCCTTGAAAAAGATAATGGAAGCCAGAACTTTCCCTGCCAGTGAAGGGGAAGATGTCCAGAGATGGAGTGCCTCAGCAGATGGAGAATATAAGGTGAAGTTGGGGTACAGAATTAAGGAAAGAAGGTTGGAAAGGAAAATATGGCCAAACACACTATGTTGGGGGAGAGATTTTCTACCTAAGGCCAGAGTGTTCTTATGGCTAGCTTCCCAGGGGAAGATATTAACCCAAGACAGGTTATCCAAGTTAGGCTTTAAAGGACCAAGTAGATGTGTAATGTGTAAGAATTAGGAAGATTCAGCAAGCCATCTCCTGCTTACATGTCCCTATGTTGATTCTTGTTGGAAACACATCCTCCTTTTAGAAACCCAACCCCTATTTCTTCAAACCTCTGGGATTGGATTGCTGCCTGGCCAAATAAACTACACAAAGGGGTTTTCAGTAGCATATGGTGAATAATTCCATCCACAGTATGTTGGGAAATATGGAAGGAGAGAAACAAACGCATCTTCTAGGAGCAATCAATGGGGAGAGAAAAACTAGCAGATCGATTGAGAAGGGCAGTAGTGGAACTTGCAAACAGTGCAACAAGAAATATTCCCTACCCAAAGAATGTATTCTCCAACAAAGATATTGAACTATCTAACAAATTTGATGGGCTACACATTCCCCCCATTATAAGCACCTTGAAGGCCCCACAGAAGGATGAGATCAAACATGGTACAGTATGGCAGAAACCCCAACCAGGGTGGATTAAAATAAACTTCGATGGTGCTTCCTTAGGGAATCCCGGAGCTGCTAGCATTAGATGTGTGGCAAGAGATTCTGAGGGGAAGGTGATCACTCAAGAGGCAAAAAATATAGGACAAGCAACAAATAATATGGCAGAAATACGAGTAGCACTGTGTGGTGTTGAATTGGGAAAGAACCTTGGAGCTTCAAAACTGCATTTAGAAGGCGATTCACTTATTATAATTAACGCCATTAGATGCAATTTCACACCAAATTGGATACTAAGGCATTGGTTAAGTCCAATATGAACCTTGACATCATCATTCAAAGAATTTCATGTCAGCCACATATATCATGAAGGCAATACCATAGCTGATAGCTTGGCTAAGCGTGCGGCATCGGAGTCAGAGTATGGCTCAGGAAGCGAAAACCAAGCCAACCCCAGGTGAGGGGTCACATCAACAATAAATGTTGAAGTAAGGGCGGTAGCTTCAGAGCCTGTAAATGGTAAGCAAAGTATGTATGGGGATTCGAGCAATCGTCACAATTAGCAAGTGAAACATCCTCTCAAGATCCAGTCAATCGGCTTAAGGCAAAATTGAGTCACATTAGTCAACCGGCCTCAAGAACGAAGGACTAGAGTAAAGCTTACTCATGTACAGGGACGACGCCTTTAAAGTAGGTCCAGAATTGGAAACAGTTGGTTATAAGTATAGAAAGCTACAGTGGTAAATGTCATTAGAGCGGAGGCATTTGGAAAGGTTGGTGGAGAAAAATGGACACTCCGGTAAGCTTGGAAACCACCACCACCATGATTCTTTTCCAGGGAGAGGTAACAGATACAAGACTACGTGGTATCCTTATGGTTAAGGATAAGTTGGTAATGCATGTGATAAAAGAGGTGTTGGGAAGGGAGTTCATATGGTCCTTTCACAAGCATCGCCTCAATATAGACATAACTGAAATGTTTTTGGCCATAGCTCTCTATAGGGGTATGGTGAAAGCCAGGGTCAAGAATCTCTGCCAGCATGTCTTCAAGCACACTTATCTAGGGGAAATAGATGGAGTTATGGACAATATTGACAAGCACGGGAAAATACCCATGCCACAGCATTACTATCTGCTAAAAAGGAGTGGGGGGAGGCCAGTACCAAAATTCCCTATCTTGACAACAGTAGAGCCAGAGGAGTTGGTTGAGCGCTACACGGACATAGATAGAAATCTCAATTTCCTCCTGTGCGTGGTTGGGCTCACAGAGCCAATGTCAAAAGAGGCCCTGGGAAACTATATGCAAAGCGCAGGATTTGAAGTGGATAGCAATGAAGAAGCGGATAATGGACTGTTTCCTCCAATACTTCCAGACTGCGGGGAGGACTGGGTAGAAGAAGATGGACAGGACGTGGAAGATATTGCGAGTGGTCCGGCCCACAGGAAATGCAAACTAGAATGCCCAGTTAAATCTCACACGGCTCACACAAAACATGTGTAGAGAAGAGATGACCAAGGGCACAGGACGTGATGCAACCATCCCCCTATTCACTGTCCTACGTGAGCCTTGGAAACCAAGAGGAAGAAGGGCCAAGTGGCCATGAAAACCAGTTAGAAAAGCAATGTATTCTCCTGTTCTTATATAAATAGTTAGCATAACTTAAGTTAGGTGGGTAGGAAGGAAGTAGTAGTTTATTTTGGGCATGTCTGTTGTGATTGAAGCAAAAAACTGTGATGAAAGGCAAACTGTAATATTTTTTGATCGTTAATATAAGGTGTTGACCTTACCAACTATTTACCTATCAAAAATATATATATATATAAAATATGTATTTTACTATTATATGTACTCAATTTATTTATTGAGTTTCTGAATATTTAATAAACTTTGAAATGTGACCACTTATTTAATGGAATGTGGTCAATCTCAGCATTGAAATAAAAAATACATTAAAAATTAAATGTTAAAATTTTTCCTCATGACTATTTGTCAAATAAGCCAATAGGAAAAAGAAAATTGTATTTTCAAATCAAATAAATAAAATTTATGATTTAGAAACTATAGCATTTAAGTTCAAGCAAAAAAAATTTGTAAAATGATTGAGTTATAAGTCATTGTCAACTGCCAAAATTGCATTCAACAGATACAAGAGTATTCTACCTTCGACAGAAACTAAAAAATATATATTTAAAATATGTATGTTAATTATTACTTTACTTGCATGCATTTATTTTATTGCACTAGATTTTATATAAACGAGGTACTTTTACTCATACACAATATGTATGTGGTGGTGTTGTTTTCAACCTTTGGAATATCAATGGAGATTTTGGTGGACTAAACGGGAAGAATTTGTTCAACTTTAAATAATACACTGTCCAATATGGATTATCCCTTTAATATGCGTCATACATATTGATTTGAGAATATTTAGTGAAAAATTTGTGCTTCTTTAATTTGACACGTTACATTAAGAAGATAGTGATGGAATTAACATGCGGAATTGTAGAGAATAATATTATATGCTCTTAATGGTTAGAATAGGCAAAATTATTGTATGAGAGATGGTAGGATAATAAAAAAAATTTAAGGTAGTCTTAAAGCGAGGTACATTAAAAATATATTTAAAGGAGTCATTTAGAATATTTTAATAATGATTAATATTGTATTTTCTTTTAAATTTTGAATTTCTTTTTAGGATGGTAAAGTGTGGAATTAACAATTGAATATAAAAAGAAGGAAAGAGGATGGAAGGGTAAGTAAGTTTTATGACAAAATATTTTACATTAGATTATATTATTCTTATACATTTGATTGAGAAAGTATGAGATAGTTAAAGTTATGTTGTTTTGTTGATTTAAGAAAGAATTCAATATTGTGTTTGGAAGCAAACTTTAGAGCATGATTAAAGAGTGAGGAACCCTATAAATGTATAGGGTAAACATTCATAGACTCTATAGTCAAGTTTGAGCCAGCATTAGAGCACAAAAAGGATTGTTGGAATGCTTTGTAAGTGACATTCGTGTGAAGCAAGGATGAGTTATATCCCCTACTTTGTTTAGGTAGACATAAACAAGTTAAAGGATGGATAAGAAAATATAAAGGTGGGTGTCTACTTAGCTAGTTACGTAATAAAGTTTCTCCTATATATGTAGTGCCTTTATCTTAATGGAAAAAACAACACATAGCTTGAGAGAACACTTAAAAGCTCTATAATTGTTTTGTCAAAAGGTAGGGATGCAAGTGAACACAAGTAAAATTGAGGTCAATATCTTTAACTTGTAAAGACAAGGAAGCAAATAAACTTTTTATTTGAAGGAAGCCCTTTACAAGTTGTAGATGTTCATATAAGTACTTTGGTCTTGATTTTCACAACAAACTTTGTAAAGAGACTGGTAGTAGAAAAAAATACAAGGGGGTTGGAAGGCTTTATATCTGCTTCAAAACAAATGTAAGCATGTTGAATTATGTAATACCCCTTCGTTTTGCTTTGTTGTGCGAACAGTGTTCTTCTCCTTTATGTTGTGTTTTTCTGTTAGTGCTTTGACTATGGTACTCGGTTACTATTTGATCGTTGTCTGTAAAGCCATGTGATTGAGATATTTTGATGTGATGGTAATTTATTTTGATGTATCATTATGGCATGCTTTAGATTAGCATAAGTGGATATTTGAATTAATGATGCTTTATGCCTTTGATTATATTATTGATGTTAGATTCGTCAGTTGGTAATACTGTATTGGTGAAGGGGACGGGATTACATCACTCACTTGCGAGCGCCCTGTGATTCTGTGATTCCCTCTTCACAGTGTATTTTATATAATACAAATATACATGTGCGATATACTTGTGTTCGCAAGTTAACAGGTACAGGACATCAACTTCACCTGATTTCACAGGATTGAGCGTGTTCATTGCCCAACGGCATTTGATTGGGAGATAGTAGCTAGCTTTTCATGTCAAGTCATCACCCTAGTCATGAGTGTGTCTTTGGTTTTAGTCTAGTTCAATTGTTTTAATATTGTTTAATTTGCCTGAATTTTATTAAATTGCAAGTTAGAAAAAAGGTAAATGAATGGTTTAAGTAGTTAAGTTGTTGATTAAATTAATCTGGTTATAATGTGAAAAATGTTATTTTATTTATTGATTAATTTAATTTAATTAATAAAATAATTTAATCTTGGATTAGATTTATTTTATTAATTAATTAAATTAATTATGTTGAAATGAAGTTAGTTATTCATTTTGGAAACTAATAGTTATTTTGAATTGAAATTAAGTTTGAAAATTGAAAAGGGTTTTAAATTTCATTTTTTTGAAAATTTGAAAATGAAAATTGAAAAATTGGAGATATTTTCTGGAAAATTTATGAGGGTGGGTGATGAGATATTTTGGGAATTTTTATTTATTATTTGGATTTTTTCATGAATTTAGGAGGATAAAAAATGGAGAATTAGAAAAAAAGAGAAGGAAGAAATTTCTGGTTTTTTTTTGTGGGTTTTGGATTTGGGATGGTGAAGAAATTTTGTGGATTTGCTTGGAGGAATTGGAATTTGAAGAAGGATTAGTGCACCCTTTGGCATCTTCTCAGACTGTGGGAAACCAATTTTTCTACTTATTTAATGTATTTCATTTGATAAGTTGAAAGAAAAACCTCTCTATTCAAATTGTTGTTCTCAAAATAAAATTAGATTTGACTGTAAATAGTCTTTTTTTCAAAATAATTTTCTCTTTTGGAATCTTGGGTTTTCTTTTTTATAAACCTGTATATATATATATATATTGTTAAATGTGTTTTTCTCAAAGAAAAATAAAGATCTATGGTTAAGGCGAAATCGGGCGAATTTGGGCGAAATTGAAATTCGTAGAATTTATAATAAATAAAAAAAATTGTGAGTTTTTGGGGAGGTCGAAGCTCTCCCCACGATTGCCCATGGGAAGCATTGTGGAGGAACGCTGCCCCTCTCCACAGCTGCACCCCATGGAGGTTGGGGTTAGGCTGTGTGAAGACACAGCCGCCCCATGTAAATGGGGTTCGGTTGTGCCTTCACATAGTTGCCCCCCAAGTAATCGGCGCGCTTCCCTAGACCTGCACACCTTCCAAGAATCCGCAGGTTCGCCCTTTTGAATTTTGTTTTTTTTGTTAAATATTTATTTTATTTTATAAAATATTATATTTTATTTAATGTAAAATATTTAGTATATATATAATATTAATATATACATATATATATATATATAATATATATATGTATATATGATTTTTTTTATATATCATTATATAATATGTGTTTTGGATTTTAATAATAGGGTTTAAAATAGATATATATGAATATATGTATATAATGGGGATATATATATATGTTGAATATATATATAAGATGGAATGATTATGTTTATATGTTTAAATACATAGTTAAACTGTCGATTTAAATAATGGAATGGTTTAATAATTACTTTAAAAGATGATTTAAATACTTAAATATATCTAAATGATGGTTTAATTATTTAAATATATATATATATAATGAGTTGGGGATTTAAATATTGGTATGTTTTAAATTTAATTGGAGAATTTTAAATTGACATGTTATAGTCGAATTAATGAAGTCATTTTAAAAGGATATATTTTGATGAAAACAGTAATTTTGATTTTAAATAACATGTTTATTAAGATGAGTTAATTATTTTAAAATGGTTATGTCAAGTAGAAGGAACAGTTATTTAGTTTAAAACGATATGCCTTGGATCTAAAAGTAAGATGTTTTCATAGCAAGATTAGTCGTCTTTTAAGAAAAGATTTATTTTGCAAAGGACAGAAAGTTATTTTTAAAAGGATATGTTCTAAATTGCATAAGTAAATGTTTATTTTATGATTATTTAAAAGCTATTAGGGAGTTAAATATTGAGTTTAAATTTCTTACTTGGTCTGAAAGAGATATTGTTAAATTAGTCTAATTGAGACAATAAACTATTGAATTTTATTAAAGGCAGTGGATTTATGTTGTTTGTAAAAGTAA
The DNA here is from genome assembly GCA_007115665.2 of Sequoiadendron giganteum. Classification (NCBI taxonomy): domain Eukaryota; kingdom Viridiplantae; phylum Streptophyta; class Pinopsida; order Cupressales; family Cupressaceae; genus Sequoiadendron; species Sequoiadendron giganteum. The sequence continues at coordinate 378,139,079 of CM021102.1, forward strand.
TCATGGATTTGAATTAGTTATTAAAATTAGTTTTCCCTTATCAGTAATTAGAAAGATGAAGAATAATTTTATGTAATTATTCTGTTAGGGCATTTGTTGTCCTTATTGTGAAATGAATGGTAAGGGAAATGGATTTAATATATCCAAAATTAGTTTGTTCCTCACAAATGCTTTATGTGATTGATCCCTCTATGTTCATGTTTGAGGAAGTGGGTTAAGTGTCTTTAATTGTAAGTCTTCCAGAGGATCTTAGAGGATGGGGGTTGTTGTTATGTGATGTCAACCGTTTGTTAATTCCCTTGGTTAGTGTTTGAGGTCATGTCAATATTATTACCCGGTTTCCACAAACGGGGATGTTTTGTGCCTCTTGTGAAAGGAGTGGATTATGTGATTTGTGGCTCCTTGTGAGGAGTGGCGTTGTTATCTTTGTTACCTCCAGTGTTGGAGAGGGTTTTGACTTATGTCACCTCCTGAGAAAGGGGTGGTCGTGATATCTGGTTTGTTGCACTTTGGTAACTTTGGTGTTTGGATGGTGTACTTGTGGTTGGTATTTGATTTTATGTGTATGGTTCTTTTAACATGCTCGATTTGCTTTATATCTGGAAGCAATGTGACCATGTTAGAGTTGTACTATTGTGGTACTAGTGTTGTACTTGAGTTGTACTTGTGATGTACTTGCATTGTACTTGTTTGGTTCATGTGCTTGGTTGTACCAGTTTGATTTAGCCTATGTCTAGAGGTAGTTGGTCTTGTCTAGAAATCCTTGTTACTATCTCCTAGCACGGGGGGTGGGCCTTTGGGTTCCACTTGGTTGGGTGGCGTGCACCTTACTCCGTTGGGCTTTCTTCTTGTTCGTATTGACGAGATTTCCAGATGGGGAACTCGTGGGATCCAGTTTTCATTTCATGCTTTATTCAATTATGTTAATCTTGTAATTTATTACCCCTCTTTGTAATCGAGGTGGAAGTTGTAATATGTAATCATGCTTTGGATTTACCTCATTTGGGGAATGAGAGTTGTAACCTTATAGTTAAATGAGATCTTATGGTATCTTTATTTTCTTTGATGAATTTGTCTTGTATGGAATGTATGTGTTCTTAATTTCATAAGTAATTAAATGTTGTGGTTTCAATTCTTTAATGTTGTTCGTGGGTTATTAAGTAATCTCAGTCTCATAACCTTAGAGGTTGTTGCAATAGTTAGTGATCTTGCATATTGATTGTACTAAAAATAAAAAAATAAAAAAATAGTGTGTTTGAGTAGTTAATTGCAACTTCCTCTAGGGTTGCATGGCAAGGCGTTACAAATTATGAGATTGAAAACCAAGAGGACTTTAGTCGGGTTGCTTGTAACACCAATTGTGTTTTATGGGTGTGAAATTTAGTACAACACCATGTCAAACTAAAATAATTGTGAATAGAAAGAATTTAAAAACATTTAATCATGGTAATGCTAAAGCTCAAACATCAATTCTATATGAAATCTTATTAGTCGATTTAGGAGCTTCCCTGTTGGAAGCATTGACTTTGACATAGATGCAAAGTTACCTAAAGAGAATATAGAGCTTGGAGTTTCATCATTGGCTAAAAATAATGGTGAAGGGAAAATTAAGCAAAGGAAAGAACACATGGATGCAATAAAAAATCAAATTGATGAGTAAACAAGCAATTAGCATGTGCAAGTGTGCCCACAATGAATAAATTAAAAGATATATGAGAAAAAAAGTCAAGGTAACTATTGATATTCAAATTTGCACATGAAACATGCACCCATATACAAATTCACACCAACATGGTAATCCTCACAAATGCGAGACACAATTTATGAGATAACATCTAGAATTTTAGAAGCTAGTTCTCTGTAGGATCTTCAATGAATTCTTTCAATTTTGAGAGAAAAAGAAGAAGGAAATTGAAAATAAATCCGATCTAACATGTGAAGTGCCAAGATAAAACTACCTACTTATAATTCTCTAATAGGAATAAAATGCAATAGACAAATATCTCAGCACAATATGTCAATTTCTCTTCATTGGTGAATTGAGAACAAATTATAAAAGGCAACATGCACAGTCTCATATATTCAATCAGTTTTGAGAAGCATATGTAAAGGATATATGTTTATTAAGGTTGCATATGTGAAAAGTGAAAAAAAAAAATGAGCTTCTAGCCAGAATGAGAGCATAGCCAAGCACATTGTTTTATTCCATCTATGAGCATTAAACTATAAAAAATGAGAGGTAGATTTGTAGAGTAATAATAATATTATTCATGAGTTGATGGTTACTAAATATGTGTTGAACAAAGGCTTGAGTACAAAAAATGACAGTTTTTTAGCCAAAAGAAACTCCCCCCTCTGAATGAACAATATTACAATATATAAGAAAAGAGGGAGATTTGAGAAGAATAGAAATCTAACAGATCCATATATCTTATTCTACATGCAAGGTTTTATCTATTTCACTTTCTTCTATCTTTTGTAAACATTAATAAATATTTTTCTTTGTTATTTCCTCTCATAGCTTATTATTTTTAAATGTCTCTCAAAATATAAAAATCAATTGATTTTAATATCTCTTAAGGATGTCATGGATCCACTTACTACCACATAAGCTTTGAATCAACCAATAATGTACTTTTCTCATAATATTTTCCCAACTCTCCCAAAGTGCATTGTTGACTATTTTTGGAAGTTGAGTTGGCAAAAGGAAAATGACACACTATTTCACATTGGTAGGTCAAGCAGCTCCAATATGGAGCGCAAACCATTAGATGGATCTTTAACTAGATGGTTGAGATATTGTTGGGCATGTCACTTTATTCATCCTTTGTTCTTACTCTAACTATGCATAATACATTTTGCTTGTGTTACACCCCATTGTACATTTACCTATTTACTATTACTGTGATTGGTTAAAATATTGAATTTATGAATGTATTTGCAATTTTGATTAGAAATCATGTGCATGTACTTTGTTTGATTATATCATTTGGAAAGAAATGAATAAATGTTAACTTGATTAATGTTATATTAAAATGAATATGTGGAAAGGATGTTTATTGAATTTGATATTTCAATGATGATTTATATAATACAAATGATGATATTGTGAACATCTAACTAATATTGTGAATGTGTTGAGTTGGATGTAGATGCAGGGATCAAGCCTCTAGAAGGAGGGGAAGTATCACTTAGGAGAGGGATTTGGTCTGGAAACACTTAACAAAGCCTAAACTGAAATCACACACACTCACATATAGAATGATTAAGTCTATTGTTATTTCAGATAACGGTAAATTAATCTATAACATTGTTTGTTCATGTAATTGATACGTTGTGATCTCATTTGAGGATATTTGAATTAGTGACAAGTGCTTGGTTGGCGAAATCTCTTTTCTTATATGTTCTCGATGTAATCAATTAGATATATATACATAGAACGTATATATGAGTATGCATATACATATTGATAATAAACCCATGTACGTAACTTAATACGTACATGAGTATATGAAGGTAGACGTACCTCTGCATGCTCATGGATGGATTGCTCATGGGCACATGTGAGGGTATCAGATGGACAAATAGACATATATATATATATGGATATATATACGTCAAATGTATATATGAAGTTATTGATAGGTTGATAAATATATGTAAATTATTGTATAAGTAGTATATATATGATATATGCTTATATACATATATTGATATTTGTGTATGTAAATGGCATCATGGAATGCCCATGCACACATACCAATACATGTATGTATATGTACATATGTATATAAGTATATACATGTAATCGTGATATTATATATGATAGTTGTACACATGTAAAATTGATAAGTGTTAAAAAAATTGACCTAACACTTATCACACACCTTAAATGACATTTTTGCATTGTCGACATCATTATCATCGAATATCACTACATTTCACATCAATAGCATTAAAAACCCTAATTTTCCCCTATTAATTGAATAATACAACATTATTTAATTAATTCATTTTTTCATCATTTTCGACGAATTAAATAAATTTCACTTATTTAATAGTCCTAAAACCCTAATTTTTGTTATTAATTGAATAAAACATTATTTAATTAATTCACTTTTTCATCAATTTCGACCAATTAAATAAAGTTCATTTATTTAATAAAGTCCAAATCTAACTTTATTCCTCTTGATTAATTAAATAACATCAAGTATTTAATTATGTCGCTAATTCAGTTTATTCCCTTAAGTCGATTAAATTATTAAAACATAATAATTTAATAATGTCACTTTCCCTCCAAATTTGAATAATTGAATTTAACTATTCAAAACATCATCAAAAATAAAATCAAACTAATGCAACTTTATTTTCAAAAGTCAAAATTGATTTGCATGTTCAACTCCAAAAATAATTAATTAATTAAATCAATTAATTAATCATTCTCAACCACTTTCCTAATTGAGCAAATTACGAATCACTGACTGCTCAATCTATTTCCTAACTGAGTGATCTATTTCTTGATTGATCAATCTATTCCTGACTGGTCAATCTATTTCTCAATCACACTAATTATGTAATATATTGGAACATATTATGCCCATCTAAATCATCTCAACATATTTCAATCATTGATCAAGATATTCTACTATGCGATCCTGATCGTCCATTTCAAATCAAAAATTTTATATAACAAACCTCTTTCCTTACAAAAAAGGATTGGAGAATCAACATCATTCACACAATGAAGTAATGCCCAATTGACATTGAAAAAGCTTCAACCAACATCTTTGATAAACAACGCACACACATTCTTCAAAGCTCTCGCATGCATAATGGAGGCTTCGCATTGATACGAGCAACCACATCTTCATGAACACACTCCAACATGGGATGGTAACTATTTTTTTTGGATTTCATTGTCATTGATTTTTGTAATTTACGTTAGATTGATTTCCTTAATAGTTTAGCTTCATTTCATGAATGGGCATAGATCTAGATCATTATTTTGGATTAGATTAGTTTTTATTCACTGTTTTGATCTCATTTATACTTGTAGATTTCACCCTTACACATTCTGGAATGCTCGATGGGACCACGATCCTTAACAATAACCATTTTCTGACCAAAAATTCAAGTTCCAATTTTTGAAAGTGCTCTAGAAAAACCTTCACACACAGGATCCAAAAAAAAATTGTATTTGCTTTCACGATAATGGTGCTTTTGACTAGTTTTCTAGCACACTTGACCTAGTTTTTCGCGCTATTGAATTTGTCTAGCGCCTTTGTCTTCTGATAGGGTGATTTTGATCTTTTCTGGCATCTTTTCTCTCTGACAAAGGGTGATATTGCTTATTTTTCCTACGCTTTTGCCTTATTAATCTGTGTCTAAGATCTACAAGTTAAAATTTGGCTTCCAATGCTAACAAGTGGCTGATTTGAATGTGTGACAGGTACTAATGCCATTTTTGCAGCGTTCGTAAAAGTATAATTTATGGTTATCCTAAAAACAACTAACACATTTATTACAAGGAAGACGAATGGTCAAAGAAGTTTTAATTTTCAAAGCTTTTTAAAGTTAGAAAAAAATTCATTTTGGTGCTTAAAAAGAGCCCTACAAGTAACACATTTTGATTTAAGTGCTTTATGATGAACCTTTTCCAAGCTTTCTAAGTTAGAAAATACTTTCAATTTGGTGCTTAAAATGAACCCTGCAAACAAATGCTTTCAATTTAGCGCTCTAAAAATGAACCTTTTCCAAACTTTTTAAGTTAGAAAATACTTTCAATTTGGTGCTTAAAATGAACCCCACAAAAAAATGCTTTCAAATTGGTGCTCTAAAATGGATTTTTTGAAGTTTTCAATTGGTTTTGCTTTGAATGTTTGATTCTTTTGTTGACCAAAAGATTTCAATTTGTTGATGAACGCTCGATTTACTTTGTTGACCACTAAGACAAGGTTTAGAAAACACTCATTTTTAGCTTAAAATGAACAAATCAATTTTTGTCTTGCACCTTTTCTATCTCAATGATTGATATTCATAACACTTCTATTGGGTGCTTTAAAAAGAACCAATACTATATTGTATATACTTGATTTCACTTTCTTTTGGGATAACACTGCTCGAGGGGCTCAAAAAGAACATTACAGTGAAGTGTATTCCATGTTTGGCAAACTAGGTGACTACCCTCTCCCCTCGCACCTTTTTGGTGATCTTGGGTGACAAAAATCATCTTGAGTTTCACAATTTTTACTTCAAAGAATACCTTTTTAGAGGGCCTACCTTTTGAGACACATCCCGTGCTGGAGAACTCAAAGGCGACCCAAGCAATACTCTATTTTGGTCTACTATATATAAATTATTGTGGGTGTGAGGAAAGTTCTCACCCACCAGGTGTTGTCGTTCTATATCGATGAATGTCTCCCCCAGTATATGTGTGATACATTAAAAATCACAAGGGCTAGGAGGCCTCTTAATTGAGTGAATCATCGTATGTATAGACATCCAAAAATAATAATCCCAAAACATGAATAAGAACCAAATGTTTGTAGAAGCCACCCCTTTTTTCCAAAACATACTCTGAAGTGGTGCATTGGAATTTACTTCCAAGAAGTTACGTACCAAGTCCAACTTATGGTTGAGCATAAAAAGACTCCATTCATTGCATGTAAAATCATCCCTTCGGGGCATGAGGTAAGCCCGCCTAGAAAGAAATGTCTATCCATAGGGTGTACTTTGTTTTCACGAAAAAATTACCAAATTTGTTCAAACATCAAACACTATGCTTGAATTTAAAATGAATATATCGAAACAAACACTAAACATGATGGTTGAATCACAAACCCTTTGACTTAGTGTATGCTTTTAAGAGAAGCCTTATATTTGTGCTCCTTAAAGGATGTCCTTAAAGGTTTTCAAATATTCAGGTTTTAATTTCAGGCGACATTGGCTCAAAGTAAACATTGGAAACTATGACTTGGGCATCGTGATTTCACAACTTAAAGCCATAGACATGTAGGTCACACAAGTATAGGCTTTTTGAGTCAGTTAAATACTATTGTATCACTTGCCAAATCTCAACAAACAAACCAAACAAATCATCGTAAAACTACAAAAAAACATCAAAATACTAAAGCTGGAAAACAAAATTGAATAGAGGTTGCACTTTCTACTGATTTTTCCGCACTTGACCAAAATTTGGTCACTTTTTCCAAAAAAAGCTCTCTTTTTCTCTTTGTCCCATAACAGCCACTGATGAAAATTTGTTGCATTTGACAAAACTAGCACACTTACAAAAACTGGGCACACTTGCTTCTCAAAATCTAGCACACTTGACAAAACTTGGGTCGTAGTTGATAAAATTGGCTACTTTTGGTCACAATTTGTCGCTTCTACTCAAAAACCATCGCTTTTGCTCTATCCTGCTGAAATTCAGAAAAATAAACCGAAGTTGGTTACAAGATCCTTGTTAGAACGAAAAAATTGGAAACCCAGATGCGTCATATAGTCCTTCATCCATTCTCAAACATTTCATCCTACTTTTTGGAAATCAAAATCAAAACAAACAAACCTGGATTATTCCCTCACCCACACTTCTAAGATATTAATAGCTACATAAACCTCAAGGCTAGTTCAAGTAATATTTTCTACAACATATCCTCTAGAAGAAGAAGTGAAGTATCGGTCCAGGCCTTTCAACATTTTGGGATCAAAGAATAGCGTCATTCCAAAACAACACTCAAACCTTAGGGTCTTGAGCTTCATAACAACCATATCAAAATACCATTTCACCTTATGACCATTTGGCATCCAGTTGCTCTAGTCCAACAACTGAACCTTCTAGCACCAATCCTACAACCACGTCTCACACACATTGAAGGTGAAAAATCCGATATCATTAGCAATTTAAGGACCTTCATATTTTAGAAGAATGAAACACCAAACCAATGGAGAAATGCAACATTCTAGCTAAAGAAGAGGAGAAAGCATATCTCGCAACCAAGAGAACCATATTACAACCTCCCATGTGGCAATAGGTGTCCATCCTTCATTATCTCCAGCAAGAGCAAAATCCTTAAGCGAAAATCCATATTTCGACTTTTAAAAACTGTCCTAGTCTAAAGTTTTCCAAAGGGTGCATCTTAAGAACTTACTGCAACCGTGACAACTGACTAAGACAATTCTATTTATGCTTATCAATGGGTGAATCAGACTTGAATAACCAATAGAAAATCCAAAAAAAAAATCAATTTCATTTTCCTTAAAATATAAAATCCAAAAAAACA